>OY754972.1:35982977-36170269 GCA_963576475.1 Molanna angustata
TATTGTTCTCTAATATTTTATTCTGATAAATCTAATTCTATACATAGAATAATTACGTTTTTATAAAAACTTCAATATTGTCCAGAGGAACACGGAGAGAATGTTCCTCTGGACATTAAGTAATGTTCCTCTGGACAATTTAACAACAAGTGTGTATGCTTATCAACATTGAATTTTTGGTTGAAAAAAATAACTCAGAATGTCCATAATTGAAGCAATTTAATAACATCATAGAAAATTTATAAATAAGTAAAAAATAACCTAGAAATTTTAATGAAAAAAAGATATAATATTACAAATTCAAAATAATTAGATATCTTACAACTATAATAAGATATCTTACAACTATAATTAGATATCTTACAACTAAAAACATCACAAACGGCATCTTTGAGGACATCATGATCAATAGGTGAGTTCTAGTTTTTTTCAGTTTTGTTACCTGGCAATGGTGCTGAAAATACGATAGCACGTTCCTCTGGCATGTCCAAAGGAACATGCAAATCAGTGTCCAGAGGAACATATGGTATACATTTTTAACGTATCTTGTCTTAAATATTTTTGATGATAGGTTATCAAAGAGATTATTACGTCAATAACACAGCAAATGAGCATGTTTCAATGTATTATTGAAAAGATTTGTATAATATGATTCTTTATAGTAAAAAAATAACTCGATAAAAAATGAAAATATTTACTTTTTGAGTTAAAAAAATAAAAACATTGATTCACGTTTACACTTTGAACGAAAATTCAAGATGTCAAATTAGTGATGCATGATATGCAAATGTTTATTAAAATTTGTTGCAATGTTGAAATAAAAGTGTTCATTTATGGAAATAAATATACTGTCCAGAGAAACAAGTGTCCAGAGGAACACAACTTGCCCCTACCATTATGTAGCTGCACGCACGCAAATCTTCGACTTGAGTACATCGGTCGTGGCAGGATACGAACTCGCAACCACTCGATTACTAACCCAGTGCGTTAATCGCTCTGCGCTGTATCTGTAACTAATGTGTATGTACAGCAGTTTTATACATATTTTTTACCTGTTATTAGCCAGAGCCAGGCCTCATAGTAGCCAATCGTTGTTACCTGCTGCGATGTACTTCGAATCATTTTCAGTTTAAATACTAACCCCCACTTTCACCAAGGGTCATAAGCGCTAAAATCAATTTTTCGTTGCACTCACCATAAAATTTCGTTTCACCAAACATTTTTACTACCATTAAGTGACGCCGGCGACTCAACTCATAAGTGACGGTCTATTGTGGATCAAGTCATTCATCAACGTATTTTGTAACTAAAATTATTACATTTTTGCACTTATTGTTAATTGTTTTGTGTTATAATTGTTATATTTTATGTTATATTTGATTTTTCTATATTATCCAGATATATTATTAACACAAAAGAATAGAAAAAATAATTGGATTAGCTAATGAAATAGACAGAAGTGCGTTATACCCAGGGCGAATTAAACAAAATAATTTATTCATGATGTCAATACATTGCTTTTTGTATTTCTTAAATAAAATTGAATTTTTCAACTGTCGATTCGTTCATGAGAATTCAATTCTCTGAATGAATCGACATTGTTAAACCAAGATGCGTGTACGAAGGAAAATTTTGTATGGCGTAGTGGACTTTTTGCAT
Source organism: Molanna angustata (assembly GCA_963576475.1). Taxonomy (NCBI): domain Eukaryota; kingdom Metazoa; phylum Arthropoda; class Insecta; order Trichoptera; family Molannidae; genus Molanna; species Molanna angustata. Next base: position 35,984,637 of record OY754972.1, read on the forward strand.
GCTAATAACACCAACTAGAGGCCTCGCAGCATATATATTGCCATACATGGATTTACTCAGAATTCGGAGTAGAACATTTTATGTGAGTTTTGTGTGTGTGTCTGTGTGTCCGTCCCCCCTTATAACTTTTGATCTGCTCAATTTACAGAGCCCAAGTTTTCAGAATATACATATAAACAATTATAGGCCTACAAAACTTTTATACTCAGAATTGTGAATTTTTGTTTCAGTCAGGGGTTATTAACTTTTGAATTTTTACTTTATTTTTCCATATATCTCAAAAACCATAAAAGCTAGAACGCTGAAAATTGGTATGAACATAAAAAAATATAAAATATCAAATTAGTTTTTTTTTAATTCCAGGGTTTCACAAACATTTTTTATTAAGAAAAATATTTTTTTATGATAAATTTGTAAGTTTAACTGCCTAAATTTCATTTTTTTTTTAAATATTGAAAAAAGCCGAAACATCCCAACTAGATAATTTAATTTTCTATAAAAAATATTAGCATTGTAGTAGTACATCTCAATTTTTTTTTTTAACAATTTTTATAAAAATGTAAATTTATTGACGACATCGCTTCATACAATTTGTATGGTAGTCACCTATACACAATATCAAAGAAGACTTAATAGTTTGATACTTCATCTCCAAACACACAATATAAATATACCATCATGCTGTTTTCATATTCCGGGTAGGGAAAAAAGACTGACCTCCATACTATCCTATCTTGACTACCTAGGTACATGTGTTGTATAGAAAACCAAATATCATAAAATAATAAATAATTTGTAATTATAAATAAATTTGGAATAGTAAAATAAAACAAAAAAAATAAAAAAAAATATTAATAATAATAATTTGTATTTATGGGTTTATAGTTTGGTACTTATTCTTCAACTATACATACTATTGCTATCGACAGTTGGATCTCATGTGTTACATGCAACTAGTATTTAAAACAGCATAATAATTTATGACAACGAAAACAATAATGGCGGTATGCACAATAACGTAGGTAGCAGGGGTTGAATAGCTGGTATGCGACACAGCACTCTCGGCCATTCACGACACTAATGCGAATATACTTACTGATGAGATCAAAGTAGGAACACTTTTTTCAAACAATTTCAAAAACTTGAAAAAATTGTGAACTACACACTGAATAATATTTGATTGTTATTTTAATAAAAGAAACAATATAAATTATGTGTTCTTGATTTTTTAATATTTCTATACAATTTAACAAGAGTTCGTATTCATATACACCGGAAATTTAAAGAGAGTTGAGCCTAGGGGTCAATTAAGAATATTGGTTTTTAGTTTGTGAAATGAAAATTCATTGTGTGATGCACTCAAGGACTTAAGCTCCAAGCAGGTAGTTAGTTGATGATCCATTTGATGTTCCTTAGTGAACACGGCCACATGACGTAAATCTGGCGGTCATGGGATCTTTGACTTGTATATAATATATCAAAATAATATTGTAACTCTCCTACTTAATAAAGAAAACAGTTTCATAGTACCTATGTATCTACAAAATGTGAGATCATTTCTCCGGCGGTTGTGTATTTAGTGAGACCACGTACACTTCATATATCAAGAATTCTACTGTATTCTGCCTAATTGAAAAACCTGCTTAACGGTTTCGTGTTTCCGTTGAAAACAAAGTTGAAGAGCTGGCGAATCCAACTGGCGTTTCAATGGAATGAATAAACAAAGCAGATATGTGTGACTTAGACCACTTGACGGCCTTTTCTAATTTATCCACACTAAAAGGACGAGGTTATATAAGCTAGTTTCATGTAACACATGAAATCAAACTGTCGATGACGATAGTAGGTACATATGTTTATGGTATAAGAATGCATAAAAATCCATGTTTGTTATAAATAATAATAAATATACTTACCAAACTATTAACATTAAATACAAATTATTGAATATATTCAAATATTTTATTTTCTTATACAAAACATGTTAGTATGTCTGGATAGGATTGTGTAGTGTTCAATATTTTTATTCTACTCCGAATTGATAAACAGCGTGATGTTATGCACGTACGATTTTTTTAAACATAAACTAACATTTTTAATATAACACATAGTCAACCATCAAAAAATGTATGAAGAAAACGTATCAAATAATAGAGTCTCCATAGATATTTCATTATTCTGCCATACAATTTGTATGAACCAATGCATTAAGTCTCTAAATTAAATTTTTACAAAATATGTAAAACAATTTTGAGTTGTAATAATTTTGTTGTTTATTTGTTTTTAATAGAAAATTTAATTATCTTGTTGGGATATTTCGATATTATTTCATAAGAAAATGTTTTTCTTAATAAAAAAAGTTGAAAAAACAACCTGACAAAACTTTTCTATAAAAACAAGTTTGAGATATTATATTTATCTATCTATATTTATTCATATTTCAGAACTCTAGCTTTTATGTTTTGTGATTATGGTAATTTAAAATAAACATTCCATTCTTATTGACCTGACAGAAACAAAAATTGAAATGTCTGAATAAAACGTTTTTTGCGCCTACGATTTTCTAAGTTTTCTGAAATTTTGAGCTCTGTGCATTAAGCGGATCTAAAGTCATAAGAAACATACGCACACCCACAGACACACCCACAGACATACCCACAGACACACACAGAGACACATTTTTTCTGTGTTTTTTACTTCAAAGTTGAAAAAACCATGAAAAATATAGACCTGGCCATACAAAATCTCGCGAAATATATTCTCTAGAACTAATCGACGGTAAGTAAACAATAAATAATACACAAATTTCATACAAAAGGACCCCAGACACCAGACTCCAGGGGGGCAAGTCTGGTCAGCCAACGAAATCGAAACCCTCACAATTACCCATATCATTACCCATACCCATATCAATTACCCATATTATTAATATCATATTTGCTATAGGAATCCATATGATAATTATATCCATGATATGGGTAATCACGAGGGTTTTTGATTTCGCCGATTGATAAGACTTGCCCCTGGTATATCTTAATCCAGTTTTTAGTTTGTTTTATTTGGCCTCATCAATATAATATGTAATTGCGCTCGACTGAAGGTAAATTAATTATTGCTACATTTCTATCTATTTATGTCTGATATATCCATAAAAGTGCACAAAGTTTAACAGTGATCACAAATTATACAGAAAGATACAAAGCTAACGTTTGTATCAGATTCAACTCATATCGTGAAATTTTATTGCAGTGAGACGATCGCGATGGCTATTACCACTACACACCGAATCTTCTCAAGTTTCCATTGGGAAAGCGCAAAGTTTAACACGGAACTACATAGTTAAGAGACATTTATAAAAATTACGACCTAGACGCCGCCTTTGTAGATTTAATTTGAAAATGTTTTAATGTGAATACAATTTAAGGGTATAACAACATAAGGGTAAGAATAAAATATATAAGTGCAAAAAAAATAAAAATTAGTTACAATACCATGAATGGTATCCATAATATGCCTACAGAATGCACAATATCTACAGGGACTCTCAATAGTTTGATGCTTAATCTTCATACATATTTGCAAACACACCATCAAGCTTTTTACGTATTCGGGGAAGGAAAAAATGACTGACCACATTATCTTATCCATACATACATTTTTTTGTATATTAAACATAATATATTAAAATACTCAAAAATTTGGATGTAAAATTTTATATTTTCGTACATATTCTTTTGCTTTCGAAAGTTGGATCTTATGTATTACATGCAGTTTACACAACTAAGTGCCATGCAGTAGCGAAATTACAATAGAAGCCGAAAATCTTGGCTTTCCTATTAATATTAAGTTAAGAAAGTCAAGTCTTAATATTTTTTGTCTGTTTTATTGAAACCACACTACAAGATCAAAAATTGAACCCTATGTAGATACTTATTCTTCTTCTTCTTCTTCTTCTTCTTCAATGGCACTACAGCCCAAATCAGGCTTTGGCCTCCTCCAACTTTCGCCTCCAACCATTCCTGTCCTCAGCCACTGTTCTCCATCCGGTCACTAGGATAAGCTGGTTCGCATATTTGGTTACTTCGTCTTCTCATCTCAGTCTTGGTCTTCCTATCCTCCTCTTTCTCCCCGGATGCCCCATCATCACCCTCTTGGGTACCCGTGAGTTTTTCATTCTATGCACGTGTCCAGCCCATCTCAATCTCGTGAGCCTCATATGGGTTGAGATACTAGGGGCCTGGTAAATGCTGTACAATTCATTATTGCGCCGAATGCGCCATTCATCGCCGTCCCTCACGGGCCCACAGATTCTACGAAGCACCTTCCGTTCGAATGTGTCCAGGGACTCAGCTGCTTTTACTGACAGTGTCATTGCCTCGCATCCATACGCCAGTACCGTTCTGGCAATTGTCTTGTACAGCGTCAATTTTGTTTTTCTAACCCTATGTGGATACGAGGGCCACAAATGTTAATATTATTTTGGCATGTGATTTTTAAAATATTTTAATGGCCACTCAAATGAGCAATGACACTAACAAAGCATTAAATTTTCGACATTTTCCAATTTCTTTCAGGGTTTGCCTAGTCCGGAAGTTCTACGCACGCCTCTGGTGCCAAAAGATGCATGTCATCATTAAGAATATCAAAACAAAAGAAAATGAATAAAACTTGATGACGATAGGTAAATAAATCACATAGTGAAGACTTATTCTTGTACCTTTTTATATTTATTAATTGAAAAAAAAAATACCAATATTTTAAATATTGTTAGTCAAAGGTGAATTATAATCATCTGTACTAAGACTGCAAACGTTCTTACTTTTAAGAAAAAGAAGAACATTTCACCATGTAACTTTTTGAATAGAATTAGGTCCTATGTACAATAAAACCAAGTTTATAAATAGACAATCAGATTTCTCGCTTTTCTTCGCTCTATATAATACGATTTTCAACTTACTTAATATACACCACAGTCCGTCTCGACATGAAATCAGTTCGTTCAAAGCTCCATTCATAAGATTCTATTGTCTTAAATAATTCAATCCTGCGACCGAAATTCGCAGACGTTATATTTTTCAATTATGTAAACAAAAACGATTCATTTGTGTTGATTTGTATTGTTTTACAATACAATACATGGAAAATAACTATAATTTTTTCCATTACTAAAGATTGAATTTGTAAAGACACTGATATTTCCGTTGTAAATAAAAAAACCTTGATTATAATTAGAATTTAAAATTGAAATTTTTTCCGTTCTTTCCTACTCGGGAAGAATGTAGCAAAATGAATACAATTTTTTTTTATGATTTGTTAATCGGATTTTCTAACTATTCAGTAGCTCGAGCTCGGTATCACAGCAGGGGATGCTGGAGAGTTACTTTTTCTAAGATAAACATGTTTATCAACCTAATGTAAGAGAATTATCTACCTTTTCAAAAAATGACTAAAATTTGATTACTTGATTGAGAGTACAACACATAGTGCCGGCATTACAGTCTTAGTTTATGAGCGTTTATTTTAGCGTTTAGCGTTAAAGTTTTACAAAAATATAGCCTATTACAGTGTCCGTTTAGGCCTAATCTTCCCTCAAATACGTTACTAAAACGACAAATATTTAACTCAACGTTTCTGGCGGATTAAGTACTGTGAGTCAACTGTCATTTGCTAGGCAACGAGTGTAGTTTCAGTTTCTATCACTAGAGGCGTTAGGCAACGAGTGTAGTTTCAGTGTTCTATCACTAGAGGCGTTAGTTGTATCGACGGTAGCGCCACACAACAAAACAAACTGACAGCCATATTGAAACGAACATGGGAATTTAAAAGCATTATTTTGGTGAAAAAAATTAAATTTACCATGTTGGATAGTAAAACAATAGTATTTCAAGTCGTAGCGTCCCGTTCTGTAGTTCGTATTATTTGAGGTTATTTAAAATTTGACAGATAATAACCACAGAAAAAGTAAAATATGTCTATAATTGAAGATTTAGTAAATGACATGTCATATTGCACTGTAATACGGAAATGGATTCAATCTCTCCATAACATTAATCTTGAGTTTAACAAACTCAATGAGTTGAGGGCCGACTGTAATACCGGGCCATACTTACCAAGCTACCTTAAGAGATTTTCCCAAGTATTGTTTATGTGCTCGTAATAATTGAAGACTTCCGTTATTTTTCATGGATTTCTTCATACTTACTGTCTTGATAAAATATATATGAAACTACAAACTGCTGCAGTACCTGAATTCATACCAATATAAAGATAATCATCTAAATCTTCTGCAGTTGTAAAGAATTACTCAAATCTTGACCAAATTTACCTTGATTTACCTTTGTACATTTAAATATTTCAGTCCCTCCCGTCCCTTTTCAGTCCCTTCCATCCTTTTTTAGAACCTTTTTTCATTCGATTTCTCTCTTTCTGTGAAATCCTTCACTGATTATCTTAATATAAGTTTAAAGTTAACTATTTCAAAAGCTTATAATTAATAGCTTCAATTTATAGTGACAGGCTTCATTAATGCCTCCCTACCAGCTAAAGATTTTTGTTTATTTTGGTTAGGAAAAGCCCTTCAGATATATAGAACTATGAGACTAGTAATACCTACCGAAAACTCTCGAACATATTTCATTTCGATCAAATCTAAGTATAAATCATTAAAAAAATAAAAAAAACAAATTCATTTTATCCTTTAATCTTGACTGTCTTTTTTTTGATCGAAAATAAATAATTAATTTCTAAATGTTACATATGTTAGATTACTTTCCTAAATATTACGAATATGAAGCTAATAAAAATGTTTATTGAGGATCATTGAGTATGTTTATTGAGTCACAATCCTTTTCCCATCCTTTTTTTTTCTCTTCCCTTACTTTCCCGTCACAGGCAAACATACAGTAAATCTTAGTTATCTTTAAATTTATGATGTTCAAAATGTTTCATATTTAATATCTGTGGACATATGTAATTGGTCTGTTTGTTATTATTTTATAGTGTATTATTCTATTTTAGTATTTTAAGACTGTATTTGTCTATTATAAGACTGTATTTGTCTCCCACTATAGGGAAGTTAGGGCACTTTTCAATAAGCTTAAAAAAACGATAGTTACCTTTAAATAAAACAAGTTTTTTTATAAACAGTCTGCATAGAAAAAATAGTAAAAGGTGTGCAAATGATTTAAATAAAAATATGTAAATTTTTTAAAAAGTAAAAATTTTAAATTAAATAATGTAAAAAAGTGTCAAATGATCTCAACCCTCCCCTACTATGTCAAATATTAATAAGTTGGCACATTCCAGAGAAAAAATATGATATTTACTGTCTCATATATTCATACTGAATACATACACAAATAAAGACTTTGATACAAATGTAGGTCTGGCCTAAAGTCATCCCTAGATATTGCCTTAATTATACCTCGATTGGGAATGCAAATGTCTGCTGTCATCAATTATTCCAGTAGTTTAGGATTGATGTCCGTATTAATTATCCCGTGTTGTGTATATAATGAAGATACCTACCTATGTATGTATGTAGGTATGTATGTACGATGTACGCGCGTGAATTGGATACTGGAAACATTTCAAGTCACGCATAAGTTAACCAAACAGGATTGAGTACCTCGGTAAGGAACATGTCAAGTTAGTGTTTCTGAAACCTAATATATTATTTCAAACAACATTTAAATTAAGTTGCCTATTTGCAGAACAATACTAATAAGTAAGTATAATAAATTATGAAAATATACTCTTTGACGCATTAATGTGCTGAGAAATTGATAGCTATTTATTGTTTTCTCCCTATAATCTGCAATCATCTAAATGTCGATTCGTTCAAGAGAATTGCATTCTCTTGAATGAATCGGCAGTTTAAAGCCAAGACGCGTGTATGAAGGAACATTTTGTATGGTGTAGTGGACTTTTTGCATGCCAAAAACACCAACTTAGCGGCTTCGTAGCATATTATGTTCTATATATAATATATGGTTAAATTCAGAGTTTGAAGTATAACATTTTTGTGTTTCTCATGTGTCTGTGTGTGTGTGTGTGTGTGTGTGTGTGTGTGTGTGTGTGTGTGTGTCTATGTGTCCGTCCCCTCTTGTAACTTTTGATCTGCTTAATTTACAGAGCTCAAAATTTCAGAATATATAGATAATTATAGGCCTACAAAACTTTCATACTCAGAATTTTGAATTTTTGTTTTAGTCAGGGGTTATCAACTTTTGAATTTTTACTTTATTTTTCCGTATATTTCAAAAACTCTAAAAGCTAGACTGCTGATAATTGGTATAATTATAGATACAAAAAAAAAATCTCAAATATATTTTACAAAAAAACTCCAGAGTTTCTCGAACATTTTTATTAAGAAAAACATTTTTTTCTAAAAAAAAACATTTTATATTCAAAAGTTTTAAAATAAATCGAAAAAAGCCGAAACCCCGCAACTAGATAATTTAATTTTCTATAAAAAATATTCGCATTGTATTAGCACATCTCAAACTTTTTTTAATTGTTCCGATTGTAGTGCTGAAGCAAAATTATTTCAATACTACAATGATTTCAGTCAAGGGTTATCGACTTTTGAATTTTAACTTTATTTTTCCATGTATCCCAAAAACTATAAAAGCTAGAAAATTGTTTATTTTGGAATATTTTTGTAAAATTTAATTTACTGACAACATCGTTTCATACAATTTGTAAGGCGGTATGCACTACACAATATCTACGGGGAATCAATAGTTCAACTATCTCCAAACAAACATACATGTATACGTACCATCCTGTTTTCATATTCTGGGTAAGAAAAAAAGACTGACCCCATACTATCCTATCCTGACATACATACCTACGTGTTTTATATAGAAATAAAATATTTTAAAGTTAAAGTTTTGTACGTATTCTTCAATTATACATACTGTCGCCATCGACAGTTGGATCTCATGTGTTACATGCAACTAGTAATATGAATAGATAAAAGATCGGATATTGGCAAAAGGCGACAGAATTTCTCAAATACAAGACAGCGATAGAGGGGTGTGATTGAATTCTCTCCATAGAATATTATATTTGAAATATACATATATTACTGCATTGTTTTTCACTTACATATTATTGATTTCCAAACCAATTGGAAAGTATTTCATCCTTTACAATATATACTATGAGTTTCCAAGTAACGGGAAATAAATTATCTTTGACTAAAAATAGTTTTATCAAAATCACGAATAAGTGAAAATATTTCTAAGATTAAAAAATATAATACATACATAATATGTAAATAGCATCACGTCGTGTCCCTCACGAGGCAGATAGAAAGTTCTGAAAGCCACAGTTTTCTATCTTGACACACATCCATCGCCTCATCAACATTCATGCATCGTCTCATACGTAGGTACTCGTCTGTATTTTTTTATACGTAACTAAACTGCACACAAACAACACTTAGGTAAAAAATTACAATGAGTAAGCTTAATATATAATTGTTATACTATCCCTACGAAGTGTCAATAACTTGTGGTAAACCAGTTCATATAAGTAATAATATACTGGGATGTGAATGTGTAGTGGGTAAAAATGTGTAATGAGGTGTGTAAAATGATGTGTTAAATGTAATATTATAAGCTCAATACATTAATTTACCCTTTACAGCATGTGTGCAAATGACGACCCCGATCGTTTGTTCTATGTATTTCTATCGGCGTTGTACATAAACTTCGTCACTCACCTCCTACGTTGCCAAACCATCACAGTGTGTTCACATTCAAACATTTTATTGATGAATAAATTTCTTGGTTAATAATCTTTGTTTCTGTTGAAATATATGAATGCATTATTCTCACGAAATCGAACGGTTGACATGTCATAATACTATTTGTGTAGCAAATTTAAGATTTTCTTTTACGCCCCTGTAACCAGGGTGTGCGGGTATGCGTTAACTTATAAAAGGAAGATCGTCATGTGTGGTGAACTTCATTGCTGAATTATGAGAGATGTTATTTTCCTACTGTTTTTTATTTTTTTAAAAAATGATTATCTATACCTACATACCAACCTCGTCTCATATTAAAAAGCAATATTTAGAATGGGCTAAATTGGAGATACATTGAAGCACATGAAAATATGTTTCAAAAACATAACAATAATAAAGAGAAGAAAAGAGTTTTTATTTTAAGAAAGTCTCATAATTTGTAAATAATGTAAAATACTTATGCCACAAAATTCTTTTATATACAAAGTCAAAATATTTTCCTTTTCCTCAAAGAGGTGATTTCCCTCGACTGAATTCAACAATTTGGGAGAAATTATTTCGGGAAAAATTAGAAAAAAACTTTTTGCTTTGCGTTATAAAATTAAAGTAATTTTGAAAATCCGACTCTAAAACAGCTAAAAGACTTTCTCATAACTTTTTAAGAACATTCGGCTAAAAATAGGTGCTTTCATACTCGAGTTAGTCCAAGTTGATATTCTACAACGCTGAAATGGGAATGTTCCTATGTGGAAACGTTCTTACTCCAAGTAAGTCACGAATTAGTTCAATTCCCTATTCTATAATCACATTTTAGTCGAATCAACTGTCAAAACGTTCCTTATTTTATTTAACCGTTCCTTTTTTTCTTGGACGAGCAGACGTGTAAATATCCCGCTGTCCGGGAGTCGGGGCCTTAATTACTCCAAAACAAATAATATTGTGAGCAAGTATCCTACAAATCGAGATCTATTATTTCACAGTAACTTACTTGAGACGTGTCTATCTTTATTCACAGGAACACAGAAACAGCTCTGACTTTCGATGACCTTGCTCACAAGAAGGAATAGGATCGGCAGTAGTGTCACAGAATAAGATCTGGTCATCATTAATAGCATACAACACCAAAAATGCGCGATAAATATGTGAGCCGCGAAATATCAAATCTAACCCGCTGATGTCGACCAACGAAATTTAAAGACGTTTACAGCACAAGACAAAAGCAAAACTCCATAGATCTGCCCTTTGTGTATGTTCGAACGTCAAAATAATACACAAATAAATGACCATCCATTCCACAGATGGCAGATCCCGATTAAATAGCCGACTTACTTATTATATCATAAATTAAATATCAACAATATTTATTATCGCTTAACCACATTATTGGAAGCGTACCTACTAGTTATTTTTACAACAGTCCGGGATATTATAAATTTAAAAAAGCGATTGATAGGCATCCCATGAACAGCCAAGAGAAGTAATGTATCCATTCTCGATTGATTGAATATTATTTATTATCTTTCAACAATATGCTACAGATATATCTCTCATTTCTTTATACACATTGCCAGGAGAGCCTTAAGAAACTGTTGATATGAGGACGAAGATCTCGAGGTCTCTCAATAACCAGATGCAGTGGTATATTTAACTCTGCAATGGAGTCTTTGAAGGCTAGCGCTCTACTTTCTGCTTAGATAAAATCAAGATGGAGGTAGGCCATACAAAGAGTGATTGAATGCAGCCACCGTCCGCTGCCATAAGAAATAGGCCGTGCGAGAGTAAAATATATATTATATTCTATTATATTCCAACTGTCGATTCGTTCATGAGAATTCAATTCTCTTAATGAATCGACATTATTAAGCCAAGATGCGTGTACGAAAGTTAATTTTGTATGATGTAGTGGACTTTTTGCATGCTAATAACACCAACTAGAGGCCTCGCAGCGTATATGTTCCCATACATGGATTTACTCAGAATTCGGAGTAGAACATTTTATGTGAGTTTTGTGTGTGTGTGTGTGTGTGTGTGTGTGTCTGTGTGTGTGTGTGTGTGTGTGTGTGTGTGTGTGTGTGTGTGTGTGTGTGTGTGTCCGTCCCCTTCTTATAACTTTTGATCCGCTCAATTTACAGAGCCCAAATTTTCAGAATATATAAAAAATTATAGGCCTACAAAACTTTTATACTCGAATTGTGAATATTTGTTGCAGTCAGGGGTTATCAACTTTTGAAATTTTGGTTAATTATTCCATATATCTCAGAAACCATAAAAGCTAGAACGCTGAAAATTGGTATAAACATAGACAAATACAAAATCTCAAATGAGTTTTTTTTTAAAATTCCAGGGTTTCTCAAACATTTTTTATTAAGAAAAATATTTTTTTTATGATAAATTTATGAGTTTAACTGCCTATATTTCCAAATTTTTTAAAAATATCGAAAAAAGCCGAAACACCCCAACAAGATAATTTAATTTTCTATAAAAAATATTAACAATGTATTAGCACATCAATAAAAGAAGCAATGTCGTCACTAAATTCAAAAATTGAATTTAGTGACGACATTGCTTCATACAATTTGTAAGGCAGTCGCTTATACACAATATGTAAGAAGACTTAATAGTTTGATAGGTACTTAATATCCAAACATACATACAGAATCATCATGTTGTTTTCATATTCCGGGTAGGAAAAGAGAACTGACCTCCATACTGTCCTATCTTGACATACATACCAACATGTGTTAAAATATTCAATAATTTGGATTTATGGGTTTATAGTTTGATTCTTATTCTTCAACTATACATACTATCGCTATCGACAGTTGGATCTCATGTGTTACATGCAACTAGTTTAATTATAACATCACTGAAATGATTTAACTCTCTGCGTATTAATATCATTAGCATTTACGGGAGTTTTCGGGTAAATAATGAATTTCCATATAGGTATATGTACTTTGATAAAATCCACGCCTTTTACAACAAGTTCTATGATGATTATATAATACAAAAAAAAATGGTACAGAAAACGATCAAAAGAGAACGTGTTGCCATTAATTTATAATAAGGGTTTCAAAACACATTTTATTATAGTAGGTATATTCTAAGGTCCTCGAGGTTATATGATTAGGCCGTCCTATATACCTATTGCTTTCAGGACGAGAATACCAATTACATTTTTATCATCGATATAATTCTTCTCGTGGAGGGTTATAACCCAAAAATAAAATCAATAATTCATATTAACCGTGGATTGGTAAATACAACACGAACTTTGAGGTTATGCCATCTGATATGATAATAGAATAAATTCATTAAAAATATATTCAATTAAATTGTGTACAATTTTACTAGCTTAAGCTTCAATCATAAAACAGCAATCTATTGATTGTGATAGCTTCCGATTGTAGTGCTGAAGCAAAAGTATTTCAATATTAAAATTATTTCAGTCAAGGTTTATCAACTTTTGAATTTTAACTTTATTTTTCCATGTATCTCGAAAACTATAAAAGCTAGAAAATTGTTTATTTTGGAATATTTTTGTAAAATATTAATTTACTGACGACATTGTTTCATACAATTTGTATGGCAGTATACACTACATAATATCTACGGGGACTCTCAATAGTTTGATACTAAATCTCCAAACAAACATACATACCACCATGCTGTTTTCATATTTTGGGTAAGAAAAAAGGACTGACCTCCATACTATCCTGATAAATGTTTGTATAGAAAACAAAATATAATATTAATATATTATAATGTTTATAGTTTGGTAGGTACGTATTATTCCACTAAAGGTACTTACTATTACAATCGGCAATTGGATCTCATGTGTTATATGTAATTATTAATAAATATAACTAGATGTATTTATTACTAGTTGCATGTAACACATGAGATCCAACTGTCGATAGCGATAGTATGTATAGTTGAAGAATATGTACCAAACTATAAACCCATAAATACAAATTATTGAATATTTTCAGACATTTTGTTTTCTATACAACATATTATGTAGGTATGTATGTCAAGATAGGATAGTATGGAGGAAGGTCCTTTTATCTTACACAGAATATGAAAATAGCATGATGGTATGTATGTATGTTTGGAGATGAAGTATCAAACTATTAAATCTTCTTACATATTGTGTAAAGGCGACTGCCATACAAAATGTATGAAGCGATGTCGTCACTAAATTCAATTTTTAAAAAAATTGTAAAAAAAAATTGAGATCTTCTACTACAATGTTAATATTTTTTATAGGAAATTAAATTATCTCATTGGGGTGTTTCGGCGTTTTTCGATAATTGTAAAAGTTTTGGAAATATAGGCAATTAAACTCATAAATTTATCATAAAAAATATTTTTCTTAATAAAAAATGTTTGAGAAACTCTGGACACACACACACACACACACACACACACACACACAAACACACACACACACACAAACACACACACACACACACACACACACACACACACACACACACACAAACACACACACACACACACACACACAGACACAAAAAATGTTCTACTCCGAATTCTGAGTAAATCCGTGTATTGAACATATATGCTGCGAAGCCTCTAAGTTGGTGTTTTTTGACTTCAAAGTTGGAAAAGCCGTGAAAAAATTAGACTTCTGCATACAATTCTCGCGTATCCTGGCTTGAAACATTGTCGATATTTTAAGAGAACAAAGTTCTCCTGAACAAATCGACAGTTGGAATAGGGCACTTCTTTGAGACTAATTATTTGTAAATTTTAAATATTTTTACTGATAATGATTTTTCATGGAATATAATAAAGTCTTTGTTAGATGACCACTAAGTTATTAAATCATAAAATCTTTTCCCGCATACAAATCATGATGCGAAAATTTGTCTGTGTAGTCTTAACAAATTTGCATACACATTTCAGTTTGAGGTGACATATTCATAATGCTAGCAAATATAAACATGTTTACACATACAGACACGATCTCTTATACAACACAAAGTAATATAAGGTATTGCGTGGTGTATCAGTTTTGGCAACTCGTGCGAAAATACAAAGACACATTGTTTAGTTCGCATCGATGAACTTCCTTTCCATCCCGACCAGGATATACAATGAATATAGTGACACCATCACGATAAACCCCTTCAATTGACACAAAGTTTTATTAAGGATACGGACTATTCATTTAAAAATTCATAGCACTTCATATTTATAAAACAATATAAATCTCTTCACTAGATTAAAAACTTGTTCTGAAGCAGATTTTAATTACAATGTGTCTCAAAAGAAAGTTAATATTTGTATTCAGAGCGTTATGTGGAGATGTTAGAAGACTTCTTAGTGCCTGAACTGCAAAACTTTCCTGGCTATAACCAAAGAACATGGTTCCAGCACGACGGAGCAACGTCAGTCACACACGTCCTACACATCTCTACCACGAGTTCGTGAAATTTTCCCAGGTATATTGATCTCCAGGAGAGGTGACATAAATTGGCCTCCACGCAGTCCTGATTTAACCCCTATGAACTTTTTCCTATTGGGTTATCTTAAATCTAAAGTTTACGCCAATAAACCGACTTCCCTGGCGCATTTGAAAGAAAATATTCGTCACGAAATGGAAGCCATCACTGAGTCCACCTGCCAATCCAGTCCACCTGAAATTTTACTGATCGATTAAATGAGTACTGCGAACGCGAAGGTCTATATTTGGACGATATTATTTTTAAGAAATGAATTACCAAATTGTGTAGATACTTTAATAATTAATAAACATTTTTTCGATACACTGCTTACTTTTTTTTAATCGATCTACTAAATATAAACTTTATATTGAGACACTCTGGCTGTGTAATAGAACAGGTGATCTATTTTTAAAAGTTCTTATTGAATAATGAGTGAAACCCAGATTCCGAAATAAAGACCAGGATAAAGATGGTGAGATTACCTTCTACAAATTGCAAAAACTGCTGTGTAACCGAGATTTAAAGCCACATATGTAAGTACAAGTTGGAGAGCTGTTAAAGCACATAGGTATGCTATACGTATACGTGGTACTGTTGTGTGGAAGGTTGGACTCTTAAAATCTCAACAAGAGGTATAATTCGAGAGAAATCGAGATGTTTCTTATAGAAAATTAATAGTATAGAATACTCTTTAGCCTGCAGTAAGCGCGACTGCTTTATGTTGACTAATTTGGTCAACATCTTGCTACGGGCATTCAGTAATCATTTGGCCGTCTGCGTGTTACGTTCTCCAAATAGGGAGTTTTTAACTGCTCGCAAAATTATTTACGCAGTCATAACGATTAGTACTATACGAACAATGTCTACCAGCAGAGTTATACATATATATTGACACGAGCCGGCCAATAAAACGGCTTCATTTTTACAATAGGTATTGTATGGGAATGAGTATTCTATAGTTTTATTATTATTCTATGATGTTACTATATACAGAAGATGACTCCCCTTGATCTGAAACTTCAGCGTAGAGGGGCTGTTTTCAACCTTACGCGGGGCTGTTCTTCTATGATCGGAAATATTCCTCTCTTCCCTCCAGAGGGTCGAGTGTCACGCGGCTTTGTTGAAAGGACTGTAAATGAAAATTTGCAGAACATCTGGCAGACTCGCTGGACGGCCTGCTCAGTGGGAAGAATTACCTACTTATTTTTTCCCGACGTGAGGTATCGTCTTAAATCTCCCTGGGTTGTTCCAGACTTTTGGACTTCCCAATTTTTCACAGGACACGGAAACTTTAAAAGTTATCTTCACCGATTTAACATTGCCTCATCTGCTTCATGTCATTTCTGTCAATACCCGGACCAAACTTCGGAACATATCCTTTGGGAATGTTGCCACCCAATGGTGTCCTCATATACATAGATCGGAGCTCCTCGTTGCTGTCCGTGGGCCTCTTCAGGGTCCCATTGGTCATGCGGATTTTGTGATCTCGAAGAAAAATTATAAAGCTTTTAAGGTTTTCTGTCATAGATATGGTGCCTTACTTTTAGAAGATTCCCGTTAAATTAATTATTTCCAGAGATCTTGGTCACTTCTCTGATGGTCTGCATGTAGGGGGATCTGAGGTCATAGACAGTCCACGGGTGTGAATTTTCTGTTCGCACTCGTTGATTGTTTCTTTTTGCACTATGGTGCCGAGATTGCTAATCTAGAGGGCTCCATGAGCTACTTTTCGTGCTATGCATTTTTTTTTTTGTCGTTCACTTAGCGTTCTGTGAAGGGGCCGATTACAGTCCCCATAGGCAGAGCGGGTGGTGGTGGGAGTAGCGATACAGAAGGTTGATGCGCATCTCATGATGGATTGATGGAGATTCCAATGAAGAAGTTAAAAAATAATATCAATTATGATGGAGAAAGAGAAAAAGTTGCTGACCACTGATAAAAGACGCAAACCGCATACTTTGGCCACATAATCTCTTCTACAATTTTATAAAACACTATTTATAAAACACATAATCTCTTCTACACATATGCTCTTCTACAATTTATGGTGGAGGTAAAAATAAAGAGAGAAGATGGAGTATGGGTCGCGTCCTTCTTTGGGTTCAATTATTATTATCTGACGTTGCAAATCAGGTTCTTGTTATGAATAACCAAACCATCGTCATATTATGTATCACATTTTAGAGATATATTTATGAGTTCTCTTAGAAAAAACTATGAATTTTCTAAGGCATAAAATAAAACCTACGCTGTGCAACCAGGATTATTTTCTCCAAGACCTTTCGGCAAGTAGAAAGATTGATGGAACCTGGCTCCCTTTTTGAAGCTTTCACTACTCTCATCCTTTATTTCTTCACTATTTCTAGCTGGGTAGGAGCGCGCGTGATTCTTCTATTTGCTGTCAAACATTTGCAGACGTTGGCTGAATTTCAATTTAATCTGAATATCGGTTTTATCTCTTTGACAAAATGAATGATGGTCAACCGATGAAAAAAAATAATAAGTCTTCAATGCTTATATTAAATAAATTGATGATGAGTAAAGAATTATGCAAACTTCAAACAAATAATATATTGCAAGATCCTTTCAAAGTAATTTTTAAATTTAAGTGGATTTTCTTAAATTTCGTTGTTAACTTGGTTTGGTATGACTACTTATCCAAGGGTCCGGGGTTCAATTCCCAGTGAAAACACAGTTTTTAATTGTGTTTTCTGTCTGGATCTGTAAGATATCGCAAGTCTCCAGGATGTGACAACTTATTGGGTGCGTGTTAAATTAATATTTATCATAGTATCTGTTAGTTTCCCGAGAAATATAAAATATAAATTTAAATAGTTTGTAAAACTCTAAACATGAAAGGAATTTCTGTACTATAAAAGTTATTTTAGAAATACGTCTCCGAGAAAAGTTACAATTTAAATATAAAAAAAACAATTAAAGGTAACTAGTACTAATTATGTAAATAAATATTTTCCAGCATGTATTCATTTAGTCATATATACATATGTGTTGTGTGAGATATAAAATTAACGAGCTTTTTAATTAAATTATGTAATTATTTTATACTTTTTGATGCTTTTCATCATTTTTAAAAAAATAAAAAATAAATTAACACTTTCTTGCACACTGCGCAAGTGGCGAGTTTATTACCATATGGTAATTTCTTCCAACTAGCCAGTGTTTTCAGCCCAGAGAAGCAATATTTGCCTGAGAAATAAATTTAAATTAATTTCTCCTCTGCTGGGAATCGAACCCAGGATGCCCGCACAGAAACCAAAATAATTCAATATGAGTAAATCCGTATATGGAACATATATGCTGCAAAGCCTCTAAGTTGGTGTTTTTGACTTCAAAGTTTGAAAATATAAATTGCATACAATCTCGCGTATCCTGGGTTGAAAACATTGTCGATATGTTAAGAGAACAAAGTTCTCTTAACATATCGACAGTTGGATTATTTTATCTAGTTTCTTGGGCAACTAATAGACTGCATTAATTTAACACGCAGCTAATAACAAGCGGCTGCATAATGGAGACATACGGTATTAATCCTCTCACAAATCTAGACTGAAGACAATTAAAAACTGTGTCTCCACTAGGAATCGAACCCGGGACCCTTGGATCAGCAGTCAGATACCTAACACACAGACACACTAAATTTTCTACCCCGAATTCTGAGTAAATCCGTATGTGGAACATATTATATGCTGCGAAGCCTCTAAGTTGGTGTTTTTTACTTCAAAGTTGGAAAAGCCGTGAAAAATATAGACCCTGCATACAATCTCGCGTATCCTAGCTTGGAACATTGTCGATATGTTAAGAGAACAAAGTTCTCTTGAACAAATCGACAGTTGGAATAAAAAAAAATGATTTCTAATCAATAAATAAATCTGTGGCTTAAAATTCAGTTTACTGTCGCGGTTGACGTATTAACTTAATATACGTTAAAAATAAGAATATAGTAAAAAAAAATCTGATTTGTATTGTTGAAATCGAATGTTTATTGATATTAGGTATGCGTGTTTATGTGTGTTAATTGTGATTTAATAAAATTACTTGTTTGTAATTTGTGTGAATTTCTTCATACATTTTCGTTATTTAACTATTTAAACAAAAAAATTTCGTTTCCCGCATAAATAATTATTTTTCCTGTAAACAAAACAAATGTAATTTATGATAATATAAAATATTTCTATCTACATATTATAAACAAAAAATCAACAAAATTGGTTATTTAGGCCAATTGTAATTAATTACCGAAATAGTAAAAAAAAATCTATCTAACTTATGTTGGAGATCCAATTGAATAAAAGTCACTTTTTCTAATAGTTGATATCAAAAGATACTTGAAATTCTTAAACTAATGATGTAGGTATTTATTCAAGATGAAAAATAATTTAAATATCGAAATTTATTTTCAGAAATAATTTTGTGTCAGGTGGCGATGGTTTCTGTGAAGAGCGAGGTGAGGTCTGGGGTAGGGGGTTGAAAACCGTCAATTCAAAAGTTTCTAACTTTTTCCAGATGTTGATGCCGGTAAAAGTTTCGTCTTTGATATTTTATCCAGTTGATCGCCTTTTTCTCGCTCGCCATACTTTTGGTCACATCAATGAACCCTGAGGAACTCCGTGAAATCCCAAATGGGATAAGTGAGAATTGATCAAACGCCTCCGTTTTAGAAGGTACACAAAATAACATGAATGTTTGAAAAGTATGTAAGTACCTACATACATAAAATAATATTTATATCCTGTAATGGAGAGTTCGAACACCATTATGTTCTATGTATTATGTACTTTTCATTCAAGTACATATCCAGCCACTTGGAAACCACGAATGAACAATACCTGACGAAGAAAATATACAGAGCTGACAGAAACGATACAAGAGGTTAGGGTCGTCCGAGAACAGGATATCACGTCCATGTGAACGATATTCTGAAAAAACGAGTGGGTTGTGGCCAACATTAAACTCTCCACTACATATTAAGTGTACCTACATTTTATCTTCTTGAAAGGTTGACAATCTCTAAATGCATTTTTATGAAGTAAATCTCTATTACATTCTTAAACAAATATAAGATTCCCAGAAGACAAAAGTTTTCACAATACACCATACACACAAAAACATTGTCACGAAACAGATAGCATGTTTTTTCTAAATGATACCTGTTGAGAAATTTTAAGTAAAATTGCATTACTAGCAAGATTAGCGTGTACATATGAGACAGTGTATCAATGTTGATGTATGTGTCAAGATAGAAGAATGCGGTGTTCGGTTCTCACTGCCTACCCCTTTAGGATATAGAAGTGGACAGTAAAAACTACACTTGTCTATAGAGACACATACAATATCAATATGAAGTTGATCACTCAATTTTACTGACCCATACAGATGCTATTTTACTTATGTTATATATATTTTTCATACAAATATAAAATTATTTCACATTCATAGGGCAAACCATAGATTTTTTTCTTTAAATTTTGACAATCCTTGAATGCATTTTTGATGAGTGTTTTTTTGTAGTATCAAATTTTCAAACAGTACCTATACAAAAAACTCGATTTTCCAGACCATGAAAGCATTTTGAAAATTTGGACAGATGAAATCATAGAGAAGAAATTAACGGATATCTATGGAAAACTAATCAGCTCTAGGTCTATGCACTTTTCACATATTATGTAAATATGAAGTCGATCGGACTTTAGTTGGGGCTGTAGAGAGGACACAAAAAGGAAATTCCGTACGCCGAACGCCGTACGCCGTACGCCATACATACAAACACATCACGACGAAACTCACAGTGTGCACTCTCTACATGATACCAGTTGAGAAATTGATAATCATGACTAGCTTAAAAATTGTGAAATCATGACTATCCACTATTCCATAGTGTGGAGAGTAAAAAAAAAGAAAATGTAAAAAGTGCAAGCGACAGTGTGTAAAGATAGAAAAATATGGCCTTCGATTTTTTTTTGCTATTCCGTGAGGGAGATGGCGTGATGGTTTGTATGTAATATTTTTCGATTTTTATATTTAATTATTGATAGGTGAAATTTTGAGCACCATTCATAAATTTGTATCCATATGTTAATGTATCTCGTTTTGTTGGTAGATCGTTTGTTTGTTATATAAATCAAAATGAAGATAATAATATTTCAGGCGTAACTTTGATCGCCATGTATGTGCGTTATCTTGTTCAAATTCCCAACCCATGTGACGACCATGACTAAATTACAAACAACGTTCAAGAATTTATTTGGGCGAAACCAAACATTACCTACTTTCATTTCCTATGGCCCAGTATTTCAGTCGGCCCTTAGGAGTTTAACTCAAGTTTAACAAAAATATTGCGTATTTCAGTACCTAATCTTCCCTTAAATACGTCACTAAACGACAAATATTTAACTCAACGTTTCTGGCGGATCGCTTGTCTTAATCTTGAGTTAAGTATTGTTTCTAGTCTTTTTCGCCAGGTGGCGTACTAATCGCCGCACGCTTTAATGTTTTATTTCATTTTATACTACAAATAACTATGCATAATAATTATAATCATGATTTATTTTTGTTGTAAAAATAAAATACTTGATATAGAAGTGGTTCATGTATTTAATATTTATTTTCTTTTTTACATAATTATGATGTATTGCCTGACAACAAACGAAATAAACTGTCAGCCATAATGAAACGTCAGGCACGCAACTTTATTTTTGCGATGTTTTTTTCATCCCACTTTTTAAATTGATCCATCCTGTTTCTATATATATATATATATATATATAATGTGTATTCTTAAATTTTCTACATAAGACACTATTTTACCATTATCACTTAGTTCCATATCCATCTGTAAAATGTACATACATTTTGCATTGAAGTACCTACTACGTACGTAGTACATATTCAATGACATTTTCTCACTACAATGTTTGATTTTAATTAAAAAAAACATCGATCGGTATAAAAAATTGAAAAAGTAACATGCTGTGTAATGAAACAAATAAAATAATGTGTTGTTATAATAATAAAATAATATTTAGTCACAGCTTCGCGTCACGTATCATTTAAGGTTATTACAATTTTGACAGATGCGTTATAGACAATAACCATAGAAAAACGTAAAATATATCTATAGTTGAATATTACGTAACTGACGTTTCATTTTCCGAATGAAATTTAATCTTCCCTAAACTTTTAACTTGGATTACCAAATCCAACGATTTAAGGGCCAACTGAAATCTCGGGCCTATGTGACTGCAACTTTATCAACTTCTATTTTCCTTTTTGTCACTGTATTGTTTCCATCTCTTGCCTTAAGCGAGACCAAAGATTAATATATGGTAAGACGGTTACAAAACACATTATAAACTAGAGATTTTTTTCAACTTATGACTACATCAATAGAATAAATACAAGTATTTCTTTATACTTCTTCTTCTTCATTTAGTAGACCTAGCTGTTGGACTGTTATTCAAAAACTATACCTCATAAGATGACCAAGTCCAACTATCCTTCCATGACTCGGGTGGTCTTCTGCAAGTCTATCACTGTCCATTCTGGCTACGTGGTCTCTCCAATGTCTTCTTCTGGATCTACTCCACCAAACGATATCCTTTTCTTATTTCAATGTTACGTACACGATCTCGGAGAATTTTTCCCGTGATTGACCTTAGAACCTTAATTTATTTATATAATTTCTAAAATAAGTATGTCGGTTGAGTCAGGAATTACTTATTGATATTTTTAAGAAGTGTGTCACTTATGAATGCAGTTTGAAAAAAATTATCGACGATGAGCAAAAATCGCGAACGTATCGTAAACTCATAAAAAGATTTCCGATTGTAAACTTGGAATGCGCCTTATTATTCCCAAAAAAAATGTACCTAGGTATATAAATTTGCTAGCATAAATCAACCAAAACTATATAATATTTGACTTATACATCACAAATCTTGAAAGTATAGCTACTAAATACGTTATATGTAAGGAATTAAAGAATTTAAATTTTTCACATGCTATTATTTTTTTATTAATTTATAACAAATCTCGTTAAGTACAAAAATATTCGTAAAGTACAATAAATTTGAAAAAATATAATCAAAAATAAATGTTCAGAGTCATTGGCTTCGTATGGATGAATCCACTTCACTATTAAACTCCTCATATATTTCGATTCTATGCAATTATTCTAGTCTGGCAAAATGTATTTTAAATGAAAATCTTTTCAAAAAATTCACCGTCTCTTAAAGTTTGATTTGGCCACAAATTTCGGGTGAGTTCACTTAACCGAACTCAAGTCCTTCAGGGAATTAAAACAAATATATATCAGCCGTATCAGGGGGATGGAGGATGGGGCCTCAGCGCATGCGGACAGAGCTGTCACTTCAGTCTCAAAAAATGGACTTTGAGAATTGGTTTGAAATTAAATTGAATAAGTATCAAGAGTGTAGTATTGGCCACAATCCGTTTGTTTTGTACTAAAATATTAGATCTTTAGAGTATTTGATCGTAACCATGGAAACAAAAATAAAAAAAATAATATGAAAAATCAAGTCAGGTATTGGTAATTAGTATGGAATTTCAAACATTCTAGTAAGAATAGGCGTGATGACAGTAAGAAAAAATCATTGAAATTATGATTTTATTAGATAAAATATGTTATAAAGATTTGAAAAAATATATTTATTTTCATTTTAAAAGAGCGAATAATATTAATATTATTAAAATAAAAATACAAAATATGTTTGTCCGCCATTTTATGTGAAACACCAATCAGAGCGCATGACGTCACCATATTGTCACTGTCAATTGTGTTTGTTACTGTCAACTGTTGTGTTGTTCGAAATGGCTATTTTTTTCATAACAAGCTATATGGAATATGCTGCTTATTTTTAACATGCTATTTTTATTTATTGATTTATTTGGTTTATTTGGGACAATAAACCAAATAATATCGCTATCCGCTCTATTGAATCGTTGACGCATCTGTTATAACACGCACCGAGTATTGTAACGTGGTGGAGAATATTTAACGTTTCAGAAATAAATAACTTGGTGGCTTTCATTGCTTGATAATAAAATAAAATGATGTAATTATATTGTTTGTGGGAGTTGTACAGTGTTACATGAGGTTGAAATGGAAATACACAATGTATTATGATGAATCTAATATACATATGGGATAACTGTTATGATTCATATACATATTATGATTAATATATTAAAATATGTAATAGGTGTGATGACTGTAAGAAAAAAATCATTGAAATTATGATTTTAAAAAATAAAATAGGTTATAAAGATTTAAAAAATGTTTTTTTTTTAATTTATAGGAGTGAATAATAATAATATTATAAATATAAAAATACAAAATGTGTTAGTCCGCCATTTTATGAGAAAAAACAATCAGAGCGCACGACGTCATAGTATGGTCGCGTCAATTCTTCTGATAGTCTTCAATACAATATACGCATTAATTGTCGGTCTGGACTATGTTTATTTTGGTGTTATCGATATATTAATATTTTAATTAGATACTTAAAACTAAAACAAATTAAATATAAATGGAACAAGTATTCATCAAAGCAAATAGTTTCAATTTACCTAGATACTCGCCTACCTATCGGGGGACACTATGGGCCGGTATTACAGTGTCAGTTTAAGAGCTAAACTCAAGTTTTACAAAAATATAGCGTATTACAGTGTCCGTTTAGACCTAATCTTCCCTCAAATACGTCACTAAAACGACAAATATTTAACTCAACGTTTCTGGCAGATTAAGTACTTAACTGTGAGTCAACTGTCATTTGCTAGGCAACTCGTGTAGTTTCAGTTTCTATCACTAGAGGCGTTAGGCAACGTGTGTAGTTTCAGTGTTGTATCGAAGGTGGCGCCACACAACAAAACAAACTGACAGCCGTATTGAAACGAACACGGGCATTTAAAAGCATTATTTTGGTGAAAAAAATTAAATTTACCATGTTGGATAATAAAACAATGGTATTTAAAGTCGTAGCGTCCCGTTTTGTATTTCGTATTATTTGAGGTTATTTAAATTTGACAGATAATAACCACAGAAAAAGTGAAATATGTCTATAATTGAAGATTTAGTAACTGACATGTCATATTGCACTGTAATACGGAAATGGATTCAATCTCCCCTTAACATTAATCTTGAGTTTGGCAAACTCAATGAGTTGAGGGCCGACTGTAATATCGGGCCTATGTTAATTGTATTTTGTATGTAACTTAGTTTTTATTGAATAAATAAATAAATAATGAACGCTCGCAACGTATGGTAAACTAATTTAGTTTTAGTATTCTACAATTTTGTCACGCGATGGTGAGCTGACGAACGTTCGACATGTTATGATGCTGATCACTGCCAAACTAAACTAGCAAGCTATATTTTTTTCATGCAATGAAGCGATTTGCGAAACGACGGCGATTACGCGAAGCATGCGTTTTAAAACATCGTTACAATTTTAGCAGCATACGAATTATTACATAGCGCTCGTTATTTGTATTGTGTTCATAACAAGCTATATTTATCTGCTATCGTTATTTTTAGCAATAGCAGCCATAGTAGTTATTTTTCTGCCTGTCTTAACTACTCTTAACTAGAATGGAACTTTTGATGGTCGGATATTTCTTTGCGTCGAACAAAGACTTTTGTTCATCAGAATTTCGAAACGTAAAAACTTAATAATAAGTACATATAAGTACTTTATTTATCTGTAATTTAAATACAACTTACATCTCGAAAATCGATAAAATATGCTCCTTCTTCTCTCTACATTATGTGTTCATAAGCTAAAAACATACGCGGGAAACTTATGATGGCCTATTTTGACGTTTGGACATTAATGAAGTTCTTTATATGCTTATTGCCTAAATAATGGTAAATATTATATTATTGAGAGCTAAAAGTGGGGGAACAAATACTGTACTTCATTGTAAACGCGTACTTAATAAAATTCACTTGTGTCTCGCCGTGCGAAATTTAATCACTTATTTCTCTTTTTTTTCGCGTGGGACGAAAACAAATACCTCAGTAGGTGTTTTTTTCGTCGTGTTTGTACATTTAGGGACCGCACAACACTTATGCACTTTTGAATTGATTATAAATACACAAATCGTCTTAGAACACATATATTACATATAGTAGTGATATGCAGTTTACGATACCATGACGTCACCGTCAGGGTCGGCAGCCGCCATGATACTACAAGCTTTTTTTGGCGTAAATGTCAAATTTGATTTTAAAATGGCGATTTTTGCTACTAAACCTTTATTTTATGTAGAAATGTATATATATTTGAAAACAGTGAATGCGTAAAAACATCGTGAGATAGTTTTTCAAAATTAGTCATCATGCCTATTATGTAGGTACCTACATAATTCGAATTTGATTTATAACAAATTCCCTCATAGATAGTCAGAAAGTAGTTTATTTGAATGTCATATTCTGTGTGTAACCATGGAAACGGAAACCAACAGAATACGTCAGAAAAATCGAATATACGTGAGAAATTATGCATGTTGCTTTATTAATAATAAACAGAGTTCTAAAATTTATATTTTAAAACTGGCTTACATTACTTCTCCCTTGCTATAATATCCCAACTCTTTGTCTGTGCCGACTGTTGGGGTCTTATGATACTAATAGGCTGTCCAAAATATTAATTTTATCCATGTTCTTCATGATTCAGAACCCAGACATTAAATGAATACGTAATACATATCGGGAAAACGATCAGTTGGTATATTATTAAGCTGTAGAAATTAAATGACGCTCATAGGGCTTACACAAATCGCAAACTGATACCATATTTTAGACAACACCACTGTGAATAATCATTATCTCCTCAATATGATCCTATTCAAAACGTAGATTAACACACAAATCCAACATATTTTTACCAAAAGTTTGTTAAGAATAGGGTGGTTAGATTAGTATTTATTTATTATTGTGACTCGCGTGAGCGAGTTGCATTATACATTGAGTGACAGTATGTTCGGCGCCGTGCACATATACCATTTTAAATATGTTCGCGGAATTCGCACGTTTATATTACAGACAAGTGTAGTGAACCATTATTGATCAAGTGACGTGACAAAAAATATTGAACAAGTGACGTGACAAAAAATAAGGAGACAGCTGGCATATTAAGTCCACTCCCTACAAAACTTTTCCATCTTTTCCAATCTGTTTCTTCTGCCGATATCGCACACCTGGTATTATGCAAACAGTATACCTTTTGAGATATAGGTATAATAAAAAGTGAAACAGGAGTTTCATTAATATCTTTTTTTTACAAATTCTTCTGTGCGTGTGTACGACACTGACATCGAAAAAACAACGAGCAAAATATTTTTTTTAATTGTTTATTAATTTATAAAATTTACATTTGGTTGTATTATTTTTGCACTAAACTGTATAAACAGTTTCTCAGTGCAAGCTCCTCTCGTACACTGCAATATACATATATTCAAAATCTTACACCCCTTTTAGGTGACAGTTGCCGCCTCTGTGGGACATCTGCATGCACGGTTAGACATATCTTGGCCGGCTGCAGGGTTCAACTATAGGAGGGAAGGTTCTCATACAGACACGATAAGGTGCTTGAAATTGTGAGAGAGGCTTCCAGCCTTGTGGTGGCAAGAGCAATCAAAGGATTAACCACATGGAAACAGTCAGTTGTAACATTTGTATAACCGGGACAAAAAGTTAGACCTACAACACAGAAATTAATATCAATAATGGGGAAGTCAGATGACTGGAATATCCAAATGGATACGAGAACAGAGAGATATAACCTTCCGAAGGAGATCTGAATCTCGTCTCTTAGGCCTGACTTGACAATTTACTATCTTTCGTTGAAAATAGTTATTTATGTGGAGCTGACACAAATATTCCATGGGACACAAATATTCCCAAAGACCACCAATACAAACTAAACAAGTACAAGGAACTGCATGGTAGGTAAACAGTTCAAAATGGCTTTAGCACGAATATATATGCTGTATAGGTGGGGGCGAGAGGCCTGCCCGCAAAATCTTTATATTCCTACTTTAAAGACCTGGGTCTCCCTAGAGGTAAAATAAAAGAACTTTTGAATCGGGTAGTAAAAGCAGCATTATCCGGATCCTATTGGATTTGGTGGCGCAGAGGAGTGGAGTATCAGTCGGAGATTGGTGAGTGAGTGGTGAGCGTGACTTGAGTCATAAAGGGGCCCTTTAATCCCGCATACATGGTCGCAATCCCATGTGGCCCGCCTGTTCTGGCTGGCTGGTACTCTGGTCGCCTGTGCTCGTGGGCCTGGATTCATGAATCCAGTGAAACCAAGATTGCCTTTCTCTTTTGTATTTTATCATGTGTCATGCTTGCTTTTATAAGGTAATGCACACCCATACACCTGTCGCTGGTTACCCCATATCGTGGGATATGCCGTGGTGGTGTGTGGTTATTTTTTTGTTTGCTGAACCACCTAATAGCAGACATACTAACGTTCGGGCAGGACAACGTCTGTCGGGTTCGCAAGTTTATAACAAGAACCATTAAAATCGTTACACAAATAATCTCCATGCTCGTTGTATTTGTTGTATATTTTTTTATTCCACTTGTCTGTCTGTCTGT
The DNA here is from genome assembly GCA_963576475.1 of Molanna angustata. Lineage (NCBI taxonomy): Eukaryota > Metazoa > Arthropoda > Insecta > Trichoptera > Molannidae > Molanna > Molanna angustata. The sequence goes on from OY754972.1 coordinate 36,013,504, forward strand.
ACTGGAATTGTTCTATCGATTGATCAACTAACTTGCTGACCAGTCAGATCCCTGAATCTTTCAACAGAATATGTGTATTCCCGATGACAATACAGGTTAAATAAGCTTTGCGTTTGCAGCTGGACGCAAATAAAATTTGAATTTTATTTGGTAAGATGCAACAATGATATTTTACTGAGTTTACATTGTAAAAATAGTTGAAATCGTCATAATATAAATATACGTAAGGAAAAGTTATTAATTGAATAATCGAATTGGCTAGTGAAAAATCCATAACAAACTGAATATGTGAAGAAAACTTTGAAAAAGGTGAGCTTATTTTGTACTTGTTTATGATTTGGTAACCTACTCAAAATATGTAGGTAAATCTCAAAAAAAACATTTAAACTTGTATATTTTATTTCCTAAGCAAGAACTTGTAATGCAAATTGTGCGCATTTATCTTTAGTGTTCTCTTAAAAGGGGTTTTCTTATGAAATATTTCGAAATGTTTATACAGATCGGAAATTTCATCTCCTTCACCGTCCTACATTCTGAGTTCAAAATATCATGTTTCACAACCTTTAGGTACTACCACTTTTCTTGAAACACGACCTTTTACCACATTCCTATATAGTAATATAATATTGTATTATGTATTTGGTTGAATCTTTAACCGACCGATATTTCTAAGGAAATAATATTTCATTCATCTCAATATTTATATAAAATGAATCAGCTAAATACCATAAATATGGGTCCAACTTTATGGGTAATACTTAGCCGTTTTTTTTCTTTTCAACCCCCAGTCATATTTGTAATAAGTCATAACATTGGAAAAAATAGTCAACATAAAATACAAAACTTCAGACCCTAATTTGATCGGACCATCCCAAAGATGACTTCAAGAAAAATGATTTCTCTGGGCTGGTAACATTGGTTAGTTAGAAAAAATTGCCATATGGCAGTAAACTCGCCACTCGCGCAGGGTGCAAGGAAGTATAACAAAAAATAATTTAGTTCCAGAATTTTGAATTTTTATTTCAGTTAGGTGTTATCAACTGCTCAATTTTTACATTAGGTATTTTCCATAAACTAGAACGCAACAAATTGGTATTATTATAGACAAATACAAAAACTCAAATTAATTTTTTTTTAAATTCCAAAGTTTATCAAAATAATTTTATAAAGAAAAAAATTATTATAAATTTACATGTTTACCTGCTTATATTTGCAAAGTTTTGAAAAATATCGAAAACACAGGACAATTTGAACAATGTGAACAATTTTTAAAAAAAATAATGGCTGTATACACTACATATTATCTACGGGCACTCTCAAAAGTTTGATACTTAATCTCCAAACATACAAACATACCATCATGCTGTTTTCATAATCTGGGTAGAAAAAAGGACTGACCTCCATACTATTGTATCCTGACATACATACCTTCATGTTTTATATAGAAAACAAAATATCATAAAATATTCAATAATTTGGATTTATGGGTTTATTGTTTGGTACGTATTCTTCAATTATACACAATATCGCTATCGATAGTTGTATCTCATGTGTTACATGCAACTATTATATAAAGACATATGCACCAAGCCGACTATATCCAGCAACATTTTGTACATTGACGTTAAATCATTAATTTGTTTCCGTTTTAGCAATGAGAAACAAGATTCCTCAATTTTATCAAAATATCCGGATATTAATCATTGAATTTTCACATTTATAACAGGAACCAAAGGAAATGAGATTGGATCATAAACCTTACAATTTGTTTCATTTCCTTGAGAAATGCTAACAATTCTCTATCTTACATTTTCAATATCATGGATTTAAGTGGCTTGAAATGGCGTGAACAAAATATGTTGATTTATGTACTCATGTTTTTTATTGTTTTTCGAGTATGTCGATGGCAGAACGATTACTGTCCTGGACTAAAAATACTGTGAGCCCGAGTTCAAATCCTTCTTCTAAGGATTATGTTTGCCTATAGCACAAACATTCACCTATATTTTAGGAAATATTTATGTACCTACTTGCTTCAAGAACATGAACCCTTCTAATCGAAAGCAGATCACGCCAAGCGACCAGGTTAAATACCTTGGAATTATAATACACAAGGGATTAAACTGGAAACAAAACGTGGATCACATAACAAATAAATCTAGTTTTTTGCAGAAGGACCTTTGATAAATCATGGGGACTCAAACCCAAAACCCTGTACTGGGTCTACACCACCATAATTAAACCAACCATCACATATGCTGCACTGATATTGTGGCCAAGAACCAAACTTATATTCTGCAAGAACCAGCTAAGTAGGTTACAGAGACTTACATATATGGGAATAACAGGTGCAATAAGAACAACACCAACAGCTGCTTTAGAGGTCCTTCTTGGCCTTCCACCCCTTCAAATAGTGATTGAGGCAGAGGCGAGGCTTGGACTATACAGATTAGTTTGTAATGGCCTTTGTAGCCATAAATATATACAAAGAACTGGACTCATTACTGCAAATGAGTCAGACAAAATGTTACCTAGATATCACTACCAAAAACCATTCACAGTCAATTACCCTCCGTACGAATAATGGGATGGGAATATAAACCAAAAAAGCAGGGATTGATCTGGTACACTGATGGATCAAAAACCAGCGAGGGCACTGAAGCAAGGGGGCATTGCTGGGGAACCAAAATAATTTTTTCATGTAGTCTTGGACAATGCCCAACTGTGTTTCAGGCAGAAGTTTATGCAATCATAGTGCATGTGAGAATATAAATAGGAACTACAAAAACAGGAACATTTATATTTTATCAGACAGCCAGGCAGCCTAGAATCATCATACCAGGTTACATCAAAACTGGTATGGAACTGTCTAAAGTACCTTGAATGACTAGGCGAATACGAACAAAATACATCTTGTATGGATACCTGAGGAAAAAGGTATAGAGGGAAACGAGAGAGCAGATAAGCTAGCCAAAAAGAGATCAGGGCTACCTTTCATAGGACCTGCACCAGTAGTTGGCCTATCTGCAACTACGGTGAAAAAATCGATTAAAGACTGGAAAACATTTCAACAAAGAGAATTCTGGAAAGCCAGTTGTGGACAACGACAGACGAAAGAATTCATTGAAGGGTCCTCTAAAAAAAGGACAAGGAAGCTGTTAAATCTCAGCAGAGAACAGTTGAGAACAATGACTGGTTTATTCACTGGTCACTGTCATCTGAAATGACACCATTTCATTATGGGGATCGCTGATGAACCAAACTGTAGAAAGTGTCAACAAGAGGAAGAAACAGCTTCACATGTAATCTGTGAGTGTCCAGCTCTAATGGAATCCAGACATAGATACCTGGGAGTCTTTATACTAAGACCCAAGGACGTGGGAGGCATCTCAATCTGTAAAATATGGGAATTTATTCAAGAAACCGAACTGCTATTGAAATGATAACCTTAAAGGTAGGTGCACAATAGATCGAACATGGTCACAGTGCAGGGGCGAAAGGTCCCACTCCTATCCAATAATAATGCTCCAAGGACAAATATGAGGTATTTTTTGACAAACTATTGAACATCTCAATAGAGACGAAGTTGGAATATTATAGTACAACCAGGAACTCGAGGCACCTACAGGGCTTACGACCTGTCATCTGCTGGTTTACGTGGTCACTTTATGCGCTTGCGCAACGTTCACCAATTATGCCTTACTGACTACCCTTATCAATACAAATTTTGAAAGTTCTAATGAGTAACAAATCACTAGTGTCCGACCGAAGCTTCGGCTTCGGCTTCGGCCAAAAATAACCCGAATTTTCGGCCGAAGCCGAAGCTTTTTGTCAGCCGCTAAAAACAGTACCAAAAAGTATGGATAATCGGTAAACCAGGGATAGAGGACCCCTAGGGTTATCCAAAAACCTCAATGTATGTTCTATTATTTTTTGTCGTTTTCGAGTTATAATTTTTTTTCGAAGTTGCCACATTCTACAGGCTTGTGATATTTATCATCTCATAGATCCAGACTGAAAACACAAATAAAAACTGTGTCTCCACTGGGAATCGAACCCAGGACCCATGACTCAGTAGTCAGATATCATACCAACTGAGTCACGAAAGCCGATTATTCATTATTTTAATCGATTTTTTTTTAGTAAAATCAAACGACCCATGACCCTTGGCTCGGTAGTTAGATATCTAACCAACTAAGTCACGAAAGCAGATTATTTATTATTTTAATCGATTTTTTTAGTAAAATCAAACTCCGGCTTACGACTTTACGACTTAGGTTACGACTAATGCCGAACAATCGGCTTCGGCTTCGGCCAAAATCTGACCTTCGGTCGGACACTACAAATCACCTGAAAATAGGACATTACATATTACTATTGCTATCTATGAAGTAACGAAGAAACCCTCTGGTAACGCCATCTATTGAGCGATTGGTTTATTTATTAACAATGAAAGCAATAGTTCTTATAAATTTTGTCGATTTACAAATAATAAGTTTAAATAATAAGTTAAATTATTCGATTTTTATGTGGTCTGGTATTGGAAAGATTTGCCGACGTTGGTAGCGTCGTTTCCAGGGGGCGTCCGAGTGCTTTCTTTGTTTTCTTATTTTCCCTTGGTATTTGCATTTTTGGGTTTTTGTTGTAATTTTAGTTGTAATTTTTTTTTTCTCTTGCTTCTATTGCACTCTACGTGGAGGCAATGAGGAGGACTTCCTGGCTGCAAACGACAAGGCTGTGACGGCTGCAAGATATTGGAGAGGGCGCATATTTATTTATTTATTTAATATTGCTTCTCGGGCAACTAACAGGTACTATGTCAAATATTAATTTAACACGTACCCAATAACAAGTTACCACATTCTGGAGACTTACGATATTAATCGTCTCACAGATCCAGACTGAAAACACAATTAAAAACTGTGTCTTCACCGGGAATCGAACCCGGGACCTTTGGATCAGCAGTCAGATAACCAACCAACTGACCCACGAAGGCCTACAATATAGGGTCTGGACACGGAAAGTAAGTAATTATTCGATTAACAAGTAGTTTAAAATAAATATTTACACTATATTTTGAATATGAAAAACCAGGAATCTAATAACTGGAGATTAAATACATATTTCGCTACTGTCACCACCACCCGCTCTAGATATGGGGACTATAACGGCCCCTTCGAAGATCGCTAAGTGAGCGACAAAAACTATACCATAATAATAATAATAATTTTGGATTATTTTTATAGCGCCGTTTTTGTGATAACCTCACCTCAAGGGCGCATAACATGAAGAGTAGCTCGTGGACCCTCCAGGGGATAAGTCTGGTCATCTGGTGAAATATAAATCATCTTTATTTATTTATTTGTTTGTTTGTTTGTTTGTTTGTTTGTTTGTTTGTTTGTTTGTTTGTTTGTTTGTTTGTTTGTTTGTTTGTTTGTTTGTTTGTTTGTTTGTTTGTTTGTTTGTTTGTTTGTTTGTTTGTTTGTTTGTTTGTTTGTTTATTTATTTATTTATTTATTTATTTACTTATTTATTTATTTATTTATTTATTTATTTATTTATTTATTTATTTATTTACTTATTTATTTATTTATTTATTTATTTATTTATTTATTTATTTATTTATTTATTTATTTATTTATTTATTTATTTATTTATTTATTTATTTGTTTATTTATTTATTTATATATGTTTATTTTTTTTATTATTTATTTATTTATTTTCTATGGGAATCTACAGCTCATTTACATTTTATTGATTCCAAAAAAAGCATTCCATCAACATAATATTAAAACAAATAACAGTTTACAAGCCAAAAATAATTCATACACACACCTTCATACACACCCACACACACACACACACACACACACACACACACACACACACTCACACACACACACACACACACACACACACACACACACACACACACACACACACACACACACACACTCACACACACACACACACACACACACACACCCTCACACACACACACACACACACACACACACACACACACACACACACACACACACACACACACACACACACACACACACACACACACACACACACACACACACACACACACACACACACACACACACACACACACACACACACTCATACACACCATTAAGTATATTTCCTACAAATTTAATGTACATAGGTTGGTACTAAAAATCATCCAAATGTACGTCATATATATGAACCAACTTTGTTCTTTGGATATAAGAATAGTCTATTATTCGTATCAAATCCATTGTTCTCATTTAATTAAAGGATTTTCATAATCAATGGCGCAGAAATTTCAAACACTTATATAGCAATTTCTTGGTATAGGAAATTTCATTCTAAATATAATAATGCTTCATTTAAGAAATTTTTTAGGATGTAAATATTTTTTTTTTCAAGGACAAAATGTATAAAATATCATTAACCAGTCAATCAGTGGGGCAAGTCCCGTCAAACGGTGGAATAAAAGCCCTCATGATTACCTATATCATGGATATAATTATCATTTTTATTTTATTTTATGTAGCTTCTCGGGCAACTAACAGGTGCTATGTCAAATAATTATTTAACACGCACCCAATAACAAGTTGCCACATTCTGGAGACTTACGATATATATCGTCTCACAGATCTAGACTGAAAACACAATTGAAAAATGTGTCTCCACCGGGAATCGAACCCAGGACCCTTGGATCAGCAGTCAGATACCTAACCAACTGAGCCACGAAGGTCATATTATTATCATATTATAGAACTCAAAAAGACAATTTTGCCCCCTAGAGTTAAACACTAATAATATGAAAGAAACTACCTACCTGATATTTATTTTAGGTTTGAGAATGTCCAATACACCATTTCTACAGTTTACCTTCTTGGGCTGAACTCTCCTAAGGGTCATGGTTTAATATTTAAATCCATTGTAAAGAATATGACTATTCGAATATTTTTATTATTGCATATGCGCAAACATTGGATTTTTTTCCCTGTCGGGAGTCAAAGATATTTTTAACAGATTTTTAATTATCTCAATAGAGACAAAATTGGAATATTTATTGTAGGTGCCTTTATTTCCCGGTTCTCCTACAATAAATATTCCAATTTCGTCTCTATTAAGATAATTAAAAATCTGTTAAAAAATATGACTATTACTTGAATTTTTTTGTGACTAAATCTGTGTAGTTTCTGATTAGTGACGGCTTTTTGGGTGAAGATCCTTAAGAGAAGAAAAAATACCTTACTACCTTAAGTAAAAATATGAGAATCGAATAACTAAAAAAGAGCGTCAATTTTTTTTCAAATTCAAATAAAAATGTCAGTCTACTTACTTTAGTCAGGGCAGTGTAGGTATCCAAAATTTAGTCTTGACTTGAGAAATAGGATCATCTGGGTTGGCAAGTCCGATCAGTGGCGAAATCAAAACCCTCACGATAACCTATATCATGGATATAATTATCTTATAGAGTTCTACAATATATTCAGATTTTATAGAACTTCATTTGATAATTATATCCATAACTAGCGGACCCGACAGATGTTGTCCTGCACGAACGTTGGCTTGCCTGTTATTAGCTGGTTTAACAAATATAAAAAGGATGGATTACCTTATAAAAGGAAACACGGCACATGCGTGTATACCCACATATCAGTCTTGCCTCACATAAAAAAAGCAAATAATATATATTTATAACATCATTTTATAGTACGGAGTTGTACATTTTTTCACTATAGAAAATTCACTCTAATATACGTATGTTGTTGATCTTGACGTTTCAATCACAAAATATACATTTATAACCTCACTATAACGAAGGTTTTTAACAAAATAATATAATATTCATAAATTAATAGAAATATTTAAACGAAAATATTACGCACGAAACATTACATTAAGATGACTTTGATATACCTATCGTCATAATACCACAAAAACAGAATAAACTTGGAAAGAAACTAAATAGCTTTATACAATAATAATAAAAATATATACAAATAACTTAATAATTTCATAAAATATTAATAATATGAAAACAAATACCGCAAACAGCGTTGAAAAAACATCTTGTTTTAATGTCATAACCAACATTGCATAATATTATGACATATCGGAAGCCAATGTTTCCACTATTCAAAATGCGTATTTTGAAAATATTTTTAACGATTCCCATTTTTATTATTCTTTTATTAAATTCCTTTTTATGTATCTAATCCATTCAGGAACTCACATAAACACACACAAAAAGTTTCATGAAAATCTGTTCACCGTTTAGGAGGAGTTCAGTGATATACACACGTACGGAAGAATTATATATATAAAGATATGGGTAATCATGAGGGTTTTGATTTCACCTCTTGAGCAGATTTGCACTTCTGGTCAAATAGTGAAATCAATACCCTTTTGATTACCCATAACAATATCCTTTTAACTACCCATATCATGGAGGCGGGGCGGGTCGCTGAGGCCACGTGCCCTAGCGGAGCAGCCACAAAAACAAGTGCACTAGTAATGGACTGGAAGCCCGCACCTTGTGGAGTCCACCGGACATTGTGACGTCCACTAGGTGTTGAGGAAAAGTGATGTCGATAAACACTGCACCGAATATATTTTTTAAGTACCTACCTACCATAAAAGCTTTACTTCATTTAGATGAATAATTCACCAAAGGCTTCATTTAGATGAATAAAGGTTGGCTGCAACCCTATTCTGCGATAGTAAAATATTCTTATTATTTGCGAATTCCCCTCCTTTATATCCTTCGGGGTCGTTCATTTATTCATTTATTCTTATCATCACGGGATATCCCATAATGTGAGGTAACCAGCGACAGGTTAGCGGGTGTGTCTATCTCGTCTCACCTTAAAAGGCACTACATTCAGAATGGGTGGTGAATCTCATTACTGAACTATGTGAGATGTTATTTTTTCCTATTGTATTTAAACAATGAATAGGTACCCACATAAATTGTGTTTTAAATATTGCTAAGTAATATTTCGATGGACTTTAAAAAAACAATCAAGCAGAAAAGATACATATATAAGATTCGTGAATCTTTTTATTTACAAAATGGATTTATTGCACGATCATTAAATTGGAGAAAAATAAAAAGATTCCTAGAAGTCGTGACAAGTAAAATATGACAAATTATATTTCTTCGTGATTTCTGATTTTATCTTTCTCTGCATCACCGTAGACTGTGGATTCTTTTTATCTTTCTCTGCATCACCGTAGACTGTGGATTCTTTTTATCTTTCTCTGCATCACCGTAGACTGTGGATTCTTTTTATCTTTCTCTGCATCACCGTAGACTGTGGATTCTTTTTATCTTTCTCTGCATCACCGTAGACTGTGGATTCTTTTTATCTTTCTCTGCATCACCGTAGACTGTGGATTCTTTTTATCTTTCTCTGCATCACCGTAGACTGTGGATTCTTTTTATCTTTCTCTGCATCACCGTAGACTGTGGATTCTTTTTATTCTTTCTCGGGAAAAAACATAATATCTATTATTTCTTCTCTATAATCAAAATAAATAAGATTTTCTGTAACAAGTTTAGTATAAGTATACTAGATTTCGCATGGTTCAGTGAACCAAGAATCATATTTAATATCAATTAAATATACCTACATTTTATCAAGAGATTCTTTAGTATTTATATTTATATAACATCTCGGGCAACTAACAGGTACTATTTTTTTTTTTTTTATTATTATAATATTTATTTTATAATACAAATCAATATATAAATTCACAAGTAATAATATTCTTACATATTTTTCCCTGCAGTACCTCATCAAAAAGATTACAATCTTGTGCTTGATGAGGGAAGCACTTATAAAAAAATTAAAAAATATCAATACAAAGCAAAGTCAACATAAAAGTAAAAGTAATTAAATCAAATCATACATGAACAAAAAAAAATCAAATAAACATCAAAAAAAGGTTGAAAATAAATGAAAATAAATACAATGTCAAATATTAATTTAAAATACACCAAATAACAAGTTGCTACATTCTGGAGACTGACGATATTAATCGTCTCACAGATGCAGACTGAAAACACAATTAAAAACTGTGACTCCACCGGGAATCGAACCCGGGACCTTTGGATCAGCAGTCAGACACCTAAACAACTGAGCCAAAAAGGTCGACAGGTATGTATTTCACACTAGTGTTTTTCACGAATATACACACATACAGACATATACAAACATCAAACTTTTTTATTTTTTTGTGAACTCCGATCTCTATTTATTTCCTAAACATATCACACAATCTATCTTACAATCAGCATGGTTAGGAATTACTTGAGTGACGTATTCACAATCCGTGAACAATGAACATTCACATCGTTATACTAACGTAATTATTTTTTTCTTTCCACAAATATTTTTATTTATATTTTGTTATTTATCACTGTGCCAGAAGGGCTCTCTAGACATAATGGCAAGCATAAGAGTGTGCCAAGGGACATGATCAACCGTGGCCAATGTGGAAAACCCTCAACAGGATTAGGACTGGTGTCGGTCGTACAAGGAAAAACCTCCAAAGATGGGGAATAGCTGAAGACGCGATGTGCGACTGTGGACAAACGCAGGACAGCGAGCACCTCCTGACATATCCAATGGCTTCTGGTCAGTGTGATTGGGAAACTCTTAATGAACGAGCCTACCTGGAGGTCGACGCAAAGCATTTAGTTACATGTGTTGACCGACACAGCAAGAATAAGAATGGGATGCATTGAGGGTAGAAGACCCAGAGGTCACTCACCGACCCGATAGGGACCTCTTTAGTCCTCTACAGAGTCTTCAATTGTCAAAGCCCTTAGATCTTCTCAAGACCGTTCTGTATAGAGGCAGACCATTTGTCAAGAGATTGATAATGTTGATCACATTATCGTGCCATACTTCTCTTGAGGAACCTCAACATCTTGTTCCAATCCTACTATATAATGTTCTACATAAGGCGTTTTTGTCCATTATTCCCACGTACAATGATGGGAAACTCAGCGTGTTAAATTTTATTATATTATTTGCATCTTACTCTATCTTATGTGTGTGTGGATACACGCGTGTGTGTGTTTCCTTTTATATGACTATGCACACCCTCAAACCTGTCGATGGTATGTTATATATCATGCATTATGTTCTTATGTCCTCATTTCATACACTGTCATAATCTCTGATACTTTAGCTTTTATAATATGTAGATATTTTTAGCAACTAAAATTTCATGATTCGATGGACAATTTATAATAAATTTCATAAGAAAGTGGCTCTTTTGTTATATGCATCGTGAAGCCAACGGATACGCCTTGCAATAACTTTCCAGATCAATTACTTCAAAACGTATTTCACTTCATCATAATTCTGTGTCATAATGCAGGTATCATTTATTATAAAAATGCAATAACACGCCAAGTTTAACTTTATTTTTCTGATTGAATTGTTTTGATCGTATATAAGAAAGTTGCACCCAACTTGTAGTAAGATCAAAACATAAAGTATCTCCAAGGCATATATAAAAAAAATGTTTAATTTAAACGATGCACAGTCAAAGAACAAAGTAAAAGCCTTCAAGATGTGCCTTACCTACTATTGGTTAATTCCCCTTAAGGTATTTTTTTAAAAGAGAGCTTAGTCACAACCTTAATGCTTTACATTTAAAAAGATCGATGTCGATGACAGTCCACGAGTGTGTATCTTCTATTCACATTCGTCAATTGTTATTTTTGCGTTATGGTGCCGATATTGCTAATCTAGAGGGCTCCATGAGCTACTTTTCGTACCATTCATTTTTTTTTTCGCTCTGTGAAGGGGCCGTTTACAACTCCCATATGCAGAGCGGGTGGTGGTGAGAGTAACGAATAGTTGCAAACATAATATAAACATCACTCGGTAAAATTATTTTTATTCGGGTAGTTAAATAAACAAAAGATTTCTGATCACAAGAGAAACAGCTTTGTGTCAAAAGAAATCATCAAATATCAACGAAGAGAGAAGAATATTTTTAAACTTTAAATCCAACAAAACACTCAATTGTAGATCTTTTATCTTTAACCAGTCTATTTAACATGCACTCTATCTTTTTCCTGTTAAAAAACGTTTCGTTGTTAGGTTATTTGCTTAAGATAAAATACACTTTGTAGGTAAGGCTCACCATCGCTCCACCGAGCAAAGACATTTACCTCGAGTTTAAAGATTTATGAGTGCACGTTTTGAGAATGTGCCGTGGTAATAAATCATGGGGTAATATTTAGTATAGATCAGTTTCTTTGCAGAGAAGAGGAGAGTATGGAGATTGGGAAAGGACGATTATTCGGGCATTGGCGGCAAATTAACTCCCAAAGGACGATATAGAAGAGAATCGTTAAAATGGAAAAACTATGTACCTACCTACCGTTTTCGTACTATTTTATTTATTTAAATATAACTTACCTTTATATTAAAGGTAATTAACAACGCCCCACTAAATATTACTTGTTAGAGATATTCTTTTTTGTCATAATTTGTTATTATACTAAACATTTATTGTGTGCTGTGTGCTGCCATTCACGTTGCGTTCCCAATGAACAACAGGCGCAATGAACGAGACAACCCGAAAAAAAATAGTTCTCAATTGCGACGCAACTAAACAGGTTTGTACGTTATAGGCAAAATAAAGGAAATTACTCATTAAAAATCAAAATATTTTGAACAAAAGTCCGAGTAAAATAGAAGGTACTTAACATACTACCGAACAGTTAACAATTGTTCTGTATAAAATGGAAGTAACTCATATGGAACTTGGTAGGAATGTTAATAAAAACAAAATATCATCTTGAATATAACCTACACTCACAAGAAAAATGTTGACAAGATTAAAAACGGAATTATATAACCAGTTCGAAACTTAAAAGTGTCCCCATGAAAAATCGATTTATTTGAGTTACTGCCTCGTTCGTTGGGGCTGTTGATGTATTCAAATGACAGTCCACATACTAAACAACTTATCGGAAACTGATTTTCAACTGTGATGCAACTAGTTCTTCGCAACTCGAAGTGCGAGTTGCTCGTGTCGCTACGCTGCCAACTCGTCCATAAAATTCATAATTTCTGGACAAGAAAATATAAAAAAATTTTCCCTTTCCTCTATGATTATAGACCGCAATAATATTCTCATAAAAACATAACATTTGTCTAGTATATCCGGTAATAGGATTAAAAAAAAATATTTTCATCACTTGATTTTTTATTTATTTATTTTTTATTTATTAACAAAAACAATACAAGGTTCACATATAAATCATAATTTGAAAAGGTATACAATTTTCATCATATAATTCATAATAACCCTCTTTAATTAAGATAAAATCTCGTGTTAAAAGAGGGGAGTATCTATTTAATATTGTAACTATAAATTATTCGACTTTCTTATGTCAGATTTCGTGAAATATGACATAAGTATTTACAACTTTAGCTGCGCTGTGTAAGAACAAAAGTTGTGTTGCAAACTAAAGTTGAATTGTGGTTGCCTCGTGTGCAAAAAGCCTCACTTTCATTTGAACTCGGCCAATTGAACTTCAAATGTGTGGAGTTTCCACCAAATAAAGTGTCTACAAATTGAAGATATTATTTCTTTTGGTCTTCCGTAGAAAATATAAAAAAAATTATGCTTTATACTATAACTGACGTGCTGAGATAACAATTATCCATACATTTGCTAGCTATTTTCTGCCAAAGGCACAGCAACTGAGGGTTCATAGTAGCCAATTTATTGTTGTTACCTTATGTGGCTTACCTACCTACTTACACAGAAAAAATAGTCTTTATACTATGACATAAGTCTGGCGGTCACAAGTTTTTGGAACTTGTTGTAAACTTTGTTTGATAATGCAGACCTTAACCAAAGCTAACAGCACACTAAGTATAACCTGAGAGCAAAATTGTACCAACATGTCGAATTTGACAAGCAGTGATTAATTCATTCAGTTGATAGTACACGATCGAATTGGGATAAGTTTCATCAGCTATATATCTCTCTCCCCCCTATAATCGCTTTAGTTTCTCCCGCTATTCCTCTACTGGTGTTAGCAGTCACCGAATACTAAAATGTCAGATCGGAATTCAATAGTATTTGCCGTACAGTTTAATTAACTTTATCAACAAACACTCTGATGATATAATTAAGATCGTAGTGATACGACACACTTCAATGAAACGATTTAGGTTAAAGGCATTTTGGTAAAAAGTACCAACTTACTTTTCACAAGGTCAATAATTAACCCTGAGCGTCCTTTGAATGACCTTGTATCTTGAAACGGCGCTATAAAATTCCTAATTTTTATTGATGAATTCTCCAGCGTAACGAGCTGAGCAAGGGTTATATTAGTTTTGTGAAAGTCAGTATGTGTTACCTATACTATGCGGTATCAGGATCGTAAAAGGTAGATGAACTAATAGCTCGCGGGCATCAATCTATCAGAAGTCTATATAATATATTACCTGAAAGTAAATATTTGGGAATAATTCAATTCTGTCGGGTTTATTCCAACAACGATAGGTACATATATTGGGCGGTAGGGCGGTAGGAAAACTGCTAATATTAATGTTGTTTATCTTCATTATACACTCAACTCCTCTACATACTCGACTAATACTGAGATTTTAACGGCGAAGATGAAAACTATAATTAAATAAAAACATTGACTTTAATCTAAGCTAGATACATCGGTAGGTACCAATGTTACGGGTTATTCATTAAAATATACGTAAAGACTAACCGAAGAATTTAAGCAGAGCAGCGACGTAGTTTTTATAAATATAAATTTATTATTTCTTTTATGAAAATTTTCTTAATTAAAGTGTTAAAAACACAAGCAAGTTTCTAGGGCTGCGTTCAAATAGAATACTCGACTTCGAGTGTCGGATGTACCTGAAGTTGCAGATTATGGCGTATTTTACACTAATCTCGCGAACGCAACATGGGGCGTTTTAAATGTCAAATGTCATTTACCATAAGCGTGAGTTTTTAGGTTCCATTTTCATCGAAAGACGACTATTGGGCAGTGGAAAAAATAATGCTCTCTGACGTTTTATTGGAAACTTTTTAATGATATTTCTATTTTATTACCTCTTTGTGAATGCATATTGTCATCAAACATAACGTCAACGTCGTCAACATAACATAACAGATGCTACAGATAAAATAGAAGTAAACTCACCCCAGATAAAATAGTGTTCAACAGATACCTGTCAAAGCATTTTACCCGACAATTTTACAGGGCGTTTGGAGCGCACACTCGACGTTCAATCTGAACACGACAGTATCTTTAGAGCGTCTGTTTCCGGTCATTCCGGACGACTTAGAGCACCGCTAAGTGCATTCGGCGCTTTTTCAGAATGCACTCCCGAATGCATTGAAATCAACGAACATTCGCTTGCTCCTAAATATTGTCATGTTTCATTGTCGCTTAAAATACTTAATTCTTAAATAGCAAAAAGTCTACCATCGTAGCTCAGTTGGTTAGGTATCTGACTGCTGATCCAAGGATCCCGGGCTCGATTCCTGGTGGAGACACAGTTTTTAAATGTCTTCAGTCTAGATTTGTGAGAGGATTAATATCGTATAAGTTGCCCGAGAAACTACATGAAATAAATAACATTTTTTTTAAAAAAAACACACAGATGCTCCTGTAAAGAAGTCAATAAAATTATTTTCCTTCTGCTGTGTGATAGTATGGTTCGAATATACTGAAATATGAAGGAAACTTGTTATTTTCGTAGCTAAGAAATCGGTCTCATTATTGAAAGTCAATTCCGTGCCGTAGCAAGTATAAATGATTAACGTACCTTATTGGAAGTCGCCAGTTTCATTATCGTTTGAGAAATGTTTACTTTGAATTTCCTACAAAAGCTTTTGAAAAGTTCCCAGTTCACCGGTATGGATAATTGATAAGACCGGTATTGCTGGTAAACTACGGTAGCAAACGAGCAGGTTACTGTGAGAGTATATATCAGGAGATTGCCGCAAAGGAATACAAAGAAGATATGGTGAGTATTTCAAGAAAGCTAACGAATGCATGTGGAAGCTTGGATTTTGTAGAAACCTGACTATTAACAAAATGTCATGGGCACACTTGACTTAACAAAGAACTAGGATATAGGTAGGTGGGTACTGTTGAAAGATTAATTGTCTTTCTAATTACTGGGTAAACTAAATGACAGCGTGTTCTTTATTAGCAAGTATTCAATCTATGTACCTACATATTATATTGGAAGCAAAACATAGAAACATTAAAAGGATTCTGAAAACAGACAGAATATATAAAACAAAGATATCTGTATTGTAAAGATTTTTTTGAAATATATCATATGTTTTTATATCTAGAACTAGTTGCACGTAACACATGAGATCCAACTGTCGATGTATTATATTTTAAGATGTTTTGTTTTCTATACAAAACATTCATGTCAAGATATGATAGTGTAGAGGTCAGTCCTTTTTCCTACCTCGAATATTTAAACAGCTTGATGGAATGAGCCAACCCTAAACTCTCCTCTACATAGTAAGTGTTCATTTTTTCTTCTTGAAAGGTTGACAATCTCTAAATGCATTTTAATGAAGTACATTTCTATTAGATTCTTAAACAAATATAAGATTCCCAGAGAACAAAAGTTTTCACAACACACCATACCCACAAAAAAATTGTCACGTAAATTATAGTGTGCACTTTCCACGTGATACCTGTTGAGACATTTATGGACGAAATTGCATTACTAGCAAAATGAGCATGTATGAGACAGTGTTTCAAAGTTGATGAGGCGATGAATATGTGTTAAGATAGAAGAATGCGGTGTTCGGTCTATAGAGACACAAACAATATCTTTATGAAGTTGATCACTTAATTTTCCCATACAGAAGCTAATTTACTTCTGTTATATACATTTTTCATACAAATATGAAATTGATTTCATATTGATATCGGCATAGCATAGATTTTTTTCTTTAAATTTTGACAATCCTTGAATGCAATTTTGAACAGTGTATTTTTATTTTATCAAAATTTCAAACAGTATAAAAATACCTCGATTTTCCAGACCTTGAGAGCATTTTGAAAATTTGGACAGGTGAAATCATATAGAAGAAATTAACGTATATCTATAGAAAACTAATTAGCTCTCATATTATGCACTTTACACATATTTATGATGTAAATATGAAGTCGATCGGACTTAGTTTGGAATATAGAGATGACACAAAAGGAATAATCCGTACATACAAACACATCACGACGAAACTCATAGTGTTCATTCTTTACGTGATACCCTTTTAGAAATTGATGTAAAAAATAACTTTAAATTGTGAAATCATGACTCTCCACTATTCCATAGTGTGGAGAGTAAAAAGTATGAGATGTATAATTAAACTATCTAGTTGAATGCTTCGGCGTTATTCAATATTTAAAAAAAAAATAGAAATTTATGAAATATTAAAAAATGTATTTTTTAACAAAAATTTTGGAAACTCTGGAACTTATTTATGAAAACAAATTTGAGATATTGTGTTTTTCTATATTTATACAATTTTCAGCGTTCTACTTTTATATTTTTTGAGATGTATTTAAAAATGAAGTTAATATCAAATGTTGATTTCAAAATTCTGACTATAAAAGTTGTGCAGGCTTTAAACTTTGTATATTTTCTGAAATTTTGGGGTCTTCTCATTAAGCGGATAAAAAGTTATAAGGGATACACACACAGACACACCCTCACACATACACATTAAATGTTCTACTCTGAGCTCTGAGATCATCCATATTATATAACATTTATGCTACATTTAATTCTAAGTTGGTGTTTTTTAACTTCAACGTTGAGAAACATAGACCTCTCCACACAAAATATCGCGGATCTTGGCTTGAAACTTTGTGGATCTGTTAAGAGAAATAAATTCTTTTGAAAAAAATTAACAGTTGAATTAATACTGTCGATTCATTAACAGAAATTAATTCTCTCAAACGAATAGACAGTTGGAAAATTCCAATATTTTTCCAACTGTCGATTTGTTCAGGAGAACTTTGTTCTCTTAACATATCGACAATGTATCAAGCCAGAATACGCGGGAATTGTATGGAGAGGTCTACTTTTTTCACGGCTTTTCCAACTTTGAAGTCAAAAAACACCAACTTAGAGGCTTCGCAGCATATATGTTCCATACACGGATTTACTCAGAATTCGGAGTAGAACATTTCGTGTGTCTGTGTGTGTGTGTGTGTGTGTGTCTGTGTGTCTGTGTGTCTGTGTGTGTGTCCGTCTCCCCCTTATAACTTTTGATCCGCTCAATTTACAGAGCCTAAAATTTCAGAATATATAAACAGTTACAGGCCTACAAAACTTTTATACTCGGAATTTTGAATTTTTGTTTCAGTCAGGGGTTATCAACTTTTGAATTTTTATTTTATTTTTCCATATATCTCAGAAACCATAAACGCTAAAACGCTGAAAATTGGTACAAACATAAACAAATACAAAATCTCAAATTAGTTTTTTCAAAAAAATTCCAGGGTTTCTCAAACATTTTTTATTAAGAAAAATATTTTTTTTATGATAAATTTATGAGTTTAACTGCCTATATTTCCAAAACTTTTACAATTATCGAAAAAAGCCGAAACACCCCAACTAGATAATTTAATTTTCTATAAAAAATATTAACATTGTAGTAGAAGATCTCAATTTTTTTTAACAATTTTTTTAAAAATTGAATTTAGTGACGACATCGCTTCATACATTTTGTATGGCAGTCGCCTATACACAATATGTAAGAAGACTTAATAGTTTGATACTTCATCTCCAAAAATACATACATACCATCATGCTATTTGCATATTCTGGGTAGGAAAAAGGATCTTCCTCCATACTATCCTATCTTGACATACATACCTACATATGTTGTATAGAAAACAAAATATCTGAAAATATTCAATAATCCAACTGTCGATTTGTTCAGGAGAACTTTGTTCTCTTAACATATCGACAATGTATCAAGCCAGAATACGCGAGAATTGTATGGAGAGGTCTACTTTTTTCACGGCTTTTCCAACTTTGAAGTCAAAAAACACCAACTTAGAGGCTTCGCAGCATATATGTTCCATACACGGATTTACTCAGAATTCGGAGTAGAACATTTCGTGTGTCTGTGTGTGTGTGTGTGTGTGTGTCTGTGTGTCTGTGTGTCTGTGTGTGTGTCC
This sequence comes from Molanna angustata, assembly GCA_963576475.1. Lineage (NCBI taxonomy): Eukaryota > Metazoa > Arthropoda > Insecta > Trichoptera > Molannidae > Molanna > Molanna angustata. The sequence continues at coordinate 36,032,747 of OY754972.1, forward strand.
GTCCCCCCCTTATAACTTTTGATCCGCTCAATTTACAGAGCCTAAAATTTCAGAATATATAAACAGTTACAGGCCTACAAAAACTTTTATACTCGGAATTTTGAATTTTTGTTTCAGTCAGGGGTTATCAACTTTTGAATTTTTATTTTATTTTTCCATATATCTCAGAAACCATAAACGCTAAAACGCTGAAAATTGGTACAAACATAGACAAATACAAAATCTCAAATTAGTTTTTTCAAAAAAATTCCAGGGTTTCTCAAACATTTTTTATTAAGAAAAATATTTTTTTTATGATAAATTTATGAGTTTAACTGCCTATATTTCCAAAACTTTTACAATTATCGAAAAAAGCCGAAACACCCCAACTAGATAATTTAATTTTCTATAAAAAATATTAACATTGTAGTAGAAGATCTCAATTTTTTTTAACAATTTTTTTAAAAATTGAATTTAGTGACAACATCGCTTCATACATTTTGTATGGCAGTCGCCTATACACAATATGTAAGAAGACTTAATAGTTTGATACTTCATCTCCAAACAAACATACATACCATCATGCTATTTTCATATTCTGGGTAGGAAAAAAGGATCTTCCTCCATACTATCCTATCTTGACATACATACCTACATAATATATGTTGTATAGAAAACAAAATATCTGAAAATATTCAATAATTTGTATTTATGGGTTTATAGTTTGGTACATATTCTTCAACTATACATACTATCGCTATCGACAGTTGGATCTCATGTGTTACATGCCACTAGTTTATATCTATGGGTTTATAGTTTGGTACATATTCTTCAACTATACATACTATCGCTATCGACAGTTGGATCTCATGTGTTACATGCAACTAGTATATATTAAATTTAGATCCTATATCTTAAGAGCAAAGTAACTATTGGCCTATAGGTACATGGTGCAGGGGGTCTAATCATGACACATTCTTGATACTTTCTTATCTTGCCTTAATCTTAAAAACGTAAAAATCAGTACTTGATCATAATCCAACTGTCGATTTGTTCAGGAGAACTTTGTTCTCTTAACATATCGACAATGTATCAAGCCAGAATACGCGAGAATTGTCCAACTGTCGATTTGTTCAGGAGAACTTTGTTCTCTTAACATATCGACAATGTATCAAGCCAGAATACGCGAGAATTGTATGGAAAGGTCTACTTTTTTCACGGCTTTTCCAACTTTGAAGTCAAAAAACACCAATTTAGAGGCTTCGCAGCATATATGTTCCATGGACGGATTTACTCAGAATTCGGAGTAGAACATTTCGTGTGTCTGTGTGTGTGTGTGTCTGTGTGTGTGTGTGTGTGTGTGTGTGTCTGTGTGTGTGTGTGTATGTCTGTGTGTGTGTGTGTCCGTCCCCCCCTTATAACTTTTGATCTGCTCAATTTACAGAGCCTAAAATTTCAGAATATATATACAGTTACAGGCCTACAAAACTTTTATACTCGGAATTTTGAATTTTTGTTTCAGTCAGGGGTTATCAACTTTTGAATTTTTATTTTATTTTTCCCTATATCTCAGAAACCATAAAAGCTAGAACGCTGAAAATTGGTATAAACATAGACAAATACAATATCTCAAATTAGTTTTTTCAAAAAAATTCCAGGGTTTCTCAAACATTTTTTATTAAGAAAAGTATTTTTTTTATGATAAATTTATGAGTTTAACTGCCTATATTTCCATTTTTTTTTAAATATCGAAAAAAGCCGAAACACCCCAACTAGATAATTTAATTTTATATAAAAAATATTATCATTGTAGCAGTACATCTCAAATTTTTTTTAACAATTTTTATAAAAATTGAATTTAGTGACGACATCGCTTCATACAATTTACATGGCAGTCGCCTATACACAATATGTAAGAAGACTTAATAGTTTGATAGGTACTTAATCTCCAAACATACATACAGAACCATCATGCTGTTTTCATATTCCGGGAAGGAAAAGAGGACTGACCTCCATACTGTCCTATCTTGACATACATACCAACATGTATTAAAATTTTCAATAATTTGGATTTATGGGTTTATAGTTTGATTTTTATTCTTCAACTATACATACTATCGCTATCGACAGTTGGATCTCATGTGTTACATGCAACTAGTCTTATGTTTAATCTTACTCTTCACAGAATCCTAAAAAAATGTTGAGCTCAATGTTAAGTATGAAATTTGTATAAGTGTTTGTATAAATTAATATAATTATTCAATTAAATTTAACCTCAAAGATTTCTAATGTCTGAAGCTGATCTCAATCTTACTTTAATCAATTTCCTGAACACTGAGCAGGTATAAATTATCAATAGTCACATAATTCCTACCACGGAAATTATAATAATGATAATTAAGTTATTAGTATAATAATCTTTTTTATTTTAGTAAAACTATCTGAATTAAATTAACACACCAAATATCAAATGCTCTTATAATAACTTCAATATGATATTTAATAATGCGCAGTGAGGAATATGATATAGATTATTATTCTGTAGTTTAGACCTCTTTTATAACAACAGGAACTCAATTTGACCTTCCTGTATGTTCAAGAGTAAATAATTCAACTGTCAATAATAAGAAAATCGTCAAGGAGTAAAACAAACAAAATAAAAACAAACACAAATAAATCCTACAGAGTGAGAAGATTTATGTCAGAAGATGTGTGATGTAGGTATATATAAAGGAAGATATATTATATAATGAAGATTATGATGTGTGAAGATTTATAAAAGAAGATGTATTATGAAGATGTGACAAAAATAAAACATTACCACAAAAATATATCTACAATGTATTTATACAGAGTTACAGGTTTAGTCGTACAGAATATTAAAAGACGTTATTATTCAGGTCATTTCTGATGGATTTGATGCTAAATGTTAGGTCCGAAACTTAACCGTTATAGAGATATTGAATTTTAAAGATTTAAAAAAAAAAATTTTGGCAAATTTATCATTTTTTTTACGGATTATAGAGGTCTTAAGGTCCGTTTTTTATGTATCTAGTTTGAGGGCATGACGTGAAATAATAAAAATGATTAACAAAAACTGAACCTACTACTAACAGCTTAAAAATACAGCTCGACAACAGTTAGAATTAAAGAATTATCACAAAGTGTTTTTAACTTTGAAGCGCTTTGTTTGAAAAAAAAAATATGGATTTTATTCTGCAAATAACTGTAAAAATTCTACGTTTCTTTAGCTATTCAAAAAGCTATAACACTTGCTATTAAATAGTCAAACTATTGACCAAATAACAGTTAAGGTAGTAGAGGGTACATTTTAGTTTGAGGAAAAAGTAGCTAAAATACGTAAACAAAACAAAAAAAACAGCAATATTTTTATAATTCATGTTCGACATGGCGACTCTAATCCGTAAAAAAATGATAAAATAGCCAATTTTTTTTTTAAATCTTTAAAATTCAATATCTCCATAACGGTTAAGTCTCGGACCTAACATTTAGCATCAAATCCATCAGAAATGACCTGAATAATAACGTCCTTTAATATTCTGTACGACTAAACCTGTAACCCTGTAGGTATATTCTTTATAACGTAATTTATAGCTTTTCACACTTCGTGAGAAGTTTTATTAACTCTTCTAACTTGAATTGGATTATTTTAGCACTTCCATATTTAATTGAATTTTTAATGACTCTACCAAACTTGTAGATTACTTGTATGTATAATTGTTTTTTTTTTATGAATTAAGAAAAAACTCAACTATAAATATGCTTACATAACATCATGCCGTATCCCTGTTATTGGGGTAGGCATAATGTACCGTGCACCATACACTTTTGCCTTTGCATAAATTTACCATCGCCCGACTCAAATTCACACATCTATTTTATTTTCATACATATTCGTCTATAATTCACACTTCTAATATTTCTTTCTCTCTGAATATTGTTCAGGTGGTCGTGCCAATATTCTTTTAGCCGTCTCTTTCACCTCTATAATATTTCGTTGTCAGCTGTTTTTCATTCGTTATTTTAATGCAGCGGTTGATATTAAGATGACGGGATAGGCTCCAAGGTACTTTTTGGAAGTTCATTACGCCTTACTCTCAAAAGTTACGTCTTTAACAAAAATATATATTATTTTCTCATTATTTGTCTATACATTGGCCCGATACACTTTTCTTTATTTTGTGTACTTTGTTCATAGTATTTTTTTTAATAATACCTGTTTTATCAGATTTTTTTACCATAACTCAAAACTTATAAGGCTTAGAAACATGAATGTTTCGTTAAATGATAGATCATTTATAAATCTAAACATTGGCTCGATACGTTTTCGCACAATGTTCTCACTTTTTTGTAAAATCAAATAAACCATAGTATTTTATGTAACGCACGATTCAAATTCACTAACTTGGGCGCACACGATTGTAATCTTTAAGGACGTACATTCTCATACAATAGTTTCAAATTTCGCATTTGACTCGCCTACATTGCCTTACCCTGCCCCTTAAGTCGATATTACCCCTTTCCCCCATTTTGAAAAGAAGACAATCAATGTATATTTAAATAAACATTATTTATTGAATTAATTTACACGGAAAATAATTAAAAAGTAACATGAAATAGTAAGTATGTAATAGACAAACAAAAATACTAACACGTTTAAGAAATAGCAAACTAGAAAAATTTTCTTACTACCCCAAAAAAAAACATTTTAACCCCATTCGGGGTAATTTATCCCCGGTTCCCCGACCGCTGTTTTAGTGTAACAAAATTACTTAACTGTCTATACTTTCATTCTGTGAACAATGTTCTTCAAGTTATGTACACCCAGTTCTTAAATCCTCATTTTTATAGTCATTATTTATTCTGTACATGCATGCTTACATTATTTCGTGTTATATTTCATATAGGTACTGTTAATTTACAATATTTGTTTGTCTACAATACAATTCACTCGATTCGAATGTGACGAAGGGATGATTCCAACAAAATCCTTAAAAAATTGGGTCCTTCGAACCCTATTTATTGCCTTAAAACAAATAATACCCAATGAAAGTAGAAAACGATTTTTTCCGCAGTAAATAAGGTAAACCCAGCACTTAGCAAAAGTAAAATATCATTATTTTTTTCTGATTGTATTTTGTATTCACCTTGAATTATTTTTCAATCCTCTTTTAAAACCTTTTACCCTTATATTTGCTCAGAATACACGTGGTGAATCACTTGCTTGAATTTAAACACCGAATGTTGGTACCTGCCCAAGTATCTTAAAAGAAAATGAAAAAATACAGAAACAACTACTGTATGTATACTAGTTGCATGTAACACATGAGATCCAACTGTCGATAGCGATACTATGTATAGTTGAAGAATAAGTACCAAACTATTAACCCATAAATCCAAATTATTGAATATCTTAAGATATTTTGTTTTATATACAACACATGTAGGTATGTATGTCAAGATAGGATAGTATGGAGGTCAGTCATTTTTTTCTACCCGGAATATGAAAACAGCATGATGGTTCTGTATGTATGTTTGAATATTAAGTACCTATCAAACTATTAAGTCTTCTTACATATTTTGTATTTTGTATAAGCGACTGCCATACAAATTGTATGAAGCAATGTCGTCACTAAATTCAATTTTCATAAAAATTGTTAAAAAAAAATTGGGATGTGCTTATACAATGTTAATATTTTTTATAGAAAATTAAATTATCTAGTTGAGGTGTTTCGGCTTTTTTCGATATTTTTAAAAAATTTGGAAATATAGGCAGTTAAACTCATAAATTTATCATAAAAAAAATATTTTTCGTAATAAAAAATGTTTGAGAAATTCTGGAATTATTTTGAAAAAATTAATTTGAGATTTCGTATTTGTCTATGTTCATACCAATTTTTAGCATTCTAGCTTTAATGGTTTCTGAGATAAATGGAAAAATAAAGTAGAAATTCAAAAGTTGACAACCTCTGACTAAAACAAAAATTCAAAATTCTGAGTATAAAATTTTGTAATCCTTTAACTGTTTAACTGTATATTCTGAAATTTTGGGCTCTGTGAATTGAGCGGATCAAAAGATATAAGGGACGGACGGACACAGACACACGAAATGTTCTACTCCGAATTCTGAGTAAATCCGTGTATGGAACATATATGCTGCGAGCCTCTAAATTGGTGTTTTTTTACTTCAAAGTTGGAAAAGCCGTGAAAAAAGTAAACCCTGCATACAATTCCTTCATACACGCGTTTTGAATTTTAACTGTCTCTTCCTTCAAAAGAATTTCATTCTTTTGAACGAATCGACAGTTGGATTAGCCTTTTGGAATAAAAATTAAATAAGGTAACTATGTAGGTAACATTCACAGTGTAGTGTTATGTTTAAAGCACGTTTCAGAACAAATATTATTATGAAACAATCCACTATGCAGAAAGGAAAACATCTCATAATGATTGTTGACTTGCTTGAGGCTGTTTGAGAATATGTAAAGGTTCTCAATTTTTGTTTACTCAGTGGACTGAAATGTCCTACATTGTCGTAGTGTCTACTTAAACGAAATACTTCCTGATTTCTCAGCGTATCATCGGCATGAATGCATTGGTATCGAACATACTATTTAGTATCTTGTAAAGGAATATGAGCTCTTTAGATGTGTTATACAGATAGATGGGGAGGTGTTTATATGATCGCCTTATGTTCCTTATAAGTAGCCCAGAGAAGTGTCTGGAAAACAATTCTCAAGAGACCACGTGACTACAGTACTAGTCAAATGTACAGTGAACTGCCTGTCCCTTCGGTACAGAATATGTTGTACAAGATCTGTCAGGTAGTCAAAGAGTTGATTGTTAATGGAGTTAATAACAACATGTATGTAACTCCTAAGTTACAACTTGAGGGCTATATAAGACTCCCCATGAGGTTAACAAAGCTGGGGCAAAGCCATTATTCATTCCTGGGTATAAAATGTTACAATGAGCTGTATAGAAATGTAAAATTGAAAAATACTGATTTTTTAGACAAACTTTTCGACATCTCAATAGAGACGAAGTTGGAATATTATAGAAGAACTAGGATCTCAAGACACCTACAGGACTGGCTTACGTGATCACTTTATGCGCTTGCGCAACGTTCACCAATTATGCCTTCTTATTGAGTTCCCTTGTCAATGCAAATTTTGAAGTTCTACATACCTAGGTATTTGAATAATGAGTAACAAATCACCTGAAAATAAGACATAATATTGCCATCTATGAAGTAACGAAAAAACGCTTTTGTAACGCCATGAAGCCCAATGAAGAAATGACAACTATAAGATTCTTACATTCAGCAGTCGAGAGATGGCTGAAGGAAGAAGAAGGAAAATAAAAATTAAATATTATGAAACATAAAGAAAATACATGATTCAAGAGCAATTTCAACCTCGAATATTACAGTGAGAGACTCTAATACAGAGTGCCTCAAAAGTTTATATTTACTTAGTGGATCGATTAAAAAAAAATTTAACCGTGTATCGAAAAAATGTTTATGAATTATTAAAATACACCATTTGGGAATTTATTTCTTAAAAATAATATCGTCCAAATGTAAACCCTCACGTCCGCAGCACTCATTTAATCGAACAGTAAAATTACTTATGACGGCTCGGCAGGTGGACTCAGTGATGACTACCATTTCGTGACGGATATTTTCTTTCAAATGCGCCAGGGGAGTCGGTTTACTGGCGTAAACTTTAGATTTAAGATAACTCCATAGGAAATAAATCAGAACAGGAGGTCAATAAGGGTTTAATCAGGACTGCGTGGAGGCCAATTTATGTCACCTCTCCTGGATATCAATTTGCCTGGGAAAATTTACGAACTCGTGGCAGAAGTGTATTGGATGTGTATGACGTTGCTCCGTCCCGCTGGAACCACGTTCTTTGGTTATAGCCAGGAAAGTTTTGCAGTTCAGGCACCAAGAAGTCGTCTAACATCTCCACATAACGCTCTCGAATTCAAATATAAACTTTCTTTTGAGACACCTTGTACTTTGCAGAAGTGTAAATAAAGTAAATTACTTTCCTCTATTGCGAATAGAAACCAGGATGCCAGCACAAAATCCAAACTGCTCACCACTATGCAACGACGGTTCACAATCAAGATATTAAATCGATTACCTATATTTTGGCTTACGAAAAAGGACACAGTTAGGTGCAAAGTTCCACCAATATAAACATACATATAGATTGTACCTAAATGTTAAAGACCGTCCGAAGTTTCGGTTCCGCATATGGTATAGACCGAAAATGCTGGTTTCTGCCGAAAATTAGGTATAGTCGTCAGATTCAGCTTGATGAGTTTTTCAACCTAAATACGCTAGTCGACGCCGACGCTTGAAGAGCCGGCAATTATTCCCAATAAAGTGGAAATCGCAAGTCTTAAATAATATAAATTTTGAAGAGTCGTAACAATTGTGAAGTAATAGACAAAGAATAATATATATATACCTTCATAATAATAATAAGGACAATTTATAAAGCGCCGTTTAGTGACAACCGTGGTCACCTCAAGGGCGCTTTCAGTTTGCAAAAAATAATTTAAAATTAGTCCTATAGCTAACACATTGAAAATGGTGAAACATAAAACTTAAAAAAATACAATCAGTTAAAATTAAGTTAAAATTAGTCCTATAGCTAACACATTGAAAATGGTGAAATATAAAACTTAAAAAAATACCTAGAAATCACAAATTAATCTTGTTACATAATCCAGATGAAATTAATTATAAAAAATAGTCGATTCAAAGTAAACTGGCATAATATTTAGTACACATAATATTATTGAACGGATGAAGGACAATCTGGATACGACTTGCGGAAAAGATGAGTTTTTAATTTCTTCTTGAATTCATTGATATTTTCGGCACATCTTATATCCATTGGAAGATTGTTCCATGACTTTGGTCCAGAAACGCCAAAAGATCGATATAGGTATTTTGGCTTATTTGTGAGATTGGTTTCTACTAGTTTTTTATTGGATTGGGTCATTGATCTTAGCGTACTTTGTTTATTGTTAAGTGAAAATGGAACACAAAGTTCCGATATATATTCCGGGGCCATGCTATTGAGAACCGATTCTGCCTAAATGTTAGCTTGTGTTCCAATTTCGGTCGATTTCGGCCAAAACTAAAAGCGGAACCGAAAACTTGAATTCGGTCGATCTCTAGTAAATGCATTACAAGCGTGCTTTTATATATACTTTTTTTACTTTGACGCGATGTCGGAGTATCTCATACATATTTATTAGCCATTATCGGAAATAGAGAACTTATATATTGTAGTCCCTTCTCCAGCAGTCCCGCCTATCGGAAGCCTCATACATATATACGGAAGATCACATCACGGAGAGAGGAATTAAACATTATTAGAATTTAAAATTTTCATTACAATTTCGGATACGTAATATATCTCCATCACAAATTTGAGCATTAAATTAAATTAAAAATTTATTTACACGTAGGTACATATACATATATCAAAGGTTCTTATGATTTTTGATGAGTTGAGCATTATTTGGGAATTCATTTAAGAATATTGTTTTTAAAATAAATGTCGGAGAAGTATTCATACACAATTGGTAAGGATGTTGATTTATGAACTGAATTTAACCGAATCAATTTTAATTTATAGATTACGTACTAGCTGTACCACATGGCCTTGTCTGTGCATTCTCTTTTGCATGCCTTAATACCTATCTTCAAATCAGAAATCTGAAATCGCTTTTTGATCTCAGTTTGACTATTCAGACATAAAAAGTGCACATAGTAAAATTATAGATAATCTTAGATAAAAAAATGCCTGAATTATGTAAAGCACTGGCTTAGAACAGTGCATCCACTCAGTCCCTTAAAAGCCTAGTTTTCGAAAATACGACAGGGAAAATAACATCTCATATTGTCCATTGACTATACCCATCACTCTGGCATAGGGATCACTGTCTCAAGCCCTCAAGCCAACCAGAAATGCTCTTCCACTCTGTGGACTCCGGTCCATTCCGTGATGTTTCTTAGCCAACACATCTGCCTCCTACCCACACCGCGAATACCCTAAATTTTATCTATCACGATGAGATTATTAAATTCAAATCTTGGTATAATTATAATTATTTATTTTGTAGCATATAGGTATAGAATATCTAAACTCTGCTTATATCTAAACTTCACAATATTGGTGTCAATGGCACAGTACTAAACTGGTTCAAAACATATCTTAGCAACCGTAAGCAAATTGTCACTATTGGAAATTATCGTAGTGAAGAGCAATATATTTCCTATGGAGTCCCGCAGGGTAGTGTACTTGGACCAGTTTTGTTTCTCATATATATTGATAATTTGTGCCGTCTTCCTGTAGATGGAAAAATAATAAGTTTTGCTGATGACACTGTACTAATAGTAAGTGAAAAAACTTGGAAACAGAGCTACAAAATATCTGGTATGGCAATTAACAAAATAAAAAACTGTCTGGATAACAGCCTTCTTACATTAAACAATAGTAAAACTAAATACCTTACATTTAGCGCCACACAAGCAGGGCAACCTTTACTAAATTCGATGTTTTCTATAAAGATACATTGTTGTGTACCTAGAGACTCTTGTGACTGTATCCCTTTGGAGAGAGTCACTGCTATAAATTATTTAGGTCTGACCATAGATAATAATCTAAGATGGCAAGATCACATAGAGACACTAACAAATAGAATTTTAAAACTTGGTTATATTTATAGAAACCTTCGAAAAATTCTAAAACAAAAAACATTAAAAACTGTCTATTTCGCATTGACTCATTCATTGATCTCATATGGAATATTGTTGGTTGGGGTGGATGTGCCAAAACTATCTTGGAAAAACTTTGTCTAGCTCAAAGATGCATTGTGAAGATAATTATCCAAAAACCGTTTGACTACCCTACGGAAAACCTCTATAACGATTTTAAAGTATTTGACCCGAGACAAATATATATCCAGCATATACTAACTTATTTTCATAAAAATATAATACATCACCAGAAAACACAACAATCCAGAACCACACGAACAAGCATTACTTTAAATTACATAATCCCTCATATGAAAACAACTTTCGGACAAAGAAATGCATCATTTATCGCTCCACGAATTTATAATACTTTACCTATGTCTCTCAAGGTAATAACTTCACAGACATTATTTAAAGCAAGAATGAAAAAATATATAGGGAATTACGGAAGGACAGAAATTGCCCAAATATTAAACATCCAAAAATAATTCTGAGAAAAAATATTAAATAATATAACTACACGCTACACAAGCGGGTTCGAGGATTGTCTTTACATTGCATCTTATTTTAAGACAAATAAACTATAAAACATTTCTCTTTTTTATTAGATTAATTTCAAAGAAGAAATCTTGATTTTGTATTTTATTTGATTTTGACTCAAGTCAAATAATATTGTTACTGAATATATACGTTGAGAAGACCACAGAGCAAATTTTAATGTCAAACTGCTACATAACAACGGGTGTGCATATTATGGTAGAAATAATATTAGAATAATAACATATCAAAATTTACTGTATCAGTTTATACTTTTGTGTTTACGATATTGGTAACTATGTAATATTGTAATTTACTGTGTTGTGATGTCTGGTGTCCGCTCTATGTAACTATGTATAACCAAAATGTCAAATATTTGGCTTGGTAAAACAGGGTTACCTAGTTGGGCAGCAGTAATCTTCATAATAGTCTTTGTGATAAAGGTGTGAAAAATAAATAAATAAATAAATAATAATAATAGTATAAAATACTCTTTAGCCTGCAGTAAACGCGACTGCTTTATGTTGACTAATTTGGTCAACATTTTGCTACAAGCATTCAGTAATCATTTGGCCGTCTGCGTGATACGTTCTCCAAATAGGGAATTTTTTAACTGCTTGCAAAATTATTTACGCAGTCATAACGAGTAGTACTATAGGAACAATGTCTAGCAGCATAGTCATACATATATTGACACGAGCCGGCCAATAAAACGGCACTTTTTCAGCGAGGTATTGTATGGGTTTTATTATTCTATGCATATAGGTTACAAGCTAGTTATTTGTGTAATAAAACAATAATAAATAAATAAACAAACGGATCGTTCTTTTCAAATTCCTTGATTTTTTTCTCAATATTTTCTTAATTTGCCGGATGTTAAAGCTCACTAAACGAAAGAAATGCGGATGACTTCACCTGTGCGCACGTATGTACAACATTTAGCGACGCATTGCGTGTCAGTTATGCTCTCTGACCATACATACATTTGCAGTATATAAATGTCACCCGCATTCTCAATCTTGTTTAACTCTGCCATACTCTTAAATCCTGGTACAGTCTCTATATCCCACCTAATGAAGTGTTTTGTTTCCTTGTCACTTAGTTTTGCTGTCAAGGTAAGCTGTTGTTATACACGAAGAATAAGAAGTAGACTAAACTAAATCTACCTACACAAATGATACCTATTCTTTTCATTTTAAACTAGTGTAGGTAAACCTATAGCATTTTATTTACCAACATACGTATTTTATTGTATATTTTCCCTAGCATAAATAAACTTATTAATCGGGGAAGTATTCTATGTAATATATTTTTATTTTATTTTTAACGCCCCAAAAGGGATTTTATATTAAATTAATCCATAAGTATATTTATTTATGAACCATGAAGTAAATACATACATATATGTAAGACGATTAATATCGATAGTCTCCAGAATATGGCAACTTGTTATTGAGTGCGTGTTAAATTAATATTTGACATAGTACTTGTTAGTTGCCCGAGAAGCTATATAAAAATAAAAAATAAAAAAAAATATGTAGGTACCTATGTATTCTATGACAAATCTAACAAATAAGAGATTATTTCAATTGGTCCAGCCTTTCTTGAATTACAAATGGTGTAATCAACCCGACTCTGTTTTATATAATATGAAATTGCAGATATTATTATTGCTTCATCACAAATCTGTATAGATTGTACGAAACCAAGCGTTTATAATAGATAAAGATCTATAAGCCCTGTAAAAATGTTTGTGATTTTTCTTTGCTTTCATACACAATCTCTTGTTCCAAAAACTACCAGGTCATACTTATATTTATTTTATTGCTCTCATAATATACCTAGCTTTGGTTTAATGCAAAGAAAAATATTTTCATCACATCATATTATAATAACGCTCTGCCGAAATAGTAGGTACTCATAGTTCATATTTATCATAGTTCAATCATTACCATCTGTGGTATCCTTACATAGACAAAAAATCAGCCTTTATGAGTCTGGCAGTCCATCTCATTCGTATCCTTTTTCATCTATTCGTGTATTCTATAAAATAAATAAATATGAAAATGAATGACCTATGGTGGTTTTTTGATAGTGAAAAAATTATACTAGGGTGTAAGAGTGAAGTGAGTAGTAGGGGCCGCCCCGGAAAGAAATAGAATGACCATATTAATGATATTTGGAAAGAAGAAAACATAAGAAGCTTGAAAAATCTACAAGCACGTATGAGACGATGCATGGATGTAAAGGAAGCCATGAATTTGTGCAAAAATATACAATATTTAACAATATTCTTATATTTTCGTAATATATCACATTTCTCTAACTATCTTCAAGCTCTAAAACACCACAACACAAAACTACTGGAGACACGCAGATTAATCCAAGATATTTGTTTTCTATACAAAATTATTAACGGTCTAATCGACAGCGCACCCCTTCTAAGCTCACCCCGTTTTCACTGTCCACTTAGAAGAAATCGAAACCAGTCTCTCTTTTACATAGAACCTTCTAAAACTAACTATATGATAAATTCATATATTAATAGAGCTTGTACTGGATACGGAATCTGGGTACGGATGTTGGCTTCGAGTTTTTATATATTTTAAAATAAATTGTGAATTTGTCGGATATTTAATATGTGCTCTGTTTTGTTGTGCACATCTTTATGTAACTTTTTAATTGTGCTCCTTTAACTTAATTTTCATTTATTATTGTTCATGCTTTGAGATACGTGAGGTATAAATCATAATTTGAGTTTCTAGTGGTCGATGCTTCCCCTCACTCCCCTCACTCCCATCCCTACCTCTCTCCTTTCCCATCCTGTTTTCATAATTGTTAAAAAATGTGTATGTAATATATTTTAGATGTGTATGTATAATTGGCATAAAAAATATCTTTGTATATTTGTATAAATCTTTATTGTATTGCTATTGTTTTCTATAAAATAAAATAATAAATAACATATTTGTGACAGAAAATTTGAAAAGAATTTAGATTTCTCTTTAAAGTCACCAGACTAAATTATGTCCAATGGGTCTAAAGCAATTTCTCGGAACATCATTTGAAAGTTCTCGTCGGAATGTTGACACAAGTTAGTGCATTCCCATAGGATTCCTTTTGTAGTGTTATCCAAAGTTTTCATCAGTGGCAATGTCCTCTATAGGTATATACATTGAACGTTTCGCAAGCGTTTAATGTATCACTGATGAGATAGCAAAACTATTCATTGAAGACACGTTCAAACCGTATTTGTTATAACTACGAACGTATTATGAATCACGTGAATATTGTTGGTTTCTACCTCAAAGGATCGTAAGTTAGGCCTGAACTATGAAGAATTCACGAAAGAACCTTTCAGAATTGCAAAAAGTTCTTGAATAAAGTATGATTCTGTGTAATTTTGTTCACCCTACATGTTACAGATTCCTACCTTTAGTGAAAACTTGGGAGAACTTCTTGTTACACCGAGAAAATTATTAACAATAGTTTCATGAAGAAACTTGTACAACTATTAACTCCACCTCCTCCTCCCCCATTACATTAACTTGTATTTTCTCAAATATATTGTATGTATGTCCTTATGTTTATGCACAACATAAAACCTTTATTTTATTAGTTAAATACTCAATAAAAAGTGATTGGAAAACAGTGTTATATAACTGTTTTAATATATTCTACGAGATATTCAAAGTATGCTTGTTGCTTCATCTAATTTAATATATTCTACGAGATATTCAAAGTATGCTTGTTGCTTCATCTAATTCAAAATCTTTATCCTTTCTCTTCTTCTAGGATATAAATATGTGTATACTTATGCTTAATGTATTTTTGCATTAAACAACGGCAAACAAGTCAGTCATTTTTCTGAAATATTTCATAAAACACTATTGATGGACGGATGAAATGGAAGGCGTTGCCTCCCGTACTCTGTGATCGTAGAATGCCCATCAAAATAAAAGGTCAGTTTTAAAAAAAACTGTCATCAGACATGTCATGACTTATGCCGCCGAATGCTGGTCTCTGAAGAAGGGCCACCAACGGTTCATTCTTCTTCTTCTTCTTTCTCAGCCATCTCTCCACTACTGGATGTAGGCCTCTTCTAAGAGCTTCCACTCGTCTTTTTTTTGGCTTTTTTTTTGGGCTTTTTGAACCCATCTGCTTCCACGGTTCATTCACACAGCTGAAATTATAATGCTAAGATGGGCGGGATGGACATCCAAGACAGGCCAGAAGACCAGGCAGACCGCTGACAACGGGGCACTCCACCATCAAAAGAGAGTTGGGGGACGAGGATATACAAGGCCCGTATTCGTCCGATTACGAGATACGGCATTGAGATAATGGCTGACTTCATCAAAACGAAAAACCTCTTAAATACCACTAAAATGAAGACTCTACACCCATTTTGAGACTGACAATTCAAGGCAGACTGAGGAAGCGATGTTGAAGCTGGAAGGACACGTGTTTGGAAGGGCAATTTACGCTGAAAAATCATGCACAATTGGATTGTGTTTTCAGCGTAAATTGTGACGCTTGCCTTGAATTGAACACGAGTATGTAAATGAATTAGCGCATCGAACCCGTCTTTAATTCGAGGTAGTTCTTACCTCCTATTGAACACGGAAAATGGAATTCGCTATCCGTTGATCAAGGTAAAGTAAGATCGATGTATGACAGGTAAATGTAAAATTAAATTAAATGGTAAATTCTTCTTAAACTCTGTTTTATCTCTTTGGAAATAAATGGAGCAAGAATGTAAATCCCCCCATATTGATGATTTAAGGATTCTTTGGGTGGGAAATATTCGTCAAAATGAAAACACACGAAACATTGGGGATACCCACTCGAGTGGAAGTATTAATATTGTAGAAGAGCGTGTTCGAGTTGAAAATCCAGAGAAACAATTATTATGAACGTGGAAAGAGACTGAAATTCTACGGGGTTGAGTTAGATTCACATTGGGCTAGTAGTTGGCTCGTGTCATGTAATAAGGGACAGTTTAGAAGAGGTGTTCTTCCCCCACCACCACCCGTTCTGCTTATGGGGACTAATAACGGCCCCTTGCAAATCTCTGAAAGAACACATAAAGAACATATGAAGAGTCCGGAGAACTCTAAAACCTTGCAGACACTGCACTTAATGTGCCAAAGAGAGCTAATCATGTTGAAACAACTGGCTCACTGCTCAGTGATAGTGAAGATAATAGTGCACCGAATTTAAGACAGCAAGTCTTGAAAGCCCTAAAATTGCTCTTCGTGGCTACAAGGTCCGTATGTCCAATGGGTCCAAAGAAATTCCCTCGGACATCGTCGTAGAGTTCTCGTCGGAAAGTTGACACGGAGAAGTTAGTGCATTCCCATAGGATATGCTCAGAAGTCTGTTCAGGGTTGTCACAAAGCTGACATGAGGACGAATAGGATAAGTGAAAACGAAAGAGATAGCTTTTGAAACTGTCGTGTCCAGTAAGGAATTGCGTGGTCCAATAATCCGGAACAATCCACGAGGAAAAAATTCGAGTCCTCACATCGGGAAGAAATAAAAATGTCAGTCTGCCCACGGAAGAAGAGGACCAGCGACGTTGCCAAGCATCTAAAAGAGAACTTCGGGCCAAGTTCTCGATCTCTCCACGAACTGTGGGTAAATTTACAGGTGGGAGAGAAACACCACCCAAAATTGAGCTTCGACCTCTATACAGGTTGTGAATTGAAGCTCGTCGCTGTGTTTCCAGATCAAGGGGAGCAATACCTGTGAGTGAATTACTGGAATCATCTAATCCTTAATCACTAAACACAATAGATATATTATGCTTCGATTAAACTATGAACATAGACAAATTAAAAATCTCAAATTGGTCTTTTCAAAAAAAATTTTTTTGAAAAGACCAATTTGAGAGTTTTTTCAAACATTTTTTACTAAAAAAAATATTTTTTTATGATGAATTTATGTGTTTCTGCCCATATTGTTCTCTTAACATATCGACAATGTTTCAATAATTTAATATATTCTTTATACGGATTTACTCAAAATTCGGAGTAGAACATTTAGTGTATTTCCTAAGTTTTTAAAAATATCGAAATAAGCCGAAACACCCCAACTAGATAATTTAATTTTCTATAAAAAATATTAACATTGTAGTAGTACATCTCAATTTTTTTTAAGAATTTTTATAAATATTGAATTTAGTGACGACATCACTTCATACAATTTGTATGGCAGTCGCCTATATACAATATGTAAGAAGACTTAATAGTTTGATACTTAATATCCAAACATACATACATACTATCATGCTGTTTTCATATTCTGGGTAGGAAAAAAGGACTGACCTCCATACTATCCTATCTTGACATACATATCTAAATATGTTGTATAGAAAACAAAAAATCTTAAAATATTCAATAATTTGTATTTATGGGTAGGTATATGGTTTGGTTGTTATTCTTCAACCGTACATACTATCGCTATCGACAGTTGTATCTCATGTGTTACATCCAACTAGCTTATATCGCAAAATAATGAAATTCAACATTATTACATAGAATATATTTTCAGTCAAACATTTTCTTCTGTTCACCACTCACCCATGTAATAAATATTTGATTTGATAGATAATTGATTTGCAACTTTGGTTGGTTGAGAGTAAATCGAACAATCCTTCAGCAAATCTTGAAAGACATTTTACCAATAAAGACTCAGAACCATCAAATAGTACCTACTAGTTACTAGCTAGTAAGTCACTCGACAAGCTACTGATTCAATGTAAATTTGGCCTTAATCAAATAGTTTTCCATTGCTGGTGGATTCGTGTGATGAGATTAATGCTGCAGAAAAGTTGTTATGTAAACACAAAACCAATTCCGTTTGGTGGAAATCTTCTCTCAGCAAATAGTATGACGACATGACAGCGTTACCTACATATGTATGTCACACATAATACATATTATATATTATGTAGATTCAGAGTGATGCTGTAGGTATGCGAATTACACTAACGTTATCTCCGTTCATATTGTGAGTATGCAGTTTATCTCAATGATGTTAAGTACTTAAAATATTATCTGTACCCAAAGTCTCGGTTAAAAAGGGACCTCATGTTTCTAGCTTAATATTTTCTTTATGATTTTAACATGGCTATATGTTGAAGAAGACATGGAAGAAGCTAGGTTACCGTTGCAGAAGGTTTACAATCTGCTCAAGATAATACGAATTCGGTTCTAAAAAATAAGATTGTAAGAACCGAGTGACCGAGTTGTAAGTCGTTTGAAAATTGAGTTGATTGGTTATTCATTATGTTTCTTTTTGAATTACAAAATAATATTAAAAATACAATTAAGTTTTTTCGTTAAAATGCAACACGAAGTTAAAAATTCAATATTTGAGACTAATGGGAAGGGACAGAGGAGACTGATTTTTCAAAATTTATGTTAGTATATTAATTATTACTAATTATATTGGATATTGTATACTCATTCTGAATTTATTGTAACACAAAAAACAGTTCAAAAATTACAAAAACGATATTCTCGATGAGCAAGCTTATTGCTTTACGGGCAGCGCCGTGTGTAATTAACAAGTAGGATAATAATTTAGGTGAGACAATGCTGGTGTACGGGGATACACGCATGTATCTGGATATCTTATATAAGGACTAATGCCCACCTATATGTATGTATGTTACCCTGGGATATGCCGTGATAGAATTAATGCATGAAAGATAATATTTTTAAAATGTAGGTAGGTACATGTTACATATGAAAAACATTTATTAAATGCTAAAATTTAATGCATATGTATATTATAATAATCAAACGGAATAATAAGAAAAAAAAATGACAGAAAAAAAATTACATGAAAGGAATAAAAATGAAACGAAAGATAAAACGTAAAACGTAATGTATTGACAATTAAAGTCCTTTTTTGTTTCACAGAGCAAACAAATAGTAAAGCCATTATGCGCTTGAAATGATATTGTATAATTAAAGGATACTTTATAAACTAGTTGCATGTAATACACGAGATCCAACTTTCGATAGTATGTATAGTAAGAATATGTACCTACCAATCAAATTATGGAATATTTTAAGATTTTTTTTTTTCTTTATAAAACATGTAGGTATGTATGTGAAGATAAAATAGTATAGAGATATCAGTCCTTTTTTCCTATCCAGAATATAAAACAGCTTGATGGTATGTATGTATGTTTGGAGATTAAGTATCAAAAAAATCTAAAAATTTGGAAATATAGGCAGGTAATCACATAAATGTATCATAAATATAATGATTTTCTTAATAAAAAATGTTTGAGAAACTCAGGAACATTCACGAATTTGCCATTTTGTGTTTGTCTATATTTATAAAAATTTTCAGCGTTCTAGAGATATATGGAAATATAAATGAAAAATTCAAAAATTGATAACAGCTGACCGAAACAAAAATTCGAAATTCTGACATGATATGGGACACACACACACACAAATGTTCTACTCCGATTTCTGTATGGAACATATTATAATGCTGCGAAGCCTCTAATTTGTTGTTTTTTTATTTCAAAGTTAAAAAACATTCATACAAATCTCGCGTATCTTGGCTTGATACTTTGTCGATTAGTTAAGAGAAATAAATTCTCTTGAACAAATCGACAGTTGAATAATCAATATGAAGCGGATAGTATTCAATTTTAACAGATTTATGTCTTCTTTAGTCTGTTTCTGAATGTGTTCTGAACCATATTTATATAAGAGCCTTCCCGAATATTCTTTAAATGAAGATCTGAAATCCAGTAATTGCAACAAAAAATGAAGGACATTTATTTTACAAGTTGACTGGTGTAAACAAATCCACAATAGCGATAGTGATCAAATATTATCCACAAATTTATTTAAATTATCTTTAAATTTTGTCTTTTATAAAAATATTTACGTGGTTCCTTTTACTGTCGTTGTTACGTCAATGCTTATTTTCCTGCTGGTTGGAAATAAATTCACCGCTTTCGCCATTTACCCACTTTTGATAAAAACTGATGTTGAAAAAGGGGCCCTTTGTATAATTTCTATTTCATTAGGTAAATACAGTTGGAAATATACTGGATGATTGATGTCACAAGAGAAGGAATGGGTTCGAAAATATAAAAGGCTAAAAGAAGACACAACACAATTGTTGATAATATAGATATACCTTTGCCTAATAATGTTTTGTTCTAAGCCATTCAAGTCCCCCACTAATGAAGCAAATAGCTGTAAACTTCAGATAATATTTTGCCCACGTAAACAGAACCATAACTACATAGTTTTGACAAAATAAAAACAACAACAAAACGAGTGGGTTGTGGCCAACACTAAACTCTCCACTACACAATAAGTGTTCATTTATGTGTACATCCTTTTGAAATGTTGACAATATATTCTTAATGCATTTTTATGAAGTAGATTTCTATTAGATTCTTAAACAAATATAAGACTCCCAGAGAACAAAAGTTTTTCACAATACACCATACACACAGAAACATTGTCACGAAACTCATAGTATGCACTTTCTACATGATACATTCGCCTATACACAATATGTCATCATCATCATCATCATCTGTGGCTCCACAACCCAGGTCGGGTCTTAGCCTCCTGCAGAGCCCGCCTCCATGACTGTCGATCCTGCGACGCATTGCGCCAGTTATGGACGCCGATGTTGTTCGCATCCTTCACCACACCGTCCAGCCATCGAAGCTTCGGCCTTCCAACTTTTCTTCGTCCCCCCGGTGCACCATTCATGATCCGTCTTGAGACGTCCTCCTCGCTCATTCTTTGGACGTGTCCAGCCCATCTGAGTCTTCCTATTCTTATTTCTATCACTATGGTTGCCTCCTTGTATAGATCATACAATTCGTAGTTGTGCCTGATACGCCACTCTCCATTTTCACAAGTCGGGCCGTAGATCCTCCTCAGCACCTTCCTCTCAAAAATTTCCAGGGCTCTTTCATCAGATTTAGCGATTGCCCAACATTCTGATCCATGAGAGTACTGGCCGAATTAGAGTCTTATAGATACACAATACCTATGTAAGAAGACTTAATAGTTTGATACTTAGTATCCAAACATACATACATACCATCATTCTGTTTTCATATTCCGGGTAAGAGAAAAGGACTGACCTCCATACTGTCCTATCTTGACATACATACTGTCATGTTATAGAAAATTATGTATAGGGAAAAATTAATAATTGGGAATTTATAGTTTTTTTTTGTGCGAACACACTAAATTGATTTTTGTCAGGTGGCAATATTTTTTATGATTAGCAAAGCTTATGTCAAATTCTTTCTTTTTGCATACACCTATCGAAGCGGTACGGCCAGTGTAGGAAAATGGCGGCCGACGTCGATTTGAATTTCTGAATTTGGGGTAAGTTTGTTTTATGTGTTCGTATGTCAAGATAGTTTGGCGAGAGATCATTTTTCAAACCAATAATCCTGTTTTCTTTTCTATAATCTAGATGCTGATATAAATGTCAGTCATCCCAAATTCAATCCTACCCTGATATTGCGCACCCATTCTGACGAAAATAATTTTTATTTAATTCTACAAATGGATTATTCGAATGTTATTCCATTTAGTTTTCCATTGGAAATATATTTTATTTGGATATTATTTTGCAATTACCATGCTTGCATATACACGACGATGAAATGTACGACATTTAATTCTGCCTAACCTAAAATTTTATAACTGACGACAAAGGAGTCACATATAGGAAATTGTCGGAGACAATTTCTTCATTTGGATTTTTACTTGGACACAAACATATTTCTTCACTTGGATTTTATTGTAACATGGAGGGATCAAGATACAAATAGTCACGAGAATTTTAAAATCTAAATACATCTTCTACAACCGGATTCATTTGAAGATATTGGTCATCGAGGGGATCTCCTTATTCACGCTGCGAGTCGATATTGTTTTATAATGTTTACTCCATAGCTGTATGATGAGTTATACCTCTATGATTTTATTGTCTGAATATATTTTTTATATGATTTTATTGTCTGTGAATCCATTATGTTTGAACCTAATATAGATTGAAATCATGATTTTGAGTATGATATGAAAGAGATTTTGTTTGATTTGATTTTGATGTAAATTCATGTTATATATAAGTTTCAATCTTTAACATTATTTTTATAACAAATATTTAAAAATTTCACTTTTATATTCAATTTTCATTTTCCTCTTATAGGAAATAGTTGGTACTATACAAACAAAGTTTGATATTTTAGAGTCATGTATTATAATTTATTTATACAATAAAAATGTAAATATCTCAAAGTGCGTTATCTCTCTGTCTTCCTAATGCAGTACATCATTATCTCTCATATTCAGTTGATATTTTTATTTAATTTAATTCAATTGTTTGAATTCATTTTGTCTTCATATAGGTTCACGATTAAAAACATGACCCTGAGAGTAAAATTTTCATGAGTCTCATTGCCTCTATCGCTGACTGTTGGTGGAAGGAAGTGTTGAAGCATATCAAAATCTGTTCCATTATCACACACCTTCTCATTGGCGGCCCAACGTGGAACCCCTTCTCATTAAAGTCACATCGAGGAGCTTAATTTTTAAAAATTCTTTGGCGTGGACTATTAGGCGTTCATGGATCGTGAATTTATGTGAGGACTGGCGCCCAGATTTTAAATTTTATACCTTTATTTTGTTGTACTGTGTTTGGAGGGGAGAGATTAATAGGTAGAATCTATAGAAAGTTTACGTTAGGTAGGAACTCCTATATTCCATATAAATCCCACCTTTTAACCTTCCTTAAAACTGACAAGGACACTAAGATGATCAACATGGCTTGGAGGATGACCAGGAAAGATCTGATGCTCAGTTATGTACAACATCAATACAATTTGGCTTTGAGCATATCTCACATCGTCAAAAGTTAAGTGATTGTTTTGTGTTTTTTCTATCATTTTATAACTGATCGTTGAAAGAATCTGAATTTTATTATGTCTCTTTTTATTCCAGCATACAGAAGCATTTATTTGAAGATTTTTTTTTATATTTGACAAATTTTCAATGTCAAAAGAAATTTCATTACCTACATAATTTGAATTTTTTTATATATGCAGAATGTTGTACAGAATGTATTGTTTCAGTAAAAAATTATTAATTACCTAGTGACAAGAATTATTGTTGAGTGTATTTTTTTTTTGAGGGAAATTATAATTATTGTATTATTGTAATTGCATTCTGTGGGGAGACAGATCTTTTCTAACTTTGGAAGTGAACAGTCATATTTACAAATTCAATTTTGATTATTTTTTTTTGAAAGGAGAGTTCTTGTTTGAAAAGTTGATTATTAATTGGAAGAATAACTTAGTGATTTTTTTTAGAGAATATTTCAACATATTCATTTTAATTTTTTTCTTTTCTTCTTAAATATAAACAAATTAGTTTTGGTGTTTTATCAAGATTTA
This sequence comes from Molanna angustata, assembly GCA_963576475.1. NCBI lineage: Eukaryota > Metazoa > Arthropoda > Insecta > Trichoptera > Molannidae > Molanna > Molanna angustata. The sequence goes on from OY754972.1 coordinate 36,056,545, forward strand.
TTTTTTTTAACTTCATTATAGTGTGGAAAGGAATTGTTAAATAATTTTCAATTAGTATTCTAGGGGGATTTATTTGTTAAAGGGGGAAGTGTGAAAATTTTTCATCGTTGTTTAACAGGTGTGATTAATTCTTTTTACAATTTTCAGATTTTGGATTTTGTTTTATTCGAGATTCGCTTCTGGAAGCTTTTACATTAATACCATAATATTCAGATGATTTTAAAGGGAAAATCTCACATTTAATACAAATAAGTGGAGGTAAAAAGGTATTATTTATTATATTGAATTTTTCACTACTACAGTTTTTTTTTATATATTTTTTGAGTTTATTATGCATTTTTCCAGTTATTTTTAGGAAGATTAATATCCCATATTGAGGTGTGATTTTGTTTATCATTAAATATAGTGTTTTATTTTTAAAAAGAGGTCATTATTTGTTATTTTAAAGGGAATCAATAATTATTTGTTCAATGAATTTTATAGAAACGAATTAACGCCACCTGTGAATAAACGGTCATACTTTTATGTGATTCAGTTATCTATTCAATATTTTCTGTATTTCGAATATCACGAGCGATTAATTGTTATATATTATAGAAATCTTCTTACCGACATAAATACGAGTTGTCATTCTGACATTGTAAATATAATGCGTTAATAATAAACGTTAGATATGGTTTAATAGGATGAATATTATCAAATTACTGTTATTCAGAATCGTTTTAAGGTCAGTCTTATGTTATTTATGGTTTTTGAACGTTTAATACAACATACTATAAAGTTAATCGTAATTTTCATATACTTGTTTGACGCAGAAATCATCTTGTCAAATTCAAAATAAAGTTTTGGTTTCATCTTTGAGATATCATAATATCTAAAGAATATTGAACAATAGTTGGGTAATCGTTGATTTTTTTTTATTTTTTTATTCTTTTCGAGTATTCCATTTATGTAAATCATAAATTCTTATTCTGAAATCAGTTTCTTTTTATATACGAATCAAAGTGTCAAATGTTCAACATTTTTTTTTATTTTTGAAGTGTTTTATGCATTAACTATCAGTTTAATCTAGTTCGATTGTTTAATTTTAAAACGATTAATTATGGAACCTATTCCAGATTCAATTTTTAACTCGAAAGTGGAATTAATAAATCATTTAAAAATGCGTGGTTTACCATCAGCCAACAAATTAAAGGATCTAAGATTACAAGCAAGATTATATAATAGTACAATTAGTAATGTCAAAAAGTTGTTGAAACAATCAGCAATAGATGAAGATGATGACATTGTTAACAAAAGTAGTGCGGTGAACGATTATCCATGTCAAGTCTCAGATTTTACCAATTATTTGAATTTATCTGAAATTCCGAATCGTAAAAATAAAGTAGTATCAGAAAATATGCAAAGTGATTTGCCAAAGTCAAATATAGATCACGAACCCCCTCATTTTATACGCGATGTAAAGGTGTCGGGTTTAAATGACTTAAAGTTGCGTTATGATGGTACTTCTGATGTCCGTGAGTTTTTGGATGAGCTTAATATTTATAGACAAGCACGTTTAATTCCAGAAAAACAACTATTTAGAGCTTTCGCTGACCTTTTGTCAGGCATCGCTAGTGTATGGTACCGCTCTAACCATACGTATTATAACAATTGGGAAGAATTGAAAAGAGGTTTTATAGATAGATTCGAGGATCACTGTTCAGATTTCGACAAACAGCAGAACCTCATTTTAAGGGTTCAGCTTCCTAATGAAAAAGTTTCCGAATTCCTCACATATATCGAATATTTGGCCGGAATGTTAGATTATCCCTGGCCCGAACAGCGTCTTTTTCACCTTGTCTCGAGAAATATCAGACCTGAATTTGAACCTTTAATAATGTCTAATCAAGGAAAAACAATAAAGGAACTGATAAAAATTGCCAGGATTTATGAAGGGAATAGTTTTAGGTATACTAAGGAAAACAAATTTAAATTTTTTGTTAATAACGTCATGAAAAATAATAACAATTCACATCCCATTGTATCGACAATCACAGAAAAAAATTATATTATTTGTCAAAAATGTAATAGTGCGGGTCATCATTTTTCTAAATGTCAAAAGGTTAAGGGTTTTATTTGTTTTATTTGTAAAAAAGCGAATATTTTAACTCGAGATTGTTGCAGGAAAAATAGTAAGAATAAACTGGTGTCTAATAATAATTTTGTAACGTCGAGCGTTCCAATTAATGTTGCTTCGTCATCAAAAAACGAAGTATCGCTGGGGGTCCATCCCAGCGCATAAGTTATGAGGATCCGATTGCTTGGAAGGAGTATTTACAGTTTGTTAAATTATTTATGACCAGTTTAAAGGTCGCTCCAATTATTTGTTGTAAAAATAAAGATATTAGACCTTACTTGATTTTTAAAATACAGAACATAATTTCAAATGGTCTATTAGATTCTGGTGCTATGGTGAGTTGTATGAGTGTAAATTTTTTTAATTCTTTACCTCGTCATATTTTAAATATAAAAAATGTTAATACATTTATCTCATTAGCTAACCAAGGTAATCAGTCAGTAACACAAATGGTCGTTCTTCCTATAAGCGTTGACAATATAACGAAAAATGTTGATTTTTTAATAGTTAATAATTTAAATCCAGATATAATTTTGGGGGTGGACTGTTTGTATAAATTCGATTTATGTCCTGAGTTATTGAAAAATGTTCGGGTACTAAAAGATTCTGAAATGTTGAACTGTATTGGTGCGTTATCTGTGCCCTCTGATTTATCCTTCAAAGAAAAAGAAGAATTGAATAAAATAATTATTCAATTCGAAGAAATTTCTTTCGAAAAAAAAGGACTGGGGAGAACCAATATTGTCCAACATAAGATTATCACTACAGGTGATCCTATAAAACAACGATATTATCCTCTATCACCGGCGCGGTTGGTCCAATTGGAGAATGAATTGAATGATATGTTGTCGCTCGGTGTAGTTCAGCCTTCGAAATCACCTTGGAGTAACCCCGTTATAATGGTTCCAAAACCAGACGGCTCCTCTCGATTTTGTTTGGATAGTAGGAAGCTTAATTCAGTCACTGTAAGAGATTCTTATCCTCTTCCTCATATTCAGTCCATTTTACAGAACTTAAATGGGGCTACCTATATTACAAGCCTCGACCTTAGCAAAGCTTATTGGCAGATCAGGTTAGATGATTCCTCGCGCGAAAAGACGGCATTTGTTGTACCTGGTCGTGGATTATTTGAATTTACGGTTTTACCCTTTGGTTTAAAAAATTCAGGAGCCGAAATGCAGAGAGCGATGGAACAAATTTTTGGTCCTGAATTTGATAAGTCTGTATTTATTTATGTAGACGATCTAATTGTCTTGTCCCCCGATTTTGAGTCCCATATAAAAATATTAAAACAAGTTTTAAATAAATTAAAAGAGGCAAATTTCACAATAAATTTAAAAAAATGCGAATTTTGTAGGAAAGAGTTGAAATATTTGGGTTATATTGTTGATTCACATGGGCTTCGAACAAACCCTCAAAAGATTGAATCTGTAATAAATTTTCCCACTCCGAAATGTGCGAAAGATATCCGAAAGTTCATTGGGGTTTGTTCATACTATCGTCGCTTTATTAAAAATTTTTCTGATTTGTCAGTGCCTCTTACTCGTTTAACAAGTGTGAGAAAAGGGATTAGTAATTTTAAATGGAGTGATGAAGCGAATAAAGCTTTTAATTCATTAAAAGTGGCATTGACCACGGCCCCTTTATTAAGAAACCCTGATTTCTCTTTTCCTTTTGAATTGCATACTGACGCCAGCTCAGTAGGAATCGGCGCTGTTTTGTCTCAAATAATAGACGGGAATGAGCACGTCATTGCTTATTACTCAAGATCATTACATAAAAATGAAATTAATTTCGCAATAACTGAACGTGAATTATTGGCTGCTTTAGAAGCTATTCGTCATTTTCGTCCGTACTTGGACGGTTCACAATTCAAATTAATCACTGATCATTCTAGCTTGAAATGGCTTATTACATTGAAGAATCCGACTGGTCGTCTTGCCAGATGGGCTACGGAACTTTCACAGTTCTCTTTTGAAGTAATTCATAGACGTGGCGCTCTGAACGTTGTCCCCGATGCATTATCCCGCGTCGAGGTGGCGACTTTAAATACCATTGACGTCATAGAAGATCATTGGTATATGAGAGTGTATAATGGTTGTAAAAATAAATCACAGGAATTTCTGAATTATATGATAAAGGACGAAAAACTTTTTCGCTATACTAAGATTGATTCACCATTGTTAAAAGAGTTTGAATGGAAATTAGTAGTGCCAAAAAAGGATCGATTAGGTATAATTAAATCTCATCATGACTCGGTCGAATCTGCTCACTTAGGTATTTTTAAGACGTTCAAAAAAATTCAATTATTGTATTATTGGCCTCGTATGTTTTTAGAAGTGAGGGAATATATCAATGGTTGTGAATCTTGTAAAATGTTTAAATTTTACCAACAAAAACCATTAGGATTAATGTCAAGTAGCAGTAAAATACACAAACCGATGGTTATGATTTCGACCGACATAGTGGGCCCTTTTCCTCGTTCAAAACTTGGTAATGTATATATTCTGTCAGTTTTGGACGCATTTTCCAAATATTTGTGGCTTTTTCCTATGAAAAAAGCAAATGCCGAAAATGTTGTGAAGAATTTGGAGAACTATATTTTCTTACCATATGGGGTTCCAGCCATTATTTTAGCCGATAATGGAGTTCAATTCACTGCCAATAAATTCAAGGATTTAATTAAAAAATATGACATCCCATATTTATATTATACGTCTCTTTATACGCCCCAAGCCAACATCGTCGAAAGGTACCATAGAACAGCCATCACGGCGCTTGCAGCAATGGTTCACGATAGACAACGAGATTGGTGTAGTCACATTATCCCTATTTGCTCTGCGATGAATTCATCAATTAATATGTCTACTGGTTATACTCCATACTTTATCTTTTTTGGAAGGGAATTCATAATAAAAGGTAATCATCATAATAGATATGATACTGGGCCTTCCTCATTTGATGAAGTGACAGTTGAGCTCCCAAATGATTATATTGACAAACTTTCTTATTTAAATGATATTTTCATAAAAGTTCAAGATAACTTGTTTGAAGCGTCTAAAAGAGTGGCTGGTGAATATAATAAGGGTCGGATTGAAAAAGAATATAACGTTGGTGATTATGTTTATAGAAAAAATTTTCCTTTGTCCAAAAGTGTTGATTATTTTACTAGTAAATTGGCTCCTCGTTATGTAAAGAATAAAATAATTGGAAAAATTTCACCTTTAGTTTATACACTTGCTGATATGTCAAATAAAAAAGTTGGGAATTTTCATATCAAGGATATTGTTAAACAGGGTTGATAATGGGATGACAGTGATTGATTGTTTACGTCCATTGAACTAATTTCGAATTTTTTTTGTATGCTTTTCTAGGATCCCGCTGTATATGGATCTAACAGTGTCCAAGTTTGTCGTTTCCTGTCATCAATGTAAAGTATTAATGAGCGACTATTAATATGTTCATATATTTTTTTATTTTTTTTTTATCAAATAAAATAATGTTTTATAATCACAAAGACTGGGGAAATGCATAGTGAACCTCAACAAGAGTTAACGTTGATTATTTATTTTAGATTCAAACCATTTTAAGCATAATATTTTGCATTTCATTATCATCCAACTAATATTTAGTGATAATTGTTTCACTTTATTCAAATTTAAAAATTTAATTAAAAGTAAATAGTTTTTTTTATTTAGAGATTTTTAGAATTTTTTTTTAGAGATTTTTAGAATCTTTTATTATGATGAATGGTGATTGTCAGAATGGGGGTGAAATATTTATTGTAGATAGATTTGTTTTAAACATTTTATTTTTTTTTATTTTTGAATGTTTATTTTGATGTGATGTGTTAGTATTGGTATCGACATAACATACAAGGTTATTTTAGGTACAAATATTATTTTTTTTTATAATGTAGACTGGGGATTTACAAATGAATATTTTACATTTTATTATGATTTTTTTTTACTGACATCAGTTAGTTACATTACTTCACAATTTATATATGATTAATTTTATTTGTAAATATTGTTGGATATCTATCGTCAGATGTTATTTTGTTTTTAGGTGACAATGTAAACCGCACATTATATTGTTATCGTTAGATGTATGGTGTTATGGTGGTGCGACCATAATATAATATAATCTGAATACAAAACAATTTAAAAATCTGGTAATGGAGATCAAATAGTAGAAACAAATTGTGAATTTGTTTTAAATTTCTGTGGTATTGTATATTTTTTTTTGTATAAATCAGTTTTATGAATTTGATTCTGATAGATTAAATTTTAATATTGAATTTGAGATTTTATTGTGATGGGTTACATCGTTTTGTGGGTAAAAGAAATACAAATTTCTTTAATCATTGAGTGATAGACATCAAATCACAGGAAACATGAGAAGGGTTTAAAATTAATTTTTAATAATGAATAATTTTAATATTAATTTGTAGTAATCTGTGTGAAAACATAAAATATATAGGTTCCAGAATTTATTTGTTTAAATAGTTTTAATTGAGAAGGGATCTTGTATGTGATGTCACTGCTAATTAATAATTTATTTATTTATTTTCTTTTATATACAAGATATGAAGGTGTGGTTGTTTGGTCTTGAACTGAATTTCATTCTATGGAATCTCATAGATGTGATAATTGACATTTTGTCATAATTTATTAAATGTTTTAAAATTTATTTTGAAGATTTGGGGTTTTTAATTTTTTATAATTGATGTTAGGAATAGTATTAAATAATGTTTAACCAGTTTTTGTGTTAAATGTTATATTTTTTTTTTAGGAATTATATAATATTTATATTAAGACTTTCCATCCCATATGATAGCTCCTGCATTTTTCCGGCTTATAATTGGATTTTGCATTTTGTATCTCGCTTGAGGGTATCCGATGAGCCAAGAAATCTTTGTATTTCGCTTGAGGACATCTGATTTCCCAAGAGATCATTTTTTTTTATATCTCGCTTGAAAGTACTTTGCGACTTGAGAGATTATTCTTTATGCTAAAGCCTTTTCGGTCGTTTTAGCTAAAAAATGAAAATGAGCGATATATGAGAGTATTTTTAGTCAAATTTTCTACTAATAATTAAAAATTTGTTAGGGGAAAAGTTTTAAATTTAAAAATTGTAGTCTTCTTGTGAGCCTTCAATTATTTTTGGGATTTAGGGTGTAAGTTTCACTTGTTATAAAGTGATACTTGTAAAAATTGATGTAATAAAAGATCATAAAGTAACTCTAAATGAGTCGTTTTAATTTTATTTTATCATTTAATTGGGTGTTATGTTATTTCATTAATTGGGATCATTTTTTTTGTCTTTGTTAGGAGTTTTCTTTTCTTACAAGCGGAACTCTGTTATGTCAAATTGTACTTAAATATTTTAAAGTTAAATTTTTTGAGATATTTGTATTTAGGAATTGGGGATACATATTAGAAGGTTATGTTCTGAAGGAATAATATTTTATATTTCAAACAGTATTCGTTTTACAGGTCAATATTTTTTAATCCGTTAACATGATTTTGTATGTTTCAGGTTATATTTTTTTGAATGGTAGATAAGTATATCGTTGTTTTACCATGTCTATTGTGTAACTGTTTCAGGATGATGATTTATGATGCAAATGATTTCCTTTTTTCTTTTCATATCCTTCGATTTGATTTATGATCTCTGGGTTGGTTTCATAATTTGCAATTTTCAGTTTTTTTTTTAAAAAAAAATTTCTATTAAATTTTTTTTATGTGGGGTTGCGGGTATGTCATGTTATAGAAAATTATGTATAGGGAAAAATTAATAATTGGGAATTTATAGTTTTTTTTTGTGCGAACACACTAAATTGATTTTTGTCAGGTGGCAATATTTTTTATGATTAGCAAAGCTTATGTCAAATTCTTTCTTTTTGCATACACCTATCGAAGCGGTACGGCCAGTGTAGGAAAATGGCGGCCGACGTCGATTTGAATTTCTGAATTTGGGGTAAGTTTGTTTTATGTGTTCGTATGTCAAGATAGTTTGGCGAGAGATCATTTTTCAAACCAATAATCCTGTTTTCTTTTCTATAATCTAGATGCTGATATAAATGTCAGTCATCCCAAATTCAATCCTACCCTGATATTGCGCACCCATTCTGACGAAAATAATTTTTATTTAATTCTACAAATGGATTATTCGAATGTTATTCCATTTAGTTTTCCATTGGAAATATATTTTATTTGGATATTATTTTGCAATTACCATGCTTGCATATACACGACGATGAAATGTACGACATTTAATTCTGCCTAACCTAAAATTTTATAACTGACGACAAAGGAGTCACATATAGGAAATTGTCGGAGACAATTTCTTCATTTGGATTTTTACTTGGACACAAACATATTTCTTCACTTGGATTTTATTGTAACATGGAGGGATCAAGATACAAATAGTCACGAGAATTTTAAAATCTAAATACATCTTCTACAACCGGATTCATTTGAAGATATTGGTCATCGAGGGGATCTCCTTATTCACGCTGCGAGTCGATATTGTTTTATAATGTTTACTCCATAGCTGTATGATGAGTTATACCTCTATGATTTTATTGTCTGAATATATGAATGTGAATCCATTATGTTTGAACCTAATATAGATTGAAATCATGATTTTGAGTATGATATGAAAGAGATTTTGTTTGATTTGATTTTGATGTAAATTCATGTTATATATAAGTTTCAATCTTTAACATTATTTTTATAACAAATATTTAAAAATTTCACTTTTATATTCAATTTTCATTTTCCTCTTATAGGAAATAGTTGGTACTATACAAACAAAGTTTGATATTTTAGAGTCATGTATTATAATTTATTTATACAATAAAAATGTAAATATCTCAAAGTGCGTTATCTCTCTGTCTTCCTAATGCAGTACATCATTATCTCTCATATTCAGTTGATATTTTTATTTAATTTAATTCAATTGTTTGAATTCATTTTGTCTTCATATAGGTTCACGATTAAAAACATGACCCTGAGAGTAAAATTTTCATGAGTCTCATTGCCTCTATCGCTGACTGTTGGTGGAAGGAAGTGTTGAAGCATATCAAAATCTGTTCCATTATCACACACCTTCTCAATACCTATATGTGTTCTATAGAAAACAAAATATTTTAAAATATTCAATAATTTAGATTTATGGGTTTATAGTTTGGTACTACTAATTCTTCAACTATACATACTATCGCTATCGACAGTTGGATCTCATGTGTTACATGCAACTAGTATGATATCAATATGAAGTCAATCGGACTTATATTTTGGGCTGTAGAGAGAACACAAAAAGGATACGGCATACGGCGCACCCCATACATACAAACACACCAGTACGAAACTCGTAGTGTACACACTCTACGAGATTTCGTTGAGAAATTGATGTAAAAAATACTATTAAAAATTGTGAAATCATGACTCTCCACTATTCCATTTTTTCTGCCTGTGTGTTCTCTTATTTGTTGGTTTTTCGTCGAGGTTAAATAGTGCTTGTCTAGTATTATGTGAATGCAAGTTTCTGGTTAGCGTTCGGTGGTTTGAGTTTTTGATATAGAAAATGAGAGTTGACTTAACGGACACCTGTCTTACGTCTAGTAGGTACAACTAAAAAGCTATCTGATGAGTTTGTAAAATACTTGTTTTATTAGGCCGTTATAGATAGTTTTTATATGGTTTTGTAGGAACCTAACTCCCCAACTGGGAATTCATAGCATTGTACATTTATAATTTTGAGTTGCTGTTTATTTCAATTATTACCAATGGATATCCCGATATTAATTCAATATATGTATTCTCCAGTTTAGGTGTATGTCAAAATTATGATTCCTAAGTTTTTCACACTATCTACATTTTCGAGAGGGCTAAAACTTCATTTTTGGTGTTAGCAATCATGGATAACCAGTAGGTACCTAACCAAATATTTTGATGAACTTACAATATTGAGTAGAATATTTAAAGTGTGTGTGTGGGTACCTTATAACATTTGATCCGCTTGGTACACAGAGCCTTACATTTCAAAATATATATTAAATCGTAGGTTTACAAAACTTTCGTAAATAGATGTTTAAATAGTAGTTTCAGTCGAGGGTTATCAACATTTTAATGTTTATTTTATAGTTCCACTTATCTCGAAAACCATAAAAGCCAAATCGCTGAAAATTTGTGCATCTCAGATATATACAATATCTCAAACCAATTTTGTTGAATCCAAATTCTAAAACAAAATGACAATGCTTTAGACGATATAGGTACATGAGACAACTTACACTTACATCAGAAAAAGACTTGACCTATGTACATCCTAAAATAACAAAATGACAATGCTTTAGACTTAGACGATATACATGAGACAAATTACACTTACATACATACTTGATTTTCACATTCCTTGCATATTATTACTATATTCACTGCATACATCATACATACATCATGACAAAAATTAATAAAAAATAGTATCACCCCAGAACAGACCTAGGTCTAGTGAGGTTATATTTTCCATGTAACTTTTAAGTTTTTATAATGTAATACCACTTTGTTATATATATATATATATATATATATATATATATATATATATATATATATATATATATATATATATATATATATATATATATATATATATATATATATATATATATATATATATATATATATATATATATATATATATATATATATATATATATATATATATATATATATATATATATATATATATATATATATATATATATATATATATATATATATATATATATATATATATATATATATATATATATATATATATATATATATATATATATATATATATATATATATATATATATATATATATATATATGTTATATTTGATGTTTTCACGGGTGAAATATGTTATAATATTTTTATCTCGGTTTTCCCGTGTCAGTAGGTCTTGACTAAGACCATTTGTCTTCCGACGTTTCGCCTGAATATCACCAGGCATTTTCAAGGACTTAACGAAAAGCACGCGCGCGACACACGTCTACTCACACTGAAAGCTCACCGTCAAGTGACTCGTAGCGTACAAGATGGCCGCTTATGTCAAATATTGTTAGCGCGACGTGATTGGCTCCTTGTGACACGCCCACCTGCTGTCGTGTTCGTTGGTAATAATATTTTATCATTATTTTTGTGTAATGATTTATTGTTAATTTTAGTTGTGACATTAATATTATTATTGTTGTGTTTTGGGGTTATTTTCGCTATGGTGTTATTAATATTATTATTGTATTGTTTGTCATATAAAATGTTCTTCCAGGTACTAGGCAAACGAACTCCGTCGTCCCGATTGTTCATTATATCCCTTCTCTTATATATTTCTATAGCTTCCCTGTAAATTCTGAGAGGTTCACTGTTTAAACTTGCTATTATTTTTGAATGGTCAAAATCTATTGTATGTATGTCCTTCTGTGAGCGAGTGTTGTACAAGTGAGGATGTAAGTTTTTTGTTTCTCATGTCGACTCTGTGCTCCGCTATTCGTGATTCAACTTTTCGATTGGTTCTTCCTACATAAGTCTTATTGCACGATCCGCACGGTATTTCATATACTCCATGAGCTTCAAGTGGAATGATGTCTTTCGGGTTTCTTAGAAAGGTTGATATTTTATTTGTTGTGCTGAAAACGGTACGTATGTTATTTTTGTTTAATAGATGGCTGATTTTATCGGTGACGCTGATGGCTGATTTTATATTTTAAATTTATTTTATCACTGTTTAAATAACACATTTTTTTATTACAACAATAAGACATACAAACAAATAAAAGGAGCACCTATGGGTTTGTCATTGTCACCAGCAGTCGCCAACTTATTTATGACGAGGTTTGAAGAAGAAGTCTTAAAGAAAGTAATACTCAAACCAAAGAAATGGCTAAGATATGTAGACGATGTAGATTATAGGGATATAATGAACAATCGGGACGACGGAGTTCGTTTGCCTAGTACCTGGAAGAACATTTTATATGACAAACAATACAATAATAATATTAATAATACCATAGCGAAAATAACCCCAAAACACAACAATAATAATATTAATGTCACAACTAAAATTAACAATAAATCACAACACAAAAATAATGATAAAATATTATTACCAACGAACACGACAGCAGGTGGGCGTGTCACAAGGAGCCAATCACGTCGCGCTAACAATATTTGACATAAGCGGCCATCTTGTACGCTACGAGTCACTTGACGGTGAGCTTTCAGTGTGAGTAGACGTGTGTCGCGCGCGTGCTTTTCGTTAAGTCCTTGAAAATGCCTGGTGATATTCAGGCGAAACGTCGGAAGACAAATGGTCTTAGTCAAGACCTACTGACACGGAAAAACCGAGATAAAAATATTATAACATATATATATATATATATATATATATATATATATATATATATATATATATATATATATATATATATATATATATATATATATATATATATATATATATATATATATATATATATATATATATATATATATATATATATATATATATATATATATATATATATATATATATATATATATATATATATATATATATATATATATATATATATATATATATATATATATATATATATATATATATATATATATATATATATATATATATATATATATATATATATATATATATATATATACATATATATATATATATATATATATATATATATATATATATATATATATATATATATATATATATATATATATATATATATATATATATATATATATATATATATATATATATATATATATATATATATATATATATATATATATATATATAATGTTAAAATTTATATGTAATAATTTTTATTTTTTCTGGAAAATAATAAAAAAAAATTCTAATAGCTGGTATTTCCTACAAAGCCACGTTGAAAATATAAATAAGTACTTATAAATTGGAATTAGAGAAGGAAATAACAAAACAGCATCGAACTTTACTACAATTTTAGATATTGTACCTTAAAAAAAATGATAATTATAAATAAATTTTAGTCAATATTGAAATAGAAAATCGATAAACAGATTTTACTTATAGACTACTAAAACGCCGTTCCTTGTGTCACATAGTCCGAAGTTAAATAGTGTTTGATTTGTTTATCAATAAAGGTAAAACTCAAACCGTTCTCCCTTAAGACGTTGAATGTCTCGAATGTGTTCTGTCATTTTGTGAAATATTCAGCCTCCAATCTCCAACCTTTTTTTATTTTGTGTTTTTAGTATCCTCTCTTTGGTGGGGCATCGGGCCTGGAATATAAGACATACAATGCTAAATAAAAAGTTTTATTTCTCAAAGTGAAAGCTACGTCCTTTCGTACAAAATGTATTACAGACCCAGAGAATATCCTCGTAAAACCCAAACATCTCCAAGACTCTTGGCAGCAGACATAATAATATGTGAAAATAGGTACTTGTCTTATTTGAAACAACAATATACGATAACTCATCTCCTGAATGTCATAATATGAAAACATTGTCATAATTCATACGATTTGCAACCTTCAAACAAGAAAAATCTTTATATCAAAAGAATATTTTTTTAATTGCATATACGCAAACACTGGAACATAAGTTAAGAGAAAGACATAAAAACCCAATTAATCCATTAGGTTTATTGTTTAACGTTGAATTCAAACAAAAATAATATACGTCAAAAAGTCCAATAGTTAGATTTTGACAGAACAATTATATGGCGCGCACGTGTTCCTTATTGCCGCGCATTCTGTTTTGTGGTCGTGACAATCAAATCAACAAAACTAAACACGGTGATGTCGTATGAAATAAAGCTCAAAATCGAGTTCAATTGAACTGTGGTTCAAGTATTTTCCAACTGTCGATTTATTCAAGAGAATTTATGTTTCTTAACAGATCGCCAAAGTTTCAAGTCATGATCCGCGAGATTTCGCATGGCCAGGTCTACATTTATCATGGTTTTTCAACTCGATGTCTAAAACCTAGAGGCTTCGCAACATATATGTTGTATGTACATTAAGTGTGTGTGTGTGTATGTGTTTGTGTGTCCGACCCCCCTTATAACTTTTGATCCGCTTTATCCAAAAAGCTTAATATTTCAGAAAGTATAGAAAATTTTAGACTTACAAAACATTTATTCTCAGAAATTCGAATTTTGTTTCGCAGTCGGCTTTTCGGGTTGTCAGGTTATCAACTTTTGATTTTTTTACTTTATTTTTCCATATATATTTGAAACCATAAAATATTCTTCAACTATACCCACATACTGTCACCATCGACAGTTGGATCTCATGTGATAAATGCAACAAGAGTTAATACCCTCGATTTATCAAGAGAAAATAAATTATCTTGAATAAATCGACAGTTTGATTAGATTTATCGAAAAAAAACTCAAAGAAAACAAATACTCGTAAATTTGTTTTTCTTCTTCTTCTCCTTCTTATATTAGGCCTAAGGGCCTGTTATTTGCAGAGACGTTGTTCTCCTGCGAGGTTGAGTCCCAGCTGTCCTTCCACCTCTTTGGTGGTCTGCCTGGTGGTCGTCTTCCTTCGGGTCGGCTGTGTAGTGCTATGTAAGGGATCCTGTATGCCTCCATCCTATTTACATGGGCATACCAGAATCTCCTTCTTTGCCGACCCCATCTGACGACATCCTCAACCTCGCAGATCTCTCTGACTCTCGTGTTTCTTATTATGTCTCTAAGCGTGAGACCGGCTATTGCTCGAAGAGTTCTCATTTCTGACACTCTTAGTGTACTCTTCGTCACGGATGTGTCAGCCCTACATTCGATTCCATACGTCATTATGGGTCGTACACAAGTCTTATAAATTCTAACTTTACTTTTATGTCTCATGTCGGGGTTTTTCCATATTGAATTCCTTAAGCACCCTGAGACAGAAGCAGCCTTGTTAATTTGACCCACAATTTCTTCTGGAAGGTTACTGTTACCACATAAGTCGTCACCCAGATATCTGAACTTATCAACCTGTTCTACCGCCTTCCCATCCACAGATATATTACAGCCCATTGTGGTTCGAGAGAAGACCATACTTTTGGTTTTTGCAACTGATATTGCCATATTGTATCGTTGACTGGCTAGATTGAATGTTTGCAAGAGCATTTCCAGGTCTTCCTCGGTCTCGGCGAATATGACGGCATCATCGGCATAGCAGACATCAGATATAATTTCATCGCACATCCTGTAACCTTTCCCAAGTGATGTGATATCCTTCACAATCTCATCCATGATGAGGTTAAAGAGGAATGGGCTTAGGCTGTCGCCTTGTCTAATACCAGTGCTCACTCTTATAGAATTTGATACTTGGCCATCTATTCTTATTATGGTATCCGTGTTGATGTTCAGTTTATTAATTATTTTAATCATAATGGGGGACACTCCTCTTTCAGTCAGGATTTGCGTTATATCTGTAAGTTTAGCCCGGTCAAATGCTTTAGTGAGGTCAATGAAACATATGTATGCCGCTTTATTGTATTCAATAGCCTTTTCTTTAATTTGCCGTACTATAAATATTGCATCCGTTGTGGATCGGTTCTTGCGGAATCCCTGTTGTTCCTCCCTATTTTCTATGACAGCTTCAAGCTTGGATTTCAGGATATGAGTGAAAAGTTTGAGGGTTGAGCATAGTAATGATATTCCCCTATAATTATCGGGGTTTGCTTTTTGCCCTTTTTTGAATACAGGTATTGTGATGCTCGTCTTCCAATCGCTAGGTGTGATTGCTGTCATAATTTGTTAATCACATTTGTTTAATAACTTGATATGTTTCTTTAAAGGTGTCTATCTAGGGGTTTCCACCAACCAATGTGTCTGTCAATAGAAGGCGTGTCTTCCGTAGTAAATAAAAAAAAACACACTTCGAACTATAACCTCCTGCTCCTTTACCACGGTCACTCAGACAATACAACAGACTACACTATCTTTATGATAATGTCGATATATTTTCACAATCACGAGTGAAAAGAAGTTCAAGAGTGCTTTAAGAACGTGCCAATTTTGATAACATAATATATACTAGTTACCGCTTTGAATTTTTCTTGTTATATTAATGTTTGTTTGTTTTTTTTTTCTCTCATTTTTATTAATTATGTATTCTTTTTGTAAAAATGCTGAATGTATGACTGAGTGAAAATTATGTACGTGCGTTCATGTATGGGGTGTGGATGATAATTCAATCGTCCAATCATTCCATACATTATATATATGTTCATAAATGCATGAAACCAGTGGGCTTCTTGCCTGTTTTTCATGCTTATATAAATAAATAAATAAATAAAATAAATAAATAAATAACAGATGTGTTAAAATAGCAATTTCTAGCACATTGAAAGGTGTTATCTCCGAAAGCCACAACTTGTCATGGTTCACACTATCCAATCGTTGTTACCTGCTGTGTAATCCTTACATATAGAGGAATTGCGCAGTCTCCTACCCCGCTCCATTGGGATCATTATAGGACATAATATTGTCCTTTAACGTTCCTTTGTATTATATATTTTTACAGAAAAAAAAACATACTTTACACTATGACCTAAATTTGGCAGTTGCTGGCTCTTGGTATTATAAATACTAAATGATTTTTTTTTTATATCTAGGTATTAAAATATATTTTTTTTAAGAATCTGTAGTGTTTATTGTATATAGGTATACAGTGATGTCTTTATTTATCCACCAGAACAAAAAGCCTCGTTAGAACCACGGAGATGAAGACTCTACGGCCCATCTCAGGAGTTCAAAAAAAAAATTGATGTTGAAAATGGTTGTGCGATGGGGAAGAGCAAGAAGACGCTTCTGGAGAGATCGCGTGGGGAGAGCGAGCTAAGACGGAGTAGGGAGAATAACAGCAGACGAGTATCCTGCAGGTGCCAGTCCTCCCGGAAGACCGCCCAAATGAGGAATAGACAGCTGGAACTCAGCTGATTTCGAGAACAACAGGACATCAGGACATTGTCCTTACTGAAGAAGAAGAAGTTAAAAATAATATTTTATTATTTTATGTCGATACGGTTACGGGACGATAAAATATATCCCATAAAGTAAAAATGCTTTTAATAAAAGGTATCGATGAATAGAATATGTAAATTTTGCACGTAAAGTGAACGAATTTATTTACGATGGAAAAACCTGTTTTCATTTTATCTCAATTGTACTTTTTTTATCCGACCTTTCTTGATTTACTTCTTTAACGTCGTTTATTGAATAATAAAAATAGTTCATATTTTTTATACTTGTTTTTTATACGTTAAAATTCGTATATACATAAATGAAAAAAATATTTTAATACAGGAGTGTTTTCCAATTCCTACATACATATATTTTCCTAGATTTATACACATATTCCTCGACATTTCGTTATTTAATAGATTAATCATATGTCTGTTTTGGGCATGCGCATTCTGCTACATTGAAGGTGCGTACATGCCTTCAAGTTTCAAAGAATAAAACAAAATGATACCGGAGACAGAAGATTTTGAATACCTAAGGGAGATCGACTTAGAAATATAAAGAAAAAATATTTCTGTTGAATACATTTTAAAAAATACATTTCATTTCAATTTGAACATTTATATTTTACCAATAAAATATTAAATAGGTACTTAAGTAGCTACCTAACTCACAAAATATTCCAAATATATACCTTTCAGTTGTCAAAGTAACCGGCAAACAGATTATTTATGTACGATAAAAAAATGTCGTCAATATCTATGCTTTCTTTGAGGTGTAGACTTTTCATTAGGACTCTTTAAGGTCGGCACTTAGGTACCTTTACGATACCTTGATGGCCCAAAGCTTCCTTAATACTCGTCTTGTATTTTCTGTACAAAATTTTAAGTTAGGTTTGTATGTAAGTAGGTACCTCTACATAACATACTTATCACATAGTTTCAACTCATTTCCAAAATAATAAAAAGAAGCGTTTATAAAAAAAATCATTGTTAGAATATTGGCGACTATCCAGTACCTACTTAAAGTCAACTCTCTACGAATACTGTACATACATTCATGTTTATACATATCGCTAGATGAGTCCCTTAGAGATTCTTAATTAACTTGGCAGAGCTTCATTTCCTCTCTACAATATTCTGCTTTATGCAGTAGGTATTCGCTATCCTGACCAAGTATTGTGTTTTAGGTACCTAACATGTAAAAAGCAAGTAATTATACACAGCTCTGATTTTGTGTGAAGAATATTGTATAAAGACACCTCAACTTTTACAAGTATTTTGCATACCGTTCATTTTTGATTGTATATTTCATACTACACCAGCATTTTATTAAATCTATTACTACATAAGTCCAATAACGATGTCATTCAACGTTTTCCGTTTTTCACAATTAAATCAATTTCT
Source organism: Molanna angustata (assembly GCA_963576475.1). NCBI lineage: Eukaryota > Metazoa > Arthropoda > Insecta > Trichoptera > Molannidae > Molanna > Molanna angustata. The sequence continues at coordinate 36,075,088 of OY754972.1, forward strand.
TATGTCTGTTTGTTTGTCAGCATTAAGTTGCTAAAATTAACTATTTACGTATCAGGCGCACAATATACAAGCGGTGTAATTCACGTAATGCTGCTGATGACGCATCGATCGCTAAATTAAAAGGAACTGCCTCCCTGACCAGCCAGGATAGAATAGGATGTACACCGATTTTTTAAACCTAACCTACAAAACTTCGGTAAAAATAGGTTGGTTAGGTTTGTTTGCAGTTATAATTGCGACTGGCGTGAGCCAGTTGCATTATATATTAAAAAAAGTAACTAAAATATTAAAATAAAATAACTAAATTGGTGTTGGTCAAATAATTTTTAACCAGCCGGCTGGTTAGGGAGGCAGTACCAAATTAAAATATCAGGAAAGCATAGACTAAGAAATGTACTTCTTTGAGTTGAATAATGAGGGATACGTGATCCAATAAATACGGTTGAAATAACTGGAGTCCATAGAATAAGTTGGGAAATGGACAATGTATATTATGTACCTACTTTATACGAAATTAGTTCCATCTTTACCAGGAAAACATAACCTGGAAAAGATCATGAACGTTATCAAAGATCATAACATTTAATTGTATCACTATAAAGTAATAAATACCTACTTCCCGTTACGTACATACATATGTGGGGACTCTAATGTCCTCTTTTACAGAACGCAATGTATTTCATGAAACCCTCTTGCTTAACAATATTGGCCCAATAATGCAAAATTACAATCGATTTATATGCAGAACATCTTTGGAATCAATTGTTTCCGTGAGGTTCTTCTGATAAAATTTGATACAAACACGTTTCAAGGTTTCTTCACATTTCTTCCCACCACAACACATTCCACTTGTGGTGACAAAGTATGGCTCCTTCACACCACTAAAAGAACTTAAGAAGTATCCGGAGAGTTCTAATTCCGCGTTGACACAGTCAAAGTATGCTCGGACCGAGTGGACTCGTATGAGTTAGCTTTATTATAGTGTACACGGATAGCGGTTTACACACAAACTTTTTTGCTCGGATTCAAAATCATAACTGCGACAGCTCTTTAGCTGTGAGGTGTTCGTTTTCATTTAACACACAAGCTTTTTTACTCGTTGTTAAGGTTATAAATATGGCACAGACAGATCTGTTCCTGCAAGGTGTCGGAGTTGTTGCAGACACATTAATTACAGAGTTTAAAAACCACTACAAGGAAAAAAATAAGCAACTCAAAAGGAAAATTTGGACCCATCAATGGATTTTAAGGCGTACAGAGCAGGGCGCATCTGAAAATTTCCTGCGTGAAGTATAAATGGCACTGACGCGTTCCTTGCGACTTTATTTTTATAATCTTTTAATTTAACGTTCCATAGAAGTTCTTCCGCTTCGTATAATTCTAAAAATTTTACCACGAGATGACGTTTGTTTGTTGTTTTCCGCCATTTTGTTTCACGACTCCTATACGAGCTAACGGATCGGACGCCGTCATCCGAGCGGGCTCGCGGATTACCGGTTGACATAATACGAGTGGCGTCCGAGTAGGTATCCGAGTGTGCTCGATCCGAGCGCACTCTGACTGTGTCAACGCGGCTTAAAACCTTTCCAATACTCGACCATCATTCTCAAAGAGAGAAAATTGTCAGGAAACATTATAACTGCTGCTTGAGGTTTATATTTTATTAATTATTCACAGACCATTATTCTCGGAAAAGAATTCAGTCCTGTGTGAAATATACTGATGGTTGGCGTCTTCGATAAAACAGAAAGCTATATGGAGATGCCGATGCGATCAGTTCCATCAAGTTTGGACGTCTCAGATGGGCTGGTCACATAATCAGAATGGACGATTACAAATAAACTATTTTTGCATTCAAGAAACCAAAGTTCTCAAACTGGTTTCAAAAACTTGTGTGTTAAAAATGAACATAGATTGGCTCTATACGCGAGTGTTTGGCTCTATCACGTACTAAACGAAAACTTGTTTCTCCAAAACCTGAATGTTTTCCATCCTCTGTTAAATTAATACTTAATAGAATCCACGTTTTCTGTTTACAAAATTATTAGTATGCGTAGCCTGTATTTGGTATTCTGAAAATTACTTTTTTCCAAGCTCATACATACATACGTGTAGGTACTTAGGATTTTAGTTTTCAGAGTGAGCTTCAAATGAGTACAACTATCATTTTTCGTATCAATTTTAAATTCAAATGAGTACAACTATCATTTTTCGTGTCAAAAATTATGTACCTATTTAAAAAAATCTCTGCGAAATATTTTCATTCAAAAAAGCATTCATTTGTACAGACATTAATACAGACAGTATCTTATCTGTGTGCGTTAGCGATAACTTTCACTGTTTATATTTTTTTCTCTGGAAGCCTTTCAAATTATAATTTCAGATGAATTATTACAACTATAAAAATTTCTAAAATAAGGCTCGATATAGGTAGGTACTTCAAATTTTATTCTCGTATCCATTTACCTAGTAGAAATTTCAAATGGGTTTTTGACATGGCGGCGCGGCGCGTACCTAAACATTTGAAATTAATTCTGATTTACGATACAACATAGTAAGTGATGAGCAAAGTCTTACAATTCTCGCAGGCTTTTTTTTGTGAGACTAAGGAGACCAAGAACGCATGTGTCGCTGCAAGACCCGAGACCACGCTTTGCAAAACCAAGAGTCTACGGTCTCGCTAAATTTTATAAACACATATATTTTAAATCAAAAATTAAGCAATTCACTAGGTACTTAGGTAGGTACTATCGACACAATAATAAAAATTTCTGTTTTTGTCCAATTTCAGTGAACCTAAATTACAGAATTACAGAAAAATAAAAAAATATTTTTGCTAAAGTTGCAAGACCTGGTAAGAATTGCAAGAACATTGGGCCCAAATTATAGAATAATTCTCAAGACCGTTCTTCAAATGTGTCATCTCAAGACCATCTTGAGATCATGCTGAAAATCCGTATTAAAAGTAAAATATACGTACGCCGTCTCATTCGAGAAAGCATACTCGAAAAAAATGTGCATGCTGCAGCTCTATAAATAAGTACTTTTCTCGTGAATGGCAATAATTTCAGCGTTGTTATGTTGGTAGCAATGAGTTGGAATATCTATTTATAGATATTTTGACAATTCGTTGTCTTGGTAATCTTCGAAAGTGTACAGAAATTTATGCATCATAACATTACGATATGTGATTAAATAGTGAAAATGTCGACCATTTTATTCGGAAGAGGAAATGAAATACTTCTTCGTTTATCTGTCATATAGCATATTATGGGAATATGTGTACATACAGTTAATAGATCCAGGAAAGGCAGCCATTTCAAAATATGATACAACATGCATAGAATAACAACATGATATTTAGTAGATGTACCGGAAATTTTATGAAATCTTATAAAATTTAATTCACATGATTAGTTTATGAATGATTGTACGTTAATTACTCCCTAAATAAGATTCTCGATCCATCTTAATACCGCTAACAATGTAAATGTCAAAATAGCAATTAATGCGAAATTCGTCCGTGTCTATATGCGTCTCTTTTTTGTGTAAAGCGCTGTCTCCTTTTCTCTCGTCGAGACCACCGTTCTCAAGACAGCGGGATAGCTTTCTCGAAGCGATTTCAACTCTTCTATACATTTCGAGACCGGTCTTGAGATGAAGTTCAGTGACTTTTGTTTCTTTTATACCATTTTGGTTGAGAACATGTTCTCAAGACCAGTCTCAAGCTGGAGAACGAATCTATAATTCGGGCCCAAGACTCGATCGAGTATGCTAATTTGCTCATCACTAAACATAGTATTACGCGTCTAGATATATGTTACGATGTCGAGGAAATTCAATAAGTATTCAAGTTTAAAACAGCGCCGCATAGCGGACAAAAATGGTGAAACTCGTTCAACTCACGTATTCTCCACTAAGTTATTTTCAACTGGCTCGTGTTAACTCTGGGGAAAGTTTAACATGAAAGAATTCACACCAAACGTTATTATATAAAACTCCCTTTGACGGCGATCACGGTACACACTGCAAAATGCATTGTCATTATTTACAAATATTTACAAAATAAAAAAACATAAATAACAAAGTTATAAGTTATTTTGGTGACAGCTAATGCATGCGTACTTCGTAACAATAAATAGAAATTATATAGCATTTCAGAATGTATAGTTGCAAGTGCGGTGCATTTTTGTCCTCATTTTCAGTTCATGTTTTTTTTACGTCTCACCTAACTCACGAAATGTATTTTATGACATCACTGTCCGAGCAGAACAATAAAATATCCTAACACTTTTTATATTCCTAAGTGTAATGACAACTACACTCGGAATGCTTTTGTGTACCGTGCTTGCACTGTGTACAATGCTTTCTTTAATACACTCGACATCTCTGCAAGCTCCCTCAGTGCGTTAAGGATAGCTGTCTCTTCCTATACATATTTCCTAGTACTTTGATTTAATCAGATGTCTTATTTTAGTGTTGTTTTTATGTATTAGTAAATAAATTATGTATTTATTTATTTATTTTAACAAATTTTGGTACAGAGTATATATGTAATACCTACATATTATCTACTATAACATACATATTATGCATCTATTACACATACAAAAATCCCTTTTGTTTGTGGGTATAACTTATGAATTAAAAAAAAATGTTGGTTGTAAACAGTTTTTCGATAATGTATAATTTGTATTTTTTTGTAATAAATATTCATTATCCTATTGAATGCATGGAGTTTTCACTGGTCCACTAATAAATCAATTCAACATTGTCTGCTTTAAAAATTGTTTAGACTGTATGTTTTTATTATATGTTACAAGTTACAATACTTATAATAAATTACAAACAGAGATAAAAATATTAATACAAATAAAAATATAGACAAAGATAAAAATATACAAACCCAAAAATATAGACCATTTTTGAAATATAAATTAGCTATAAACCACTTGTTTTTTGAGTCACTTCGCGACATGTTTCGGAAGCGCTGTCCTTCCATCGACACGCCGGTCGATGGAAAGACAGCGCTTCCGAAACATGTCGCGAAGTGAATCAAAAAACAAGTGGTTTATAGCTAATTTATATTTCAAAAATGGTTTATATTAACTACCACAAAATATCCGCCGAATCATTAAATGATATAAAAATATAGATTCAGATAAAAATATAGATTCATATAAAAATATAGATTCATATAAAAATATAGATTCAGATAAAAATATAGATTCATATAAAAATATAGATTCGTATAAAAATATAGATTCAGATAAAAATATAGATTCATATAAAAATATAGATTCATATAAAAATATAGATTCATATAAAAATATACATTTAGATAAAAACGTTGATTCATATAAAAATATAGATTCATATAAAAATATAGATTCAGATAAAAATATAGATACATAAAAATATAGATTCATATAAAAATATAGATTCATATAAAACTATACATTCAGATAAAAACGTTGATTCAAATAAAAATATACAAAAAGATAAAAACGTTGATTCATATAAAAATATAGATTCAGATCAAAATATAGATTCATATAAAAATATAGATTCATATAAAAATATACATTCAGATAAAAACGTTGATTCAAATAAAAATATACAAAAAGATAAAAACGTTGATTCATATAAAAATATAGATTCAGATCAAAATATAGATTCATATAAAAATATAGATTCATATAAAAATATACATTCAGATAAAAACGTTGATTCAAATAAAAATATACAAAAAGATAAAAACGTTGATTCATATAAAAATATAGATTCAGATCAAAATATAGATTCATATAAAAATATAGATTCATATAAAAATATACATTCAGATAAAAACGTTGATTCAAATAAAAATATACAAAAAGATAAAAACGTTGATTCATATAAAAATATAGATTCAGATAAAAATATAGATTCATATAAAAATATAGATTCATATAAAAATATACATTCAGATAAAAACGTTGATTCAAATAAAAATATACAAAAAGATAAAAACGTTGATTCATATAAAAATATAGATTCAGATCAAAATATAGATTCATATAAAAATATAGATTCATATAAAAATATACATTCAGATAAAAACGTTGATTCAAATAAAAATATACAAAAAGATAAAAACGTTGATTCATATAAAAATATAGATTCATATAAATATATAGATTCAGATAAAAATAAAGATTCATATAAAAATATAGATTCATATAAAAATATAGGTAGATTCAGATAAAAATATAGATTCATATAAAAATATAGATTTTTATAAAAATATACATTCAGATAAAAACGTTGATTTAAATAAAAATATACAAAAAGATAAAAACGTTGATTCATATAAAAATATAGATTCATATAAAAATATAGATTCAGATAAAAATATAGATTCATATAAAAATATACATTCAGATAAAAACGTTGATTCAAATAAAAATATACAAAAAGATAAAAACGTTGATTCATATAAAAATATATAAAAAGGTTTATACTTCCTGTTTTGTATGTAGGTACATGAAAAACGAAATATATTAATTGTAATATGAATAAATCATTATTAGGCATACATGAAATTAAAAGTATAGTTTTTCATCTTTAAAAGCATATCCAGTAAAAACTGCCCTATAATTATTTATTTATTTATTTATACATCTTCTTGTACATAACATAAACAAATATAATTGTACACTGGCGGGCTTATTGCCATTAGGCAATTTCTTCCAACCAACCAGATTACAAAGTATGACAACATTGTGTATGTACAACAGCAAATAAAAAAGAGTAAAAGAAATCAAATAAAATACGTATAACACTTAAATACTATTAAACAAAAAAAATATTTAATTCATAGCAATAAAAAGGATATGGTAAGGACAGGAGAGGAAATCGGGATCAGGTGTTCAAGGATAAATATTCCTTCTTTAGTTTTTTCTTGAAAATACTAAGTGAGTTAGACGACGCAATATCCGGACTAAGGCTATTCCATAATCTTGCTGATTGTACTTCGAACGCAGAGCTGAGAAATACTGTATTATGGAAAGGTATGGATAGTGTTGAACGTTCAGCAGATCGGAGTGGAAGTCCATAATTGGATAAATAAGTGAATTTGCTTTTTAGGTACTGTGGTAGGTTTGGGTTCGAGAGAATATTGTACAATAGTGACAAAATGTGTATATTGCGCCGCTGTCGTATCCTGGGCCAACAAAGAAGATTGCGGTAAGGTGATATGCGATCAAATTTTTTCAACCCAAAGATGAATCTGATACATATATTCTGAAGACGTTCAAGTTTATTGAGATGCACTTCATTTGCATCCAAATAGCATACATCGGCATAATCAAGCAATGGAAGAAGAAGTGATTGAGCAAGAGTTATTTTACAACGGAATGGAAGGAAATTTTTAAGTTTATTAAGTGAATGTAGGGCAAAGAAAATAGATTTACTAACATGCGATACCTGTTCATGCCACGAAAGGTCATCATCGATGAAGATTCCAAGATCTTTTACAACACTGGTATAAGGAATGCATTGGTTATTGATATACAGCAGTGGGAGTTGTAAATTCCTTATAGATGACAGCAGACGAGGACTACCGATTATAATTGCCTGGGACTAATTCGGATTAATAAGAAGACCATGATCCGATGACCAAGAAGAGATAAATTTAAGATCTTCATTCATGTGAAGGACTGCATTGTTAATATCAGAGATATTAAAATGGAAATATAATTGAAGATCGTCTGCAAAAAGATGATATTTACATCTGAGGTTTGTAGTGATAGAGTTAATAAATACGGAAAATAACAGTGGAGATAAAACTCCACCTTGCGGTACTCCAGACAGCAAGGTGGCATAATCAAAAGTAGAGTTAGCTGTCTTAATGCATTGTTTACGGTTGCCAAGATAACTGGTGAACCACTCCAATACTGGCTGAGCTATGTTTAGCGAGGACAACTTAGCAAGAAGAATGTCAAAATCAACGGAATTAAACGCGCTACTGAAATCGAGTAGTGTGAGAATTGTAAGTTGTTTATTGTTCATAGCACGTCTAATGTCATCCGTAATCTTAACTAGTACAGTTGTGGTACTATGACCTGCTTTGAAACCAGATTGCAGTGGATCAAGGAGAGAATTAGAACAAAGCCATGCATTGAATTGATTGAATACTATCCTTTCAGTAACTTTAGATAATATTGGTAAAATCGAGATTGGACGATAGTCTTTTAGTTGAGTAGGTGTTGAAATCTTAGGGAGGGGTATGACATGTGCGATTTTCCATGCTGACGAAAAGATACCAACGGTCAGTGAGTGGTTAATAATGTGTGTAATAATGGGCAGAATTGGAGGCAAAAGCAGACGTATCATTTCAATATTGAGGCCATCGGAGTCGAAGGACTTGGTTGTTATGGAAGATAAGATTTTCATAATCTCAGTATCAGTTATATGTAGTTTCAAACGCGAAAGGTATGTGGGTCGGAATAGGTTGACTACATAGTTGATTGAGAGTATTGGCTTTTTTAATATTATTAAGAAGGAACGGAGGCGAAGCAAAGTGACGATTTAACTCGTTGATATCGATCTTAGGGGTCTCAAGGTCACCACTCTTCCCTACTCCTACAGATTGCAAGAATTTCCAAGTGCGACGGGGAGCAGATTGACCGATGAAGTTGTGAATGTAGCGTTGCTTTGCATTGCGACAAGACTGGTTGCAGCGATTACGTAGCGCCTTATAGTTACTCCAGTTGTTGTCAGTCGGCTACCGCTTATGCTTGGCAAAGGCTTTATCTCTCTTTGACATGAGATATTTAATGTCGTCGGTGATCCACGCACATGATGTATCTTTGAGCTTCACTCGTGTAAGAGGTGCATGAGTGTCGAAAAGTTTGAGTATTTCATTATTAAAAATGGAAACTTTGAGATCGATATCTTGAATAATATAAATCCTACTCCAGTCAATGTCTTCGGCATCCCTCGTCAATGCTGCTTTATCAATACTCCTAAAATTTCGGAGAAAAGCTATTTTTTGTGGAGGTTTATTGCAGTGTAAATTATAGGAAGCAAAAATCAGATCATGGTGAGAAAAGCCAGGTGCGGAAAATTGACCATGATTGAGAATATAATTGGGTTTAGAAGTTATGATTAAGTCTAGAAGTGAATCAGAAATCTCAGTATGATAGGTTGGTTGAAGAGGTAGGATAGTAAGGTTTAGTGAATCCAAGATTCGAATAAGATTTTGATTTCTGTTATCACTCCGTAGTAAACAAGTATTGAAGTCTCCCATCAAGAGAATATGTGGATAAATGGAAAGAAGATTTTCTAGATGTAACTCAAGCTCACTGAAGTAATTAGAACAGGGAGGACAGTATAACACTCCAAGTAAAAGGTTATTATGTTTAAATTTGACATTGATAAATAAGTATTCAGGGCTCCCTATATCAGTGTTATTTGATTGATGAACTACCGAATATTCAATGTCAGATCGAAGATAAATCCCGACACCACCAGCTCTACGAATCAACCTGTCATTTCTAATCAGCGTAACCTGGAAGTAAAAATGATGACGAGTGAAGTGATGGTTTAAACCAGGTTTCACTAACAAGAATAGCATGGACAGAAAGATTCGAGAATGTGGATAGAATGTCATTATGATGGGCGGGAATACTTTGCGCGTTTATATGACACACGTTGAAGCCTTTAGGAAAACACGAGAATGATGTATCAAGAAGGTCATGTAGTTGTACTGGAGTGGAAGAATTATGGAGTTCGGTGCTTGATATGACGGAAGAATCAGAGCTTGATAGTTCTAAAGAAGAAATATCAGGGATTATATTGGAATTGGAAAAGGAGGCAAAGGATTCAGGGATAGAATGGAAGGAATCATTTGATTCATTGCTATGAATAGACATAGGTACAGAAAAAAAATATATAAATCTAAAAAATAAAATATAATAAATATTCCAATTTAAAAACAATAATTTAAATATACAAATAAAAATAAACGTTTCAATTTAACTCAAAATATGATATGAAAAGACATTTACCTACAATAATTAAACATAAAATCAGAGTATATATGCAAATAATGAATTTATTCTTGATAATTCAATAATAAGAATTAATATGCAAACATAAAATATTGAAAAGTAAGAAAGATATAAACACTTTAAATTATACATGAACTTTTTTTTTTTTTTAATTTTACGGAAAATATTATATATATGTAGTTGCAACATTAGAATAAAGGCAGAGAGACAGAAGGAAAAAAATATATCTATGCATTTATGGGTTTTAAGACTGGCAATACTTGTTGAGAATAAAATATTGTATATTCGAATCGAAACAGTAACAATAACATGAAGTTAAAACGTCATTATATAATAGTAAACATACTTCATTATTTTATTAAATAGCGATTGAAACTCATAATTTTAAACGGGAAATGAAGAGTAAAGTGTATGTAAACAGTGAAATTATTGATTTGTTTTAATTCTTGAACGTAGTGCTCGTTTAGGTTGAAGGTTGTGGAGGTCCTGAAGTTGTTTAAAATTTTTAACAGTCACCAAAGATCCATCCTGTAATTTGACTATAATGTTTCCATCTCTTGTCCAGCAGTTGTTATTATTAAAAGTCTTCCGCGCCTCATTAAATATGTTCTGTCTGTGTTGTGTCAGTGATTATGGAATATATCTGTTTTAACAGGTCAGTTATAGTAAGAAGCGGATACTAAGATTACACCAAAAAATCCTTTTAGAATTAGGCATATTTTATTGTTCAATAAATAAAAATATTAAAAAACTAGTAGGTTGCGGCCAACGCTAAACTCCTCACTAACAAGTCATTCTATAAAGTACCTATTCAAATTTTGTATGGAAAATATTCAGCATTTTCATGAAATGAGTTTGTTTAATTATTTTTTATTTAAATATTTTTTTATGAAAACTTGATAACTCTTCAATGCAATTTGAAATATTTGACAGTTTAAAAAAATGAGAAGCACTATTCAGATATCCTCTAAAGTCTAATGGGGTCTAAGCGAGTATTAGATATACATATTTGCAAATTTTGAAAAGAATCGAATGAGTACTTTAGTCTGTAATCGGTAAAGTAAAATAAACACGTCGTACATAGCATACAGCACATAGCACACACACAGATACATTATGATGAAACTTTTAGAATACAATCTCAGCATGATACCAGTTGATAATCTGCAATAAAAATACCCTTAAAAATATTGCGAAATCATTGCTTGGGTTAGTGAGGAGTAAAAATGATCAATTCACGATCCCTAACTACCTATAATAATAACTAGTTGCATGTAACACATGAGATCCAACTGTCGATAGCGATAGTATGTATAGTTGAAGAATAAAAATCAAAATATAAACCCATAAATCCAAACTATTGAAAATTTTAACACATGTTGGTATGTATGTCAAGATAGGACAGTATGGAGGTCAGTCCTCTTTTCCTTCCCGGAATATGAAAACAGCATGATGGTTCTGTATGTATGTTTGGAGATTAAGTACCTATCAAACTATTAAGTCTTCTTACATATTGTGTATAGGCGACTGCCATATAATTTGTATGAAGCGATGTCGTCACTAAATTCAATTTTTATAAAAATTGTTAAAAAAAATTTGAGATGTACTGCTACAATGTTAATATTTTTTATATAAAATTAAATTATCTAGTTGGGTTGTTTCGGCTTTTTTCGATATTTAAATAAAATGGAAATATAGGCAGTTAAACTCATAAATTTATCATAAAAAAAATACTTTTCTTAATAAAAAATGTTTGAGAAACCCTGGAATTTTTTTGAAAAAACTGATTTGAGATTTTGTATTTGTCTATGTTTATACCAATTTTCAGCGTTCTAGCTTTTATGGTTTCTGAGATATAGGGAAAAATAAAATAAAAATTAAAAAGTTGATAACCCCTGACTGAAACAAAAATTCAAAATTCCGAGTATAAAAGTTTTGTAGGCCTGTAACTGTATATATATTCTGAAATTTTAGGCTCTGTAAATTGAGCAAATCAAAAGTTATAAGGTCGGGGACGGACACACACACACACACACACACAGACATACACACACACACACAGACACACACACACACAGACACACACACACACAGACACACGAAATGTTCTACTCCGAATTCTGAGTAAATCCGTCCATGGAACATATATGCTGCGAAGCCTCTAAATTGGTGTTTTTTGACTTCAAAGTTGGAAAAGCCGTGAAAAAAGTAGACCTCTCCATACAATTCTCGCGTATTCTGGCTTGATACATTGTCGATATGTTAAGAGAACAAAGTTCTCTTGAACAAATCGACAGTTGGATAATAATAATGACAATTTATAAAGCGCCGTTTAGTGACAACCGTGGTCACCTCAAGAGCGTGGTCACCTACCTATGTTTGAAATTTTATAAAAATACCTACATGTTAATTTGTTAACATAATACTATTATAATCATGTCAGTTTAGGTTTCCCTGTAAAGGCATGGCATTCTCTTTGCCAAATAAATAAATAAATAAATAAAAAAAAAAATAATAGAAATTCCATAGAGAGGGGGGATCTCACATAACGGCTTGGTACGTTCGCCATTATTGACTTTTCGTTCAAGTAGAAAGAGATGGGCGACCAATATTTAAGTCAAGTGTAAAAAGAAATTGAAATTACAAGCAGCAATCTGCGATAGTATAATAACGAAAGCTTTTGTCATCCTGGAGTTTTATGACAGTGTGGTCTCTGTAATCCTTGGGTCGCCGCAGTATGTGTGTTATGCTGCCTTATATTATCCAGAACAAGCCTGGGAGCTTTCCAGAACATTCCACCTATGTATGTACCTACCAGTGGCGTGCCGTCATAGGATGCCGTGAATGCACCGCATCCCCTAAATTTACGTTATGTTCATTTTACTCTATTTAATTTTGAATTATACCTTAAACCAGCACTGGGTTTTTTATTTTTTAAATTATGTTTAAGAAAATGTGTGTATTATAGTTACAAAATTATGCATTAAGATTTATATTTTTTTATTTTATATTATACGATTATATATTATGTATATTCCGATATTTTGTCTGTTCTGAAAATTTTATGAATCACACCCCTCCTATCGCGCATGCGCAATGATGCTTAGTCTTGAAATCGTTTCTTGCGTATTATTATATTTTGTAAGAAAAATGGATGCGGTTTTAAATTTTCTTTCGCGAGTAGAACATTATATATAAGTAAATAATTTGTAGATTGATATTTTTTTTAAAGATGGGTGGAGGCAGAGCGATTAGCGCGCTGGGTTAGTAATCCATTGGTCGCAAGCTCGAATCCTGCCACGACCAATTTCGTTCACCTATGGCACAATAACTTATGCTTAATTTAAGGAATTTATGAGGATGTATATGTACTTAAATAAAAAAAAAATAAAAAAAATGATATTTATCAGAGCTGGTTGATTTATGAGTGCTTTGTATGATCTATGGTTTAGAGAATTTTCCTTAATAAAAAAACTTCGAAATTATTTTTATACGCGGAAATGTTTTATTTGGATTATTTCATCTAAAAAATCACAAATTGCGACGCGAATACCTGCTATTATAAAATTTCGAAACTTTTAATATCAATTTAAATTCCTACGATTTACGTTGTTATTGACAAATTTTGAAAATAAAAGGAAAACATCAATTCAATCAATGAAAAATTTTCATTTTAAGGGACAGCGTCTCCAGGTAGAAATGTCACCACACGCCACTGCTACAAAGGTAGGTATCTATATATTATGTACCTACAGTTTCCAACTTGTATGGTAGGTACCTATATAATTTGCTTATATTACTTGCGGTTGGTTCCCTGAGGAAAATCTACACGTACCTACCGAACGAAAGACTCTCTGTACACACTTTGAAGATATTTAACAACATGGGTACATATATACTTATCAAGGCGGTATCCCATTTCAGGACATTTAGGATCTGAATACACACTTCTTCCTTTTTTTTATAAAAATGAATATGTCCTTGTTAAACAAGTACATATACATCTTCCTACGATCCCTAAACAAAGCATAAATGCTTGTCCTATAGGTGAACGAGATCGGTCGAGGCAGGATTCGAACTCGCGACCACTGGATTACTAACTCTCATTTGAATCACTTTAGTTTCGTCTATTTTAAATATACGAAATATGGCCACTTGTTATGTCAAAGGCAAAGTTTTAATGAAAACATTACAATTAACATTACTGGAGAAGAAATTGCACCACCAATACGGGTGCCAATAAATTAAAGCTTCCTGAAACGAGTGATTTGTTGTTGCCAACGCTAAACTCCTCACTAACAAGTCATTCTATAAATTATTCAAATTTTGTATGGAAAATATTCAGCATTATTAAGAATATTCCATACTTTATTTTAGGACTTCCGGTTCTTCCCCCACCACCACCCTTGAAAACTCTGAAAGAACATAAGAAGAGTCCGGAGAAATGACACCGCAGACACCGCACTTTCAGTGCCAAAGGGAGCCAAGGTTAGAAAACAGCTGGCTCACCGTTCACTTTGACGATGATTGTGATTGAAAATAGTCTTGATAGCCTCGAAGTGCTCTTCGTGGCTACAAGGTCCACATATCCAACGGGTCAAAATAAATTCCCTTGGATATCGTTGTAGAGATCTTGTCGGGAGTTAACATGGAGAACTTAGTCCATTCCCATAGGATATTCTCAGAAGTCTGTTCAGGGTATTTACAAAGCTGACATGAGGACGAATCGGATAAGTGAAAACGAAAAAGATAACCCATCGCACCGTTAGTTTCAATTAGTCACAGCTGATATCGCGTGCAAATATTCAGATTAATATATTAAAATATTTTATTATGAAAACTTGATAATTCTTCAGTGCCATTTTATGAAAGTGATGTGCCTGTTTACTAATTTGAAAATAAAAAAAATCAAATTTTAAGTTTCCTGAGCTTGGAGTCACTTTGAAATATTTGACAGTTAAAAAAATTGAGAAGCACTATTCAGATATCCTTCAAAATCTAATGCGGTCTAAGCGAGTATTAAATATACATATTTGCGAAATTTGAAAAGAATCGAACGAGTACTTTAGTCTATAATCGATAAAGTAAAATAAACAAGCCGTACATAGCACACAGCACACTGCACATAGCACACACAGATACATCGTTTAGTAGACCTAGTTGGTCTGTTCTTCAGAAACTATGCCTCCTGGGATGACAAAGTCCTGCTATCCTTCCATCTCTTGGGTGGTCTTCCGGGTAGGCGGCGGCCAGAAGGAATTTCATTCGCCGTTATATACGCAAGTCTATCACTGTCCATCCTGGCTACGTGGCCCCTCCAATGTCTACTTCTGGATCTACTCCACCGAACTATGTCCTGTATTCCGCATGTTTTCCTTTTTTGAACATTGCGAACACAATCTTGGAGAGCTTTACCAGTGATTGACCTTAGGACCTTCATCTCCGTTGTCCTTAAGAGCCTTGGGTTAGTGAGGAGTAAAAAGTATATTATTCTTGATCAATTTGAAAATATTTATTTTATTATTTTATAAATGGATCAAACCAAGTCAGATATAGGCCGAATGAAACACTACAGTATAAATTGAAAAAAAAGACAACGCTCTAATGAACATCGCATTACGTAATATCCATTTTAGGATTTGCTCGGTGGGGTATTAAGAGAAAATATAATTGAAAAAATGTCGTTACATCCGGATTTATCAACATTTCAATTTAGCTGGTTGCAAAAATGTTTTGTTTTGTTTTTTTTTTATTTTTTTTATTGTATTATTCGCCGAGAAACTGGAGTTGACTGTGAAATAGTAGATACATTCCACTTCAACTAAGAGAACACAATGAACTTACAACCGTAACGAATCCGCTCTGAAAAGAGTGGCCATTGTTTCATTCACATTATGTTATGTTGCTTAGGCATACATACATTTTTTAAAGATATAATGAAGATGCAACAGCAGCAGAGGCAAAAAGGACAAAGGAAGCAGATGATATAGTTATTGTGCTATTATTATAAAAATTCTGTAATTTAAAAATCATGATATTTTTGATAATATACATTATCCCATAAACATAGATAACCACCGATTAAATAATATTTTGATTTCTTTTAGGACAACTAACAGGTACCTAGTATGTCAAATATTAATTTGACACAAGTTTAATTGCAACGTTATTAGGTACAATCGAATATTTTTTTAATCGCATAGATGCAAACATTGGATTTTTTCCCTGTCGGGAGTCAAATAATATTTTTTTGACAAACTTTTCAACATCTCAATAGAGACGAAGTTGGAATATTATAAAATGTAATATATTGATGTTGCGCCTTGTATCAGGCAATGTGTATAGCGGGTTACGAGATCGTACGAATAGATTATTCGGAAACCTTCGGGTTTCAATATAAAGGAATGTCTGGGTTTTGTTCGGGGCCTTTTTCTTATCAACGATAGTGCTCTCACGTTGTGGTTCATATATAACTAATTATTTGTAATTCACTCTGTATATATAGTATCAAATTACTGTTAGAAATAACATTAGAAATAAACACACACAAAAATGCGTTACAAATAAGAAATAATAAATTACAAAATTAGAAATAAAACATAATACAACATAAATAAACCCATCAATAGGTATAATCTTTTCCCTTAATAAAACAATGAATAGCAACAATGAAATGAACAACAAGAACATTTATATTCTCACAAAACAAAAGAACAGATCATACAAAAAAGTAGAAATAAAACATAATATAAAAAAAAACAACGAATGCCTATTCGAAAAGTAGAATAAGAACATATTGAACAAAAAAACAAAAATCAAACTTAAAGACAATTTAGAACAAGGCATGAAAAAAACTACAAACGAAAACACATAAATCCGCCAACTCCATACAAACCCTGAGTTCGTTACATCATAATATGTATATGTGGCAAGTTTTCGTTATAACTAGTTTAATGTAACATATGAGATCCAACTGTCGATGGCGATAGTATGAAAAAACCCGAGTCGTCACTATATTCAATTGTTATAAAAATTGAATGTAGTGACAACATTGTTTCATACAATTTGTAAGGCAGTAAACACTACACAATGTCTCACTCAATAGTTTGAATCTTAATCTCCAAAAAAAAATACATACTATCATGCTGTTTTCATATTCTGGGTAGAAAAACAGACTGACCTCCATACTATCCTATCCTGACATATGTTTTATATAGAAAACAAAACATCTTAAAACATTTATTAATTGTGTTTAAGTGTTTCTAGTTTAGTAGATACGTATTCTTCAACTATACATACTATCGCCATCGACAGTAGGATCTCATGTGTTACATGCAACTAGTAAATTAGTGTTTCTCAATATCCACTACTTCCTATTACGAAATATTGCATTAAATAAATAGTAAAACTACGTAGTTAGGTACCCATTTCTCAAGTAAGTAAATTTATACATTTGCGTTCCATTATGAAATGACATAGTTTGAAAGTTTTTAGTAAAATTTAATGTAGGTATTTAGTTTTCTACGTATTATTATTATTTGGAGAGCGGAACATTTTGAAATGGAATTGCACTAACACTATTTGGATTCCGGACTCAAAATGAAAACGTACAGACATTCCCCTATACTCTAGATTTATTACTTCAGTGACAATAACAGTCTAACGTACGGAGATAGGTACTTACATACATATTTATATGCAGTTTAATGTTTACGACATTTTTAATTACAGACGATCATAGATTTGCATTTTTTTTATTGAACCAATATTATGAACAGTATAAATAAAATATTGTCAAAAATTTATTTATTTCAATAATTAGATTTACAAAAAAAAACATTTGTGTCGCGATCAAGACTGTGTTAATGATGTATTAATTTGTTCATGGATCTTCCCACTTCCAGAAGAAATATAATTAAATATTAAACAGATAATATTGAATAGTGTTAACTGATCGATTTTTATTGTATAAAATTGTACCTACATATATTATGTTGTATGTACATAATGTTTGTCGTGTAAAAATTATTCATTTCTCACGCAAATATTGAATCTTTGGGTTGGAAACACTGGTAAGTTGGAAGAAATTGCCATACGGCAATAAACTCGCCACTTGCGCAGGGTGCAAGGAAGTGTTCATTATTATTATCGTTTTATTGTTTTTACCACAATTTCTAAAAGAAATCAACGTCATCTTCTTATTTTAATAAACTTATATTGTGGCTATGGCCATCGCACAACCCTAATCAATAGGTGTTGCACAACACTAATGTTGCCGGCGTTTAAATACGGCCATTTTGGATTAAAAAAATCATTCCGTTCTGATACCCGACTGGTGCATCGTACTCTTGGTAATTACGTACATTTCAAGTGCTAGTTTAACGAGTAAATCTTAATATCAGTTTTGATTTAAATATATTTATACTTGTTCATATTCATCAATAAAAACGTAAGTGACTTTTTATTGATGAATCTTTCATACCTAATAACCCTTCATATGTTCCAACTTACACTAGAGTGAAATCATTAATTAAATTTTGACTATCGCCATCCGCGGTAATGGAATATATGGGGCTGTTGGTTGAGCACGCACAATAAAAACGCAGACAAATTATGAATTACATATCCTGGTTCGATTCCGGAATATAGGGATAATTTGCGAACCAACAGTAGCTATACGTATGTGGTTTAGTGTGTTAAATACAATCCAGTAATTGTATCTCCATAGCTCGACACGCCACATGCGTGTAAACCCCCATAATATTATAATAATTGAATTTAGCTATACAATACAGCGTAAGAACCTAAATACCTTCTAAATACAACAAAAATTATTTCAATCGTTATGCTATTAAAACCAATAAATTATATTTAATGGAACGTAATGTTTTTCTTAATAAAAAATGTTTGAGAAACTCTGGAATTTTTTGGAAAAATGAGTTAGATTTTTTATTTGCATATATTTATACAAATTTTCAGCGTTCTAGCTTTTATGGTTTTTGAGATATATGGAAAAATAAAGTAAAATTCAATATTTGATGACCCTGACTGAAACAAAAATTTAAAATTCTGAGTATGAAAGTTTTGTAAGCCTATAACTTTCTATATATTCTGAATTTTGGGTTCTGTAAATTAAGCGGATCAAAAGTTATAAGGGGGGGGAGGACAGACACACTAAATGTTCTACTCCGAATTCTGAGTAAATCGTATATAGAACATATATTCTGTGAAGCATCTAAGTTGGTGTTTTTTGACCTCAAAGTTGGAAAAACCGTGGTAAATATAGACCCTACATACAAATCTCGCGTACCTTGGCTTGATAATTTGTCGATATGTTAAAAGAATAAAATTCTCTTGAACAAATCGACAGTTGGATAATATTTGATTTTTCTGCGCACGTGCATTACCTTTGATAGAATGACGTGATGTCGAGTTCGCAAAGCGAAGAATGCGCGCGAAGTGTACCTGTGTTCAGGGATACCTATACTCTGATTTCAATCAACCAATAAAATCAGAGGGACAAGTCTGGTTAACCGGCGGAATCAAAACCATCCATATTTACCCTATCATAGTAATATGGTTAAACATGGATGTTATAGAATTCCATAAGATAATTACGATATATCCATCATATGGGTAAATATGGATGGTTTTGATTCCGCCTGTTGACCAGACTTGCCTCCTTATGAAGTTCGACGTTGTGTCACTTTTGCCCTGACCTTTGTAACCAGATGTATAAAACTTTCAGTCACATTCTCTAACTAATCGAGCTCTACATATACCGACTATTTAAAAATAATTATTTACATATATGCAAAGTTAAAGAAATAGAAGAAAAATAATAGCTTCAAAGTTGTTTCTCGTTTTACATGTATTTTTTTTTCCTGAGATTTGTATCACACAATTATTGCTTCTCTGGGCCAATCTCCAACCTCGAAACAGGCGTAGTCCTAGTGAGGTTGGGATAGTAATTATAAATGATTTTATAAGTGTCGAGATGGTATAAATAAATAAAATCAAACTAGTCAGAGATTTTATTACTCTCTCTTTGTTCAAAAAAAAAATAAAAATATCTTTTTTGAATCAGAAGATGTCAGATTTAAAATAGCTATCCGGGAATAGAGACAAGCAAAATAATTGAGATAAAATTAATGGCGACCGTAGAATACATAGGTATTGACTTCTTTTATCGATTGCCGGTGAAATTTTCAATAAATCAGGATATTGACTGGTGAACGACAAATCCGCAGGGAATATTAGATTTATTTCATTCAATCAAATCAATTGAAACATTAATGACCAGTTTCATAAAAATTAAAGGAGACTTAATGTCGACTTTAAAATAAATTGCGTTTCATAACAACAAAATGTCACTTAAAGTTCACTTTAATTTAAAGTCCAGTGTCTTCGTACTTTAGTCACTAAAGTCTTCTTTAAGAGCAGTTCATTTTTTTGCCACCAGAGTGTTCTGCAATATGACATAATGTTCAAGTCAATTCTTGTTGATGTCAATATTTTCAATTGAATGTTGACGATCATGTGCATATTACTTACTAATATTCAATAGTTTTGTTATTATTTAAACATTTTTTTATAAATCATATAACAAAATGATGTTTTCAAAATGAGCTAATTAAAAGATGCGTACCTACTGTGATACGGCGGTAAAAAGTGTATAGGAAAAGAATCGACCACATGGAAAAGTAGAATTAAGGAGAATTTTTTGATAGGTTTTGTTCCATAAACATGTCTTATACATCAATGATCTATTCAATGACAGAAATAACATATTATATGGTAGTAAACAGAAAGATTTACCTATGCTATGAGGGTTATGAGCTATGTTTCCATAGATTTTGATAGCAATATAGCCAACTTTCAGGTATTTTGATGACATTATTTCTGCCTTTTACTAAGTACGCGGCATTATTATTTATGAAACGCAACGACTTAAAGGCGACTTTAAATTTTTAAAGAACCTTTAACTAAAGGGTCCTTTTGCTGCTTTTTATGAAACTGGCTGTTAGTTGAACAAAACTAATTATATCATTATAATTAGTTTTGTGAAAAAAAATGTTGTTCATGTAAGTACATATTATGTACTTACATGAACAACATTTTTTTTTTAATCTCGAACAAAGTCTTTTCGACCAAGTATACGACAACCATAGAATAATAATAAAACTATAGAATACTCATTCCCATACAATACCTCGCTGAAAAAGTGAAGCCGTTTTATTGGCCGGCTCAGTCAATATATGTATGACTATGCTATAATTTAGCAAGTAATTTTGCTATTTTGCTAACTATTCCGTAAATAATTTTGCAAGCAGTTAAAAATTCCCTATTTGGAGAACGTATCACGTATGACGACAACCAAGCAAATTCTTGTTATAAACACCATACCTACATTCGTGGTTTAAAAAAATTAATATATATTTAATATTATTTTGTCAAAATCTATTTATGTTTGTCGACCTCCGTGGCATAAGTGATAAGCCGTTTTTTTTATTTATTTATTTATTTATTTAATATTGCTTCTCGGGCAAATAACAGGTAAGTACTATGTCAAATTTTAATTTAACACGCGCCCAATAACAAATTGTCACATTATGGAGACTTTAGATATTATTCGTCTCACAGATCCAGACTGAAACACAATTAGAGACTATGATTTCACCGGGAATCGAACCCGGGACCCTTAGATCAACAGTTAGATACCCAACCAACTGAGCCAAGAAGGCCGATACACTATTTAAACCAACCTATTCGTACAAATCTATTTTTTTTTTAATTTTTTATATATATTTATTTTAAAAAGTGAGTACCTACACGTTGTCGAATACAACTCGAGCTAAAGAAATAAGTAGATAATATTAATGATGATTTAAATATTTGCACTTTTGTCGCGGTGCTTTATTCACAACGATTAGGCAGACAAAAGATATGGTGGATCGAGGAAGGCGATCATCTACTTGGATGAAAGAAATCCTCGTCTCGAATCGCTCACCCAGTCCGACGAGAGATGCGTAGCATGTTGGTTGGGTAGATGCACAACCTGTATTAACTATTATATGTATATGTCAACTGACCGCAGCAAAGTCCGAATGAGATCAGTCGCGATAGCGCATATTATTATATCGATTACAGCAGAATTCGAAGGTATCCGCTCTAGATAGACAATGGCGAGCACTTCTATCGACGACGACCGCAACGTAGTCCGAATCGACTTCAGATCAAGACCGTGGGCGAGCAATTACTGGTTGTTGGCGGTAAGGAGGGAACATAGCAATTACATGGAGGAGAGGGGGGTAGGAACAAGACGGGTGATTTTTATTCACGCCAAAATAAATAGCGAACCTAACAACCACTGTACAATTTTTGTTCATAAACTTAATAATTATGCAAATAATTAACTTTTATTAAAAAATGCCGAGCATTAACCTAAATCACATGAACGTAAGATGTATAGGTATCTACGAGGTGTTTTATCAAATACATCGAATCTAGTTCCACAAATATATTTTTCTTTTTACAGAACGATTGTTTCGGTTGACTAGATCCTTGTTGACATTGACAAAATAACAAATAACGTTTATCTAGGTACCTACTGATATATTTGGGTTTCGAGGGAGATCGCGATCCACTTCCACGCCGGCGACGCTATAGAGCCCATTGTCCCTGTTCACCACCGGACGCAGCCGCAACATCGGACAAACACAAAATATCCACCATCCATCGGGTTCAACCACTGCCCCCGAGAATCCAACCTCACACGTCAGGGCCTCCGATTGGTCTCGAAATCGGCCGCTATGTACACTCCGTTTCAAGTCGGAGGGGCTTGTACCCCGACCCCTCGGTCCTCGTGTTGGCGTCCGAAGGTTCCGCGGGCTAACACCGGGGGCATCCGACGCAATCATCACCTGTCAGATTTGACGTCTATTTGTCAACACAGGATGTCTCACCCGACGTCTGCGCCGGCGGTGTGCCCGAACCACACAACAACATTCGCCACAGTTTGACGAGTAACTGCCGAGCGAGACTAGAGGCGTCCGTCCTGCTCTTCTCTAAGTACAGAATTGACGAGGGCACAACAGCGTAGGCCGCCCACCCCCGCCTTTCCTGCCTAGGCCCTTAGAGCCTCAACCTAGGCCCAGATTTTTATATTTGGGTTTAATAATTATGACTTGTTTACGTAAACTAATTCTTCATTAGTATATTAAGTATGTCATTGTTGAATTTTACACGATGTGAAAACCAGACAATGCCCTGTTGAATTCCTATTGATGCCTGATTTCCGTATTTTTTTCGGAAAGAAATATTATCTTGTACCTACGTCTCTATTGAGCTACACTTTAAACGTATTATTAATATGTATAGTTGAAGAATACAATAAATCTCTAT
This sequence comes from Molanna angustata, assembly GCA_963576475.1. Classification (NCBI taxonomy): domain Eukaryota; kingdom Metazoa; phylum Arthropoda; class Insecta; order Trichoptera; family Molannidae; genus Molanna; species Molanna angustata. The sequence goes on from OY754972.1 coordinate 36,098,547, forward strand.
GTAGTGCTTTAGATTAAACAATTTGAAACAATTATAGTAAAAAGGTTTCAAATGTGGGTCATGAACTTAGAGATGACAAATATGAATTTCTACATCTCACCACCCGCTCTGCATATGGGGACTGTAAACGGCCCCTTCACAGAACGCTAAAGGAACGACAAGAATAAACAAAAAGTAGCTCATGGAATCCTCTAGATTAGCAATCTCGGCACCATAGTGCAAAAGAACAATCGACGAATGTGAATGGAAGATTCACACTCGTGGACTTGAGATATTTTTAAATAAGAAACATCAGGGGTATAACCAAAATCTCTGTAAAATATTAACCTACTGGGAATCAAACAATAGTAAGGCGCCATATCTATGACAAAACTTGTTAAAGCCTTTAAAATTGTTCTTCGAGATCACAAAATCCGCGTGACCAATGACCCACGTACAGCAACGAACAGCTCCGATCTATAAGAGGACACCATTGGGTGGCATCTGATCATCAATGGAAAGTCGGCACGAAATGGAACGGGGATAAGGACCATGGAAGAGTAGTTTTGAGCCGTTCGAGATGCAACGTTGGGGATACCTAACAAGATATTAAAATATATATGCAAAAAAAAAATATAGGTAAGAATTCACCAAATATGATTTTATGAATCAATAGAATTTAGTATATTCTTAAACTAACATTAAGTAGGTACTTATTTCGTTGTTAAATTAATTAAATGTAGACAATATTATTGTTCAAGAAAACGTTTAATTTCATGATATACTTGGAGAAAACTTATAGCTTCGATTAATGGTGTCATTAATCTTGGCTTACACGTGTATGTACCTACCTAATGTGTTATAGGTTATAGGAACTTTTAACACCTATACAATACATACTTCTCAACTGTAGGAATACTGAAGATAATTTTTAAACTGTCACCTCTCATTATTACCAAGGTAAATACATTTTAAGGTTATCAGAGACAGCCAGACACCGCAATTTCTTCTAAAGTCGGCCTTTTAAACCAATCTATGGGTACTCTCTCAACATGATTTTATGCTCACAAATTTTAATTAAACATGTCGATGATGGATTTGATCAACTGTTATTATTGCGTTGTCATTAAGCGGAGGTAAGATATTTTGGTGATATCAATTTTTATGCTAAGTTCATCAAAAAATAGATTTCCGCGTTAAAGGACCTTCTATTTCTATACACTGCGAGTCGAATAGTCATACTTCTGAGTTGCATGGGGGATTTCAAAACAATAGTATGAAAAATATGAAGTCATTGACTCGCGGGAGGCAGATCACTAATTTACATAATAAGTATCTACCTACCAATTCATTCCTCTGTAAAATACTTCGCTGTCTGTGACACTATTTCACAATACTGCTAAGAATTGCTCACAATGGAAATTTCTGAGCATGAGAAACTGGAATTTTTATGTAAATTTCAGACTCAATGGGATCCTCAGTAAGGCGAGACTATTCATAAGCTATTCAGGCAAAGCATCACAAGATAAAGTTCTAGTATGATGATACTTTGAAATAAAGATATATATTTTATTGCCGTATATACGAAATGGGATTTTAATAATCCAACACAGACAAAAAAATATTTTATTTTCGGAATTCAGGTAAGTCTTTTTTCTTAAAAAACATACAATCTTTTGTATGGATATATTATTGATTACAATAAAAACTAGAATCTCGTTTCAAAAATAGTATATTGAAACATTTCTTACTCCCTAGTCAATCGTTAGAAATGCAGTGTGTAAAACGCGACTGAATGGGTACAAGTTTATATCCACAGTTTTACAATCTTTGCCAACCCCATTAGGGACACGGCGTGTTGGTAAATGCCGTCTTAATCCAAAATTTGAAGATTGCATATATAAAAAGTATTAAACCGCATATTATAATATCTACAACCGATTGATTCAGACAAAAATAATAGGCTTCCATTAATTACTGGCGAAGTATTGGTAGTTTGTGGACAATGATATAGATCTCATTCTTGGACAATTGAGACTGGAAATTCATTATATATTTTTCTTATTGGGGTCTATCAGTCACGAACCATTAGCTGAAGGAAATAGGCCGTGAAAGCTTCAAGGGAATTTTAGTCCTGCTATAGTTGGAGAACAGCTACTACAATATTCACTAAGTACTTAAGTGCCTACTCACAAATTTTATTGTGTAGAAACATTGAAAAGTACAAAAGTGCATGAAAGTAAAAAAATGTTGAAATACTTAGAGCGAGAAAATAGAAACGGAACGTACCACATAATTCTTAGTTCTTAAGGTTACTGTTCGTGTTCTTCACTACTGAATATCATGTCCAATTTTGATGTGTCATGGTTGCCTTCCCGTCAAAACCTCTCCAGACCCTTCTGTCCTCTGTCTTTCTTAAGCCCTCAGAGGCTCGTTCCCGGGATCGCTGTCAGGTAAACATAACCTTACAAGGACATCACGACACGTACGTATATCGCCACACACCAGTCTCGTCTCATCTAAAAGGCACTAAAATGAGTGGTGAACCTCATTGCTGAACTATGTGAGATGCTACTTTGCCTCTTTTTTTCGATAACCCGGCTCTTACGGGACATCTTAAAACGATAATAATAATAGAGTGGAAGCACTATTTCAATCCGGTGCGGTGCCTCAAAACGTTAATCGATATTGGATATCCAAAACTTCCGCAAATCGGGTTGAAGTGAAGAAATTTCTTCCGCACCATAAATTTCAGATTTTTATAAAAAAAAGTGACGAATGATCCAGAATATGAAATACTTAGATAGGAATAGTACCTATAGAATAAAAACATTAATAATTCCTGAGAGACAAGGCGGATCGAAGTAACAACACAAAGATAACTTGTGATTTATTACATTGTGTTAAACATGTATGAAATGGAAGTGTTACATTGTTCATCTTATATTTTTCACTAGCTGGTGTGGCCGTAGTTTCTCGGTTTTGAAACTACGGAAGACACTTACGGAAGACATGGAAGACACTTAATAGATTACGCGTCGGTGTGACAAGACGCAAAGAGAACATGCTTAGTTGGGGTATTAGGGTGGAAGAGGATGTTTCCTGCAATTGCGGCGAGATACAAACTGACGAACACCTCCTCATCTGTCAAGATATGCCAATGACATGCGATGCAGAGGACTTGAAGATGGTTAATGACAATGCCGTTGCGGTTGCTGTATTCTGGAGTGGGAAGGCCTAGTGAGAAGTACTCGGACTCGTTAAGTAAGTAAGTAACTAGCTGGTGTCTGATACGATGGAATTTGTACATTTCATTACAAAGGTGTCCTCATTCGAGAGGTTTCCACCAACCAATGTGTTTGAAAATGGAAGAGGTGATTTCTAAAAGTTTTCCGTTGAAGATATGTATAAAAAATCACATTTCATACAGAATTGTTAAAATAGTAAATTTCTACACTTTGAAGGCTGTTATCTCCGAAAGTCACCAGTACTCAGGGTAAATATTATCCAATCGTTGTCGTTCATCCCCGAAGCGGCTGCTCGTCGGGCACAAAAAACTCCTCCCCTTACACAGAAAAAAATAGCCTTTATACTATGACATGCTCCACAGCTACAGGACAAAGCACTTTATTGACCCCGCCATACTTTCAGAAAACACTCCCACCATGATACTATATAGATACTTTCTATCTGCAATAACAAAATACCCTTAAAAATTTCGAATTCATAACCCCTATGCTTGATCCCTTCGGGGTATTGAGGAGTAAAAACAGAACAACAAATATATCTTTCGTACCTATTCGAATTTTGTCACTTAAATTATATTTGTGTGTTTGCTGTGAGGTACCGATTTAGAATAGTGTTTCCAATCATTTCTATAAGTATTGTTTTCGGGTGTCGTGTAAGGACCTGGTAATAGAAAATACAAGATGCAACAATAATATCTCACATAGTTCAGCAATGAGGTTCACCTTCCATTCTGAATTTTGCCATTTTAAGTGAGACGAGATTGATGTATGCCTTCTTTAAAAGGTAATGCACAAGCGCATTGTGTATCCTGTCGCTGGTTACTCCAAATTGTGGGATATCCCGTTTGAATGAACAAGTATCAATTCATAGTTTGGGATTTTGTGATGTTTATCTTCACACTTTGTAAATATAATCCTATTTCTTGTCCCTTCTCCTCATATAATCAGATGGCCATTTATCCAGTCATTCTTTCTAATATATATTTTCCAAGAAATAAAGAAAAAAGGGCCCAGTTTCTTAGATTCTTAGTTATTATACCAAATAATTTACAATCCTCCTATTTTCTTTGTAACCACTCCATCTTTCAAAGATTCCCAAAATTTTATATAAAAATATATCTTGATTATTATTCCAACTATCGATATGTTCAAGAGAATTTATTTCTCTTAATAAATCGACAGTATTAACCTTAGTCTCATGTGAGAGAATTGTTTGGAGTAGTGGACTTTTGCATGGTTTTTCCAACTTTGAAGTTATTAAACACCAACGGATGAATTCGGATTAGAATATTTTACGTGTGTGTGTGTCTGAAGGTATGTTTGTGAGTGTCCATTGGCCAATGGAGTAAATAATGCTCTCTGACCTTTTATTGGAAATTTTTGATTGATATTTTTATAAATTAAAATCATTGTGAATGCATATTGTCACCATAAACAATGTCAACTGACATTATAGATACCACAGAAACAAATAGAAATCATACCACAGATAAAATCTATGTAAACAGATCCTATAACTGTCATAGCGTTTTTCACCCGACGATTATACAGAGCGTTTGGAGCGTACACTCGACGTTCAACCTGAACTCGATAGAGTGTCTTTCGAACGTCTGTTTCCGGTCATTATGAACGGCTTAGAGCGTCACTAAGTGCACTCGGCGTTCATTGAGAACGCAGCCTAGGAGCGTCTCTTATAGTAGGTACCTACCACAAGGTAATTGATTCCACAGGCGGGTTATGTGAATTGTGGACGAGTAAGTGTCAGTGGATGTGTGTTTCACTCTCCCCATGAAGCCAAACCATCTCAACGTGTTCACTTTCATTATTTTTATATCATTTTTCATTTTCCTACACATATTCTTTTCTTGTGTCCCCATATCTGACACTGTCATACGTTGTCCTATTACAAATTCTTCTAAGCGATCTCATTTCAACTGCATTTATTCTGTTTTCATACGACTTTTGTCACGTCCACTGTCCAAGTCTCGCTTGCATGCATCAAGGTTGACATTATGATTGTACACTATAAAATCGTAATAATACCTAACCGTCTGCAACGTTTTGGCGGCAAAATCTAAATTTTGAAAAGTTACACGGTTGGCAGAACATGACAGATTTTATTCTTGGCGTGATTTGATTGATGGGTCAATCGTTAATCTCCCAGAAGACATAAATCTGGGTAATAAATCTGGGTAATAATAAGACATAAATCATTATAGGTAATCTGGGAGAATTATATTCTTTTGAATATATTTTTTATCTATGGAAGTGATACGTTGAATAATAAATGTATCATTTCAACAAAAAGCGCGCTATTCCTTTGTATTTTTATTGGACAGCATTTGAGTTACATTTTTTAACAATAAATATTTAGATTTAGTTTAAAACTCCAGGCATTCCTGTACTTTTGAACGTACACCACGTATCGATTGAATTTGCGACCGGTTTCGAAACTAACCGTTCCCTCCTCAGGCAGAATTTCAACTAAACGCAGAATGTGACTATGTGCTTAAAAGAAGGCTATGTATTTGGATATTGGTGGGAGGTCATTAGTGGCGGGTCTTGTGTATAATGACTTTGATTGGTAAGATTGATGGAAAGGAGAAACATATTTAAAAGCGGGCTGTCAGTTGCTTAAAAAATGATAACTTCTAGGAATTCGCGGAACATTTGATTCTAAATTACCACATATTTAATATTCAATCAAGTACAAAAGTTCTACAGATTAATAAAGTAGGTTTACGCTTAGATAATTTAGAGTCACTTGAAATAAAAAAAGCAATTAATTAAAATAGAAATATAATAAATAATCAAGTAAATTAATCTTTTGGCTGTTTCATCATAATGAAAAAACCAAAACTATTGAATAATTTTATGAGATAGATACTTTTAACTATACTTTTGTTCGAGAAACACAGCATAAATATGTATTCTTCCACACAAATTGTATGAAACCGTGTCATCACTAAATTCAATTTTTACAATGAATGTTATAAAATGTTTGAGATGTACTGCAATAATGTATACATATAGATTTTCCAACTGTCGATTTGTTCGAGGAAATGTACCTATATCTCGTAATAAATCAATAGTATTAACCTTAGTCTGGTGTGAGAGAATTGAAAGTAGAAGTGGACTTTTTGCGTGGTTTGAAGTCAAAAAACACCAACTTAGAGTCTTTGCTGTATGGATGAACTCTGACTTGGATTAGAAAATTTGTGTGTGTGTGGTTTTTACATTTTTTTCGCAAGTTGAGATGTACTACTTTAATACATTTTTTTTATATAATTAAATTTATCAAAGTTTTGTAGACCTAATAATTTCTAGATATTTTAAAATATTGGGCTCTGTGTATCAAGCAGATCAAAAGTTATAAGAGGGACACACACACACACATAACATTTTCTATTCCAAAATTTCGCGAAACTTGGTTTGAAAATTTGTCGATCGATGAAGTGTACATTAATTCTCTTGAACAAATCGACTCATAGATTAATTAAATAAATATTTACGATATTATAAAATAGGTTATCGATACCAGATAATGTTTTTTTCCATACAACCTTGTGATTTTTTTTTATTTTGTTCACTTTATATATTGGAGATGAAGCAGTCAATCAATATTGACAGTTTGAAAAATGTACGCGCATTATTTCACACAAGGGGACTTGTGTGTACTTACTTTGTGAAATATTTCAAATTTGTACCATCAACGATTTGACTTATCAACTTATTTCGAATGACTTATCAATATATGTATACATACATATGATGATAATTTTTTTATTTATTTCTACGACCTCATTTCATACAATTTGTATGGCAGAAAACACGATATCTTGCAAGAGCCAGTATAGATGCTGATATTTTTCTTTGCAAGGATACCATATCAGGTAACAACGATCGGATAAATTGACCTTGAATACTGGTGGCTTTCGTAGATAAAAATAGCCTTCAAAATGTTTTTCAAGCGGGATTATTTTTTATATTTAATATGGAAGACAGAAATCACGTCTTCCAATTACAAACGTTGGTTAGTTAAAACTCTCAGACAAACAAACACCTTTGAAGTTCAATCTTTCAATGTTGACAAAGTCCGAATGAGTACAGAAATGACACCACGCCTGCAAAACACAATATGTATTGCACAAATCGATCCTAATAACAATTTCCCCAACCAATGTGTATGATATTCACACTATCCTATCCTGACATAACTACTTGTTATGTTATAGTGTAAGAAAACACAAATCTCTTGAAATATTCAACAATTTGGATTGAAGGTTTTATAATATAACGACTCACGATATCTACATACAGTTGAATCTACATAATTATGCATATACGCACACATTGGATTTTTTTCCCCTTTCGGGAGTCAAATGATATTTTTATTGACAAACATTTTTTTTCAACATCTCAATAGAGACGAAGTTGGGATATTGTAGAAGAACCAGGAACTCGAGGCACCTACAGGGCTTACGACCTGTCATCGGTCCCGTAGGTGCCTCGAGTTCCTGGTTCTTCTACAATATCCCAACTTCGTCTCTATTGAGATGTTGAAAAAAATGTTTGTCAATAAAAAAAAATGTTATTTTTTATTTTATTTATTGGTCGATAGAGAGTTATACAGTTCAGGGACATAATTAATAAAACATACAATGTACCTACATTTTATCACCCTGTACATAATGTAAACAAATATAATGCACACTGGCGGACTTATAGCTATTAGGCAATTTCTTCCGACCAACCATATTACAAAGTATGACATAATTATATAGGTATGTACATCAACAAAAGAATGAAAGCGAAAAAAAAAAAAGAAAATGTACATTACACTAAAATAAATATTAAAAACAAACATCAGAGCGAAAAAAGGATTGGAAAAGAACAAGGAAAGGAAATCGGGATCAGTGTTTGGTATATTTATTTATTTATTTTTATTTACACAATTTTAATATACGTCATTAAAAATAAATAACTGATGCCCAACTAGGTGTGCCTGTTCTAGGTTCAGCAGTGTCCAAATTATTGTTATATTTCACAGGAGAAAGATTAAATGATATAGGCTAAACTATTATATACTGTTTAAAAGGTTGATTAGAGTCATCATGATAGGTACTATGTAGGTACTTCCATGTAAAAAAGTATAAGCAATAGACACTGACAGTGTGTGCATATTATTTCGGTGATTTAGCGGCGAAGTTAGAACACGAATCTCAGATCAAATCAAGTCTGCACAAAATTTACAACAATCAGGATTTTAATACAATGAAAATTTATTTATCCCGGTAGTTTGATGGTTATCTGTGCTGAAACAAGGACGATACTCAGCCACCGCAAAAGTAGATACAATGATTTTACCCCACACTAGCTACCTCGACCAATTTCATTCACCTATAGCACAAGCATTTATGCTTGATTTAGGGAATGTATGAGGATGATTATCATGGCGTTTTCAAATGAAAGATTTTTAAAAAAATTTTAAGTGAATTAGGAGTTAGGTACTTATAAGAAAAATTATGTTCTATCAAGAATTATGCTTTGTCAAATTTAAAAAGAAGAGATATTGAATATAAAAATTACATACTATTATTCTGGTTGATTGGAAGAAATTGCCTATTGGCAAAAATCTCGCCAGTGTACAATATATTTGTTTAGATTATGTACAGAAAGATGAATAAATAAATACACTTCTGGTATAGGTCTCTTTATGGAATTTTCATTGTTCGATGTGATCTTCAGCTCCACTCTTAAAAACCAGTTGACATTACTGCTTTGAGAGATACAAAATCACAATGTCATAGTAAAGGGTATATCTACTATGAGCGAATTGTGTTATGACTTGTCACAATAAAATGTGACATTCTATAACTTGTCATAGGATAAGTTATGTGATTTCACAATATTTTTGTGAAAATTTATATCACATTTCGCTCATACTAGACCCCCGAATGTAAGAATATCACATGGCCGGCACTAGTCCCCCGTGTATATAAGAAGTCCGACAAGGATGAAAAGTACAAAGAGAAGATAGAAAATGTTTACTTAGGTACCTACCTACCTAGATAGTCAACCCTCATCAAGTAGTACCTACATATAGTTACCAACCCACCCAGGAAGTAATGCTGTCCATGGTAATGAAGCCAGCCACATACACTACACGTACCTACCAGACGTAAATAAAGACGAAACAACAAATTGTTTTATTTTTTTTCAGGGACAACTTGAATACTTTTACTATAGTTTTATTCGGTAGGTAGGTAGGTACTACATATCTAGGTACGTCATACTATTATAGTCGAACTGTCGATTCGTTCAAAAGAATTTCTTTCTTTTCTTAACATAAGTGTGTCGTTGTCCGTCCCCCCTTTATAACTTTTGATAATAAACTCACTTGAATAAATCGACAGTTGGAATACCATCACGGCATATCCCACTATATAGTGCATCTAACAACATGGCATACCAGCTCCGCCTTAGAATAGTGCTTCCACTCTTTATATTTTTATCGTTTTCGGGTGTCCCGTACTTACTTCAGCAGTAAGGTTCACCACCCATCCCTGAATTTTGGGTGAGATGAGACTGGCCTATGGGAATATACGCATGTATCGTACTTCCTTATATAAGGTAATGTACACTCGCACATCTGACGCTGGTCACCAATATGGGAAATGCCGTGATGGTATATGTATGGAAACTAACAAATTTGGGGTGAGAATAATTTAATATCACATGATTAAAAATACTTTGGCAAATATTATATTTGATAAATCTTATAGAATTAAACACATTTCGTCGGGAATTGATGTGATATTACATATGTATGTTTTATATATACGACATGTACACCTATTCAAAATATTCCTGCTACATCAGTCCATAGAGCCGTCCATCTGGCAGCTGATAGAAATACCTTATTCCCATTCACGTGTAATATTTTGCGATAAGTTCCGCTAATCTTTACTTTTCACAGAATGTAAAGTAAAAGGCACGTATCAGGAGCTGTCATTCATAATTATAATCTGTGAAATGAACGAATGTGTGTACGCGTCGCTTTATGTCTTTACACAAAACTTAACACCACCTCGATATGCCGCATAAAGCATTGCGAATAAATTCACCTGTCGAATGTCATACGTATTTCGCTCCAATCAGAATACCGCGTTACGAACGGCAAACGGAGGTTTTCTCGACATAATGCGCGAAAGTTTACACGGGCTAGTGTCCACGGAAAACAGAATAACGATCTGCTAAAGAAACGCATGTAGCGTAAAAACTTGCGTATATTGCCACGGTAAAAGAACCGGAATAGGCCCGCTGGAGAACAATGGTCCGCAGCAGAGTACATGATGGCCACGACCCTCAGCATTGAGGAGACGACTAGTAAGTAAGTAACTATGTACAATGAACTCTATCTAAATATGTAGGTAGGTACCTACTTAGACAATATCTCTAGTTGAAATTTGTGGTCAAAATATTTTTGTGATTTTTTCTCTTTTTGGCGTTAACTAATTTATTTGAACTCTCGAAACTTTTAAAATATAAATGAAAAGATTCCTTTCTAGTTCCGTCGGACATCCATTGTAGATAGTGGAAAATAGTGTTCAAAACTTTCTCGGATATGTTTACCATGGCACATATCTGTATATACATATTATGTACACAGTAGTGTACAAATTGGACAACTAAACACCCCCAAAGACTTCACTCACAGTTAGACTAACTGAAAAGTTTCTAATATGTAGGTATAAATCTTTCAGTCTCATAGAAACCATGCTTTTTACTAGAAAATGTCTCTATGGAAGTCAGAAGTAAATATTTTATAATATAAACTAGCGAAGCTCGGCAGACCTTGTGCTGTGTATAATTAAAAATGGTTGATCTTCAAATAATCTGAAATTTCTAAGACGAAGTTGGAATATTTACTGTAGGAGAACCGGGAAATCAAGGCATTTACAGGGCTTACGACCTGTCATCGGCTGGTTTACGTGATCACTTTATGCGCTTGCGCAACGTCACCAATTATGCCTTTTTAATGAGATCCCTATCAATTCAATTTTTGAAAGTTCTATATATTGCAATACTGAAATTATTTTCGCTTGAAAATAAGGATTTTTACTACAACCATCTATGTGTGAAATTATGAACAACATTCTTATTATTTTTATTTATTTTTGTTGTAACGCCATCTATTGAGAGAATTGGAAAAAATAATAATGTTGTTCATAATTTCACACATAGATGGCTGTAGTAAAAATCCTTATTTTCAAGCGAAAATAATTTCAGAATTGCAATATATAGAACTTTCAAAAATTGAATTGATAGGGATCTCATTAAAAAGGCATAATTGGTGAACGTTGCGCAAGCGCATAGTGATCACGTAAACCAGCCGATGACAGGTCGTAAGCCCTGTAGGTGCCTTGATTTCCCGGTTCTCCTACAGTAAATATTCCAACTTCGTCTCTATTGAGATAATTAAAAATCTGTTAAAAAAATATGTTTGACTCCCGACAAGGAAAAAATCCAATGTTTGCGCATATGCAATAATTAAAATATTCGATTTATAACTATCCGTAAATATCCCTTTAATGTCTATAATAATTTGGATACTTCGAGTTCGTAAAAAGGTACGTTCCGAGATTTTTTTTGAGCTAAGAGTTTATTCCATGCATGCATCTGCCACAGCAAACGCACGATCGCCAATGTTGCACCCTGTTTATTTCAGCTAATTTTCCAACTATGGATAAAAATGTAAACATAGTGATGATTGTCTGTCATTTAATGAAAGCGGAATGCACAGTTCGGAGAGGCAAGTACAAAGTGCTTTGAAGATAATGAGACAAAGCATAGGTATATTCAATCCTTTCGGGGGGATACCTAATGGAAATTGCGAACATGGTGAGAAAACTTGCCTGGCTGCAGCACTAAAAAATTACTGAATTTTTATTAAATTACGTTCTTTGGTACACTCGCATACATACCGTTGCAGTCATCGGGAGACAAAAAAGGCACTTACTTACCAAAGATTTCATAGCTCCAATCGGGATACTCCTTCGGATTGACTTTACAAGTCTTGGTTGAATGAAAGCCAAAGATGTAACTGTGTTTATTTAGTTTGTAGAGCTTAGTTTATATACTATTTTGACTCCAAGAAGTTTAACATAGGATTTGGGAATAATATCTGAATTTTCGAAGGTAAATGGGGAGGTGTCTATTAAATGGTGTCGTTTGCGCGTTACTGTCCAGAGTAGTTCTGCCTTTGTTGGGCTTAGCTTAAGTTTGTTTGTTGACATCCAAATACTGATATTAAGATGGTGAGCATTTTCACAATACACAAATTGAAATGTACACAACGAGCTATGGAATAGCAAATGATAGGAGTGAGCCTCCGGGATAAAATAAGAAATGGAGAAATCAGACGCCAAACATAAAGTCGTGGACATAGCAGACCGTGTTGCAAAGTTGAAATGGCAATGGGCAGGACATGTTGCGAGACAAGGTACCGAGAGGTGGACACCCAGAATACTAAAATGGAGACCGTGGGAAAATAAAAGACCGGTAGGGCGACCACAAAAAAGATGGGTCGACGAGATAATTCCGGTTGCGGGAAAGGGTTGACTGAGGGGATCACAAGGCAGAGAGAGATGGAGTTCATTGGAGGAGGCCTACATCCATCAATTGAGAGATGGCTGACAAAGAAGAAGAGCATTTTCTGGTGTGCAAAAAAAGTAAACCCGCCAATCGTCAGCATTACAGTGTGCTAGTAGTCCGTGGGAGTCAATGATTGAAAATATGTCTTTTGTGTATAAAATGAATAGTAACGGACCTAGCTCAGAACCCTGGGGAACTCCGAATTTTATATAAGCGTGAGGTGATTTAAGGTTATTGAATTTGATAGTTTGGTGCCGATTTGAAACCATTTATATGTGTTTTCTCGCATGCCGTTATTTGATTTGAATCATTCAGTTGTTGATTTGAGAAAAGTGTGATCAATCGTATCAAAAGCAGCACTCGTGTTGTTAAATGCTAATAGAACATGATTTACGGTTTTGGTAACTAGAATCGTATCAGAATCTCTAATATTGATTTTTGTCCCTTGTGGAGAGACCACGTCGAACGCATGGACTATACAATTGTCCAAATTGTAAAGGTAGAAATACCCAACACAGTAGCGTCTAGCCCCTGAGTTTCTTTTCTGCATTCTTAGGTTAGGTTTAAGTTTGTGTATAATAATAATAGCGACTCGCGTGAGCGAGTTGCTTTATAAATTGAATTATAAATTATTATAAATTAAATATATAATATTCTTTTAATTTTTCGCATTTAATATAAAATTTCACAGCTCATTTGACTTAATATTATGAGATCTCAACCAATCAGAGAGCCAACCGGAAACAGAATGCAAACGGGTAGATTCGGATTGTAGACTCTAGTACCCAACACTACCTCGAAAACCCGCGAAGTGATTGAAGGACAATTTGACTTCCTTCTCCCAGTATAGTCCACCTTCACAGGCAAAAAAAATATCTACTACACGATGAAGAAGAAAAAAGTTAAATTCAGAAACCATCCCGGGTATAAGTACGCTCGACAATAATTCAGTCAGGGGTTGTCAACATTTGAACAATTATTTAATATTGCCATATTTTCAAAAACCATAAAAGCTGGAATGCTGAAAATTTCTTTAAATATAAACAAATACAATATCTCAAACTCATTTTTATGAAAAAGATCCAGGATTTCCCAAACTTTTTTTATGAAGAAAAACATTTTTTTTAGTATGTGTTATTTATTTACTGACTATTTTTCCAAAAAAATTAATATCGTAAAACGCCTCGATTCATACAATACGTATGGCAGAAAATACAATAAATGAGGATTATTATAGTTTGATACGTATTCTTCATACATACATGCATACCATCAAGATGTTTACATATTCGAGATAGGAAGAAAGGATTGAGCTCCACACTATTGAGCACACAGGCACACACGCATGTGTCTATAACTCTGATTTACACGAAAATAAGCGAGATATGCACCATCGATAGTATAATGACATTTTATTACAAAAATACTAAAAATATCCATAATTTTTATACAAGAAACACGATAAAATTTTTACTATAAATAAATCATATCCTATATTATTTTATTGATACATTCAATGTGTAGTGGAGAGTTTAGTGTTGGCCACAACCCACTCGTTTTGATAAAAAAAAAGACATGTGTAAAATGCATGCATGGATCTGTAGAAATTTAGTAAAATTATATTTCTTGTGTTACATGCAACTAGTAGAAAAAAATGCACCTCATATGGGTCGTTGGCAGAGCGGTTGGCGCGCTGGACTAGTAATCCAGTGGTCGCAAGTTCGAATCCTGCCTCGACCGATTTCATTCACTTGTTTAACAAAGACGTATTGATTTTATTTCTTTTAATAATAATAATTTAATATTTTCATTTAGTGAAATAAAAATAATCTTTTTTTTCTGTACTGGCACACAAGTCAAGACTTATTAACAAATTAACATCATACAGCAAGAGACTCAGCTTCAGTAACGCAGAACCTGTGCAGGAGAGAGTTGCAAATTGTGAACTAGATGTTCTAACAATAATAAACGAGCTAAATTTTAATGTAAAGCCTAAAATAACAAAAAGGGAAACTGTTTAATTTAAGTAACTCAAATGCAGGTCAGTACTCTCATCTAAGCAGAGCTGCTGCATGTTAGTTTCGATAACTGACTTGTTCACAGATCTTCTAATTTATAAAAAGACTATACTGAAATATATTGGTGTAACTAGTTGATTTTCATTTCAATGTTAACTGAATGAGTTTATTATTATTATATAAAATTATTGTACATTCGTTTGAAAATGTTTGAAACCTGTTGTTTTCGCCTTTATTTCCAAAAATAAAACTATGCAAAAATGCATAAAATTATATCAGCCCCCTTTCGTCCAGTAATGGAAACAGGCCTCTCCCTGAGACCTCCACAGCTCTCTATCCTGGGAAAATAGCTTCAAACCGCCTCCAGCCACTCATCTTATGTTTTCGGACCACCTTGCTTGAGATATTCCAACATTACTTTTTTCTGTTCTAGGTTACCATTCCAGCAATTAGTCTTCTGGAGTCTGTGGTTTGTAAAAATAGCAAAGAAAATCTTGATTTAATTTATTTTTATGTTCTGTTCTGTTACAAAGTAAATAATACTCAAATCAATTTTCAAAGAAATAAAAGTATGTTGATAGCGTCACTATGCGGCACTCTCCGGTTCCTTCAATAGCGCAGCTGCTTCCACAAAAGACAGGCCTTCGAGAATATATGCCAAGTTGTCCACTGAGGCGTCTTCGTCATCCTCAAACCATATGTGTAACATATTCTTGGCGCAGAGTGGTTCATTCTGGTGGGAGGAATGAAAGAATTGAATCTCGTCGGGCGTATATCCCAACTTGGCTGCAAGCTTCTTCCAGTCACTCCCGAGAAGTTTGCAGAGCCCTTCCATTTGAGAGTCTGTGAGGCGAATGCGAGCTTCGACTCGTTTGCTACCTTCGGTTTCAACTTCACCTTCTTCTGTGCCTCCACCTCCTTGCTCTTGAACCTAAAACATAAATAGAAATAAACAGTGCCGGATTTATAGATAAAAGCAATATTGAACTTATTGGTTATAATCAACAAAATTCTAAAGCAACCAGTGATAAAAAAGGAGAGTTTTTTTTATTTAATCTTGACTTAATTGATATTGTAGATCTTCATCTTAGGAATATGCAAAATCAAATAGGTGATTTCCCCGTTGCATATTTATTTTTCTGTGTTAAATAGGAGGCAGAACTGCCTTGAATTACACACGGGTTTGCTGCGCTAATTCACTTTATCAACTCATGTTCAATTTAAGAACATGAGTTGATAAAGTGAATGTCCTCCAATCATGCAAGGATATGCAGCGTAAATTGCCCTTTCAAAAATGTGTTTAAGGCATTGCAAATACGTAATACTAGGCATGCCTTTTAAGTTCTGTCGTTTACATACTTACCGGCAGATTTGAATTTGGAACTGTTTGATATTCAAATTTGTTTGAATTTAGAATCTCAAAACAATTGAAAGTATTGTTTAGTCATTGCGTCGTTTTGAATCTGTCAGGTCACGTACGAAAATGAATCTTACTAAGGAAAATGTCCATGCAATAATTTTCTACAACTTTAAGAGTCCCAACAAGGCTTCAGTGTTTTGAAGAGATAACATCTGTGTTCCAAGATGAAGCTCCATCTCTGCAGACTGTCGAACGCTGGTACTTAGAATTTCAGTGTGGACATACCAGCCTTAGTGACAAATGACGTGAAGGACGTCCAAAATCCGCCTTCACTGAATAAAACATCATTGCTGTGAGACAACTAATTCTCGAAGATCGTCATGTGACATATTGAGAAATAGAGGCGTTATTAGGCATCTCAGGGACAACCATTCAGAAGTTATTGCATATGGCACTTGGTGTGAGAAAGCTAGTTTGCCGTTGGATCCCGCATTTGCTTTCCGACGATAATAAGGAGGTCCGTGTCAGATGGTGTAAGAATACTCTTCAAAGGTTCAACCGAGGAGAGTAAAATCACATCTACGATATCATCAGTGGTGACGAATCTTGGATCTATGCCTACGATCCTGATTTAAAACAACAATCTACAGTCTGGGTCTTCCAAGAACCGACTAAAGTTGTTCGCTTTCGAAGCACTTCAAAGAAGATGGTGGCCACGTTCGTTGTGAAAACCGGTCATGTTGCGACAATTGCACTTGAAGATCATAAAATGGTTAATGCTGAATGGTATACGACAGTTTGTTTACCACAAGTCATCGTCGAACTTCGGAAATCTAACCCAAAGCGACGCATCATCCTACACCATGATAACGCAAGCTCACACAGTGCTCGTCAAACTATCCAGTATTTGAAGCAGGAAAACGTAGAAATTCTTGATCATCCTCCATACAGTCCTGACCTAAGCCCTAACGATTTCTTTACATTTCCTAAAATTAAGAAAAATCTTCGCGGTCAAAGGTTCGAGTCCAGTGAAGAAGCAGTCGACGCTTTCAAGACAGCCATATTGAACACCCCTACTTTGGAGTGGAATAAATGTTTTAATAACTGGTTCGAGTGAATGGAAAAGTGTATTAAACTACGTGGTGATTACTTTGAAAAACAATAAAAGATACTATAAGATTATAGTAGTGTTATTTTCTTCAAACGACAAAACTTAAAAGGCATGCCTCGTAAAAGCAATCAAACTTAAGAAATATAAAAAATGGGCCGTGTTATTATGTTGTTTAAATATGATATTAAACAACAATAACTACATTTAAACGATTGTTGAATATTTTTTTATTTATATCACTATTTATAATCAGATTATGAATTGACTAAAGTGATGATTTTAATTATAATTAATAACATTGAAATAAGTGTTTGATTACTAAATGATGTACATTTTAGCTTTAACTTTTTGACGTACATTTTTAAAGAAAGAATTTTTGTTTGATCATACCAAAGTCCAGTGTTGACTAAATACAAACATAACCAACCTATTCTTACCCAACGTTTGAAAAGAATAGGTCGGTATGTAGTTACTTTTTCGATGATTAAATATAAACCTAACCAATCTATTCTTACCAAACTTTTGGAAAGAATAGGTTGGTGTGTAATTACTTTTTTGTTGACTAAATACAAACCTAACCAACCTATTCTTGCGTTTATAGAGTGTGTAAAGGGAATTAGCGCAACAAAGCTGTGCATAGTACAAGGCAGTACTATTGAACATGGAAAGAGAAATATGCCTCCCAGTTCTTCTATAAAATATATATTCTAAATTCGTCTCTATTGAGACAGAGTTTGTCAAAAAAATAACATTGACATTAAAAAAATATATTGTTTTCATATATATGTAAGTATATATATAAAGATAAAATAAACAAACTTGTTCAACATCATTAGGATCACCGCCCTTCATCAGATCAGCTTCCATTTGCTCCTCAGACATATCTTCATCGGGTATTTCCTAAACAAAAACACCAACTTCAATTAGTACAAATCAGATAAACAGAAATTGCACAAAAAACAATCAATTCTCACATTTCTAAAAACAATTATCAATACAATTTTAATCTAAAACTTTATTATATTATTAGTTGCATGTAACACGTGAGATCCAACTGTCGATGACGAAAATATGTATAATTGAAGAATACGTACCAAACTATAAACACTTCAACACAAATTTATAAATATTTTAAGATATTTTGTTTTCTATATAAAACATGTAGGTATGTACATATGTCAGGATAGGATAGTATGGAGGTCAGTTTTTTTTTCATACTCAGAACATGAAAACAGCATAATGGTATGTATGTATGTTTGGAGATCAAACTATTGTAGATATTGTGTAGTGTATACTGCCTTACAAATTGTATAAAACGATGTGACTAATTTTAATTTTTATAAAGATTGTTAAAAAAAGTTTGAGATGTCTTAATATTTTTTATAGAAAATTAAATTATCTAGTTGGGATGTTTTGGCTTTTTTTGATAAAGTAAAAATTTGAGAATATAGGCAATGAAACACATAAATTTATCAACATAAATAAGTTTTGTATGTATTCTTCAATTATACATACTATCACCATCGACAGTTGGATCTCATGTGTTACATGCAACTAGTACTTAAATAATATATATTAGTTACAAATAAAATAAGTACATAATTATAAAAAGCATCCAAACAGCTCTGTTATTGTATAATGTAATATTATAGAAAATAAATACTTGTTTAGTCGTCTTGGTCTGTTGATGCTGTGGCATATCATTGGAGACTTTCCGCACCATCAGCTCCAAGTAGTCGGGTAGTCTGCTGATTGGATTGTTGCTGTGAGTGAAGAAGTGCGGAGATCTCCGAGCCAACAGTCGTAGAGCCCTCCATCCCCAGCTGCCATCGGCTACCACACGGCTGGGACCAGTCACACCTCTGGAACACTCTTCCATTGCTTCACTCAGATATGATTCTGCAAAATAACAATATTATTAACAAACAAACATTATAACTTGCACACAGTTGAACCTGAAATGAAAAAAGACAAAATTAATATAAATAGTCAAAGTCTGACCGCCAGACTTACATCATAGCATAGAGCAGCCATGTCAAAAATAAGACCCGCAATCGCAATGTGTCACAGAAAGAAGAATCATGTTTTTTAGAGCTTTTAGACTTCACTCGATTCCTCTACGGAAGTTTTAAAATGCGTACAATATCACATCAAAATAATTACCCTCTTTTATAACTTTTATTTATTTAATTATATACTATATAATTAAATAAATAAAATGTTATAATAATTCAGTACATTTTTTTTATTTGAATCTGGCCCGCCTACACATTCTAAATTTAATATAGGGTCCTCTGCAAAATTGAGTTTGACACCCCTGGTATAGAGGCTGAATTTTTTCTGTATTAAGTACAACAATTGACTACAGTGAACCCTGAGTAGTGGTTGCTTTGGCAGATAACATGTTGTAAAGGTTTAGAAAATTGCTATTTTAACACGTCAGTTATGATATGAAGCGAATATTATTATATATCACCATAACAGTCACTGGTTAATGGAAGCTTCTAACTGAGTTTAGCGACCATTGAACCAAACTCATCCCGATCTTGCGCCAACGTAATTAGTGTCACCGCATCCGGAATAGAAGAGTATGGCGCTCGGTTCTCTCTGCTTATCCCATAAGGGACATGGCGTGATGGTATGTATGTGTGTATGTATGTATCCGGAATCACGAACCACTGCCTAAAATTTTTTAAACCACAGTAATCTTTTACGCCCCATACTCCGACTTCCTTCTTTCTCTCCACTATAAGTTGTAGAAGGGCATACTCATCACCATGGAATATTCATTTATTGATTTATTTTATTAACAATACAAAGAGGAAATTACAAATTCAATTACATACTAGAGCTAGAAGTTAAGTATATGTGTACATATATGTGTGTGTATGTGTGTTAGCACGAGTCGCCTTCAATAAAAGATCAACAATTTTTGAATCCCCTAATATTTCCATCAAAATTAAGAAAAATTTGATAAAGAATCTTGTCTGGAGTATACTGCTGTATGTCTGTGAAACGTGGACCATCAGCCAACGCGAAATGGGACGTCTGTCTGCGTTCGAGATGTGGTTGTACAGACGCATGGCTAAAGTTCACACATCAGCAACGACGAGGTACTAAACAGGGTTGGAGAAAGAAAACAAAGAACAACTTGGATAGGCCCAGGCCAGCTTTTTACCATCGTCGAAGGAATGATTGATGGGGGCAACTGTAGAGGCCGCCCCAGAAACAACTATACAGACCAGATAATCGGTGACGTGCCCTGTAACAGTTACAAAGAGATGAAGAGACTGGCGGACAATAGAGATAAGTGGAAAGATCGAGTGTTTGGTGCAGACCAATCCTAGGATTGTGACCCAGAAGAAGAAGAATGTGTGTTATTTATTGATAAATATTGTAATTGCTAGGTTACGATGAACATCTCACTAGGAAGTCCTGTGCCGAGGTGTTCATTTGAACAGTTGTGTGACATAAATAATACATTATGTGTAAAGATCTTGAATTAAATTATACATTAGATTATTATTGAGAAAAAAGAAAGTGAAAGTTAATTATATTTAATTAGGTGTATTGATATGATCTGAACCGGTGTTATTTATCCATGCTGTTATGTGTTTTTTGACAATGTGTTTTGTCGTAGCAGTTTTAGTGAGGTTGGTAGCAATGGCGGATGCTCCTTAGGTGCGCTGGAGCGCTGAACCGGTGAAATAAAATAAAAGCATAAACCAAATTATGTATCAATAAACATGTTTAAAAAAATACCAAATTACTTGTAACGTAAGTACAAGAATGAATTCAAAAAATTCGAGTATCGCTTGACTTAAATAAACGCCTGATTTTATGCACCTGTGAGAGACCCGCGGTGCGTTTTTATAAGCGCACCACAGATTCTATAACAAATGTATGGAAACTTAGATAACGTACTGGCTCGTGAAATGATAGATATTTCATACGAATGTTAGAGGACTTTGGCGCGCCGCACCGCTAAGCTATGTAGTTTGCCGATTCTTTGTTAGGCGGCGCGCATTTCACTGTTGTTTAAATATGTTTGTTTGATTATAAATTATGTGTACCTTACTCATTGTATATTGTATATTTTTTCTACATGACTGAGTATTATTGAATTCTGTGTGGATTTTTGTGTTATGTTGAAAATTAACTTTGCACAATTTAGAATCTTGACGATTTTAGAAAGGTTTCAATTTGACAACTGTTATTAAAATTATGGTCTAGCCGAGTCTTCTTCACAATCCGTTAAACTAATATGTACAATTTCCACGACTTCCGTTGGGAGTGAACGTTATTTTTCCACATTAAATAGAACAAAAATATGTTTAAGAAACACCATGACACATGCAGGACCGTCTCAACGCATTGTCTGCTGATCACCGAAAGAAAGTTGATTCAGACAATACAGGATTTTAATATGCGAGTAATTAAGAGTTCGTAAGTATAAAAGATCAAATCCTTCCTACAAAAAATAAATAAGCGTTTTTGTTTTGCTCCACCGAACCGTTAAAATTATTAGTTAGCAGCCGCCACTGGTTGGTAGACAATTATGTAGTTTGATGGCGTAGTATTTAAAATGTCTTTGTCCATGAACATGTGGCCAAAGTTTTGCGTCTCTAAAAAGTTTAACAAATGGTAATTATATAAACGTTATGTGCCATACCTACATGTTGTGTTCCCGACAAACAACAAAGATTAAAGGTGTCTGTCTGGGGATTTCCACCAAACATTGTTACCTGCAGTGGTGTACTTATGCAGAAAAATTATACTGTGACACAAGTCTGACTGTAATAGCCATTACTTGTTATATTTGAAAAGGTGAATATGGAAATAAGTACCTACTTATTGAAATTTATATATTTGATAATACAAAGCAACGCACCAAGAGATGGTAGAAAATCTCTTTCTTTTCCACGACATGCCTCCAGATTGTCTGGACACAAATTCCATAATTTGGTCAACTCGTTACTGAAACAAACAAATAAATGTTAAGCCATAAAAATCAAATACAAAGCACAAACAACACACAAAATTGAAACAAGTTAATTGATCAAAAGTTGGTTTGTAAAAAATGAAAGCAACACTTCTTATAATATATGAGGTGACAACGCTTTCGCACAAATGTCACCCCGGAACCGCGCCAGAATTATAAGTTTATTTTTGGCTTGTTTACTTGATTATATACTTGCATATATGCAAACATTGGATTTTTATATCATAAAAATATTTTTCATTTATTTTATATCATATATTTAAAATGCGTGGGTTGTGGCCAACATTAAACTCTCCACTACATATTAAGTGTACCTACATTTTTTCTTCTTGAAATGTTGACAATATCTAAATGCATTTTCATGTTGTACATTTCTTATTAGAATTCTTAATAACAAATATTAGATTCCCATAAGACAAAAGTATTCACAATCCACCATACACACATAAACATTGTCACAAAACTCATAGTATGCACTTTCTACATGATACCTGTTGAGAAATTTAATTAAAAAAAATTGCATTATTAGCAAGATGAGCATGTATAAGACAATGTATCAATATTGAAGAGGCGATGGATATGTGTCAAGATAGAAGAATGCGGTGTTTGGTTCTCACTGCCTACCCCTTAAGGAAGATAGAAGTGGAGAGTAAAAAATACACTTGTCTATAGAGACACATACAATATCAATATGAAGTTGATCACTCAATTTTCCCTTACAGAAGCTATTTTACTTCTGTTATATACATTTTTCAGACAAATATGAAATTTATTTCACATTAATATGACAGACCATAGATTTTTTTCTTTAAATTTGAACAATCCTAGAATGCAATTTCGAAGAGTGTTAAAGTTTAAACAATATAAAAAAACTTGATTTTCCAGACCGTGAGAGCATTTTGAAAATTATGACAGATGAAATTATATAGAAGAAATTAATGGATATGTATCTATGGAAAACTAATCAGCTCTAAGTTTATGTACTTTAAATGTATGATATCAATATGAGGTCAATCAGACTTATAGTTTAGACTGTAGAAAGGACACAAAGAAAAAAAATGTAAATGATGAAATCATAGAGAAGAAATTAACAGCTGTCTATGGAAGACTAATCAGCTCTAGGTCTATGCACTTTACACATATGATTTTAATATGAAGTCGATCGGACTTATAATTGGGCTTTAGAGAGGACACAAAAAGAATAATGCATACAGCGATCACCTATTACGGCGTAGGCCATACATCATGACGAAACTCATAGTGTGCACTCTTTACATGATACCCATTGAGAAATTGATGTAAAAAAAATACGCTTAAAAATTGTGAAATCATGACTCTCCAGGGGGACAAGTATGGTCCACTGGCGAAATTGAAACCATCCATGTTTACCCATATCATGGATATAATTTATTATCTTATGGAGTTCGATGTTATACAACTCCATATGATAATTATATCCATGATATGGGTAAACATGGACGGTTTTGATTTCGCCTGTTGGCCAGACTTGCCCCCACAGTATTCCATAGTGCGGAGAGTAAAAACAGATTTTCATGATTAAAATATATAGAACTTATAAAAATTAGCTTGATAGAGAACTCAATAAGAAGACATAATTGGTGAAATAAAGTAATGACAGATAAGAAAAAAAACGACAATCTTATTTGATTCATACAAATTACATATGTTATTGTAAAAATACACTCTTTCAGGTGCCCCAGGTAATGGAACATACAAGAGGCAAAATAGAGATTTCAACATCTATTGTGAATTGATTTTTTAGGTGAAAAGAGATTGATGTACATGTGGTGTGATATGGTATGTACAGAAAAGTTTGGAAAAAAAAAAATTTAAATGTGTATGTAGCGGGCTGAGCCAGCTAGCATTTCCCCCGCCAGGCGACCAGACCGTTCGTTATAAGGGGAGGTTCGACCAGGCGCCGGTTATCTTCTGTGGGCTTCCGTTCGGTCAGGTGTTGCGCATCGTCATCTCCATTTTTGTCCGCAAAATTATACTCGTAATCTAATTAGTAGTACTTATTGTTTCACTGTATATTATATACGTTTGTAGCTGTGAGGCACCGGCTTAGAATAGTGCTTCCATTCTTTTAAATCATTGTTTTCGAGTGTCCCATAAGAGCCGGGTAATCGATAATACAACAGGCAACAATAACATCTCACATAGTTCAGCAATGAGGTTCACCACCCATTCTGAATGTAGTGCCTTTTTTGGTGAAACGAGACTGGTGTGTGGGTATACATTGATGTGTTGTTCTCCCTTTTATAAGGCAATGCACACCTGCACACCTTTCACTGGTTACCCCACATTGTGGGATATGCCGTGATGGTATGAATGAATGAATGAATGTGCTAAATTAAAGACTTGTGTAAGTAAATCATCTTTCAATATTGAAATACCCACTGCTCTTATTTATAACTGTTTAATATTGTGCATATCTATGCTATACGATTACTACCGGTATCGTATAGTATAATTGGGGAACGGTTCGTCCATATAACACGTGTGGACAAACCGTGAATCGGATACACGTCCGATCAGTTTGATTCTAATCCAAACGTGCAGAAGGTTCATTCGTCCGGCAGTTCAATTCTGCCCAAACGAATAAGGTTAACCCTTATTGGTAACATACCCCCATATGTACTTACTTTCCCATGTAAAATTTTCCTTGAGCTTCGTATTCCTTGATAATATCTCCAAGAAGCCGTTTTCTTCTGGGTTTTAAAATTTTACGGGTCTCCTCAGATATTATAGATTCAATTTGAGTTGGAGACTTTAATTTTTGAAATTCTAGAATAAACAGAAAAAATAAGCTATAACAAAATGAATAACATAAACAGTAAACTAACTATAAAACCTCTTCGTTTGGAAATGGATCATGTGAATTTTGTTGCATACTCGAACGTAGATAAAAATTGTGCCATAAATAATATCCATAGTTTTTGAGGGAAATTTTAATTTCAATATTAGGTGCCACCATCACAAGTTAGATCCAAGCAGTGCATATGTCGGTCACACTGTGTTGGTGACATGCGTATATACGTACGAATATCAGTTCATACTATTGTGTATTTCACACGCGACAGCAGAATAGATGAATGCAAGTTATTTTACGAAAATAAAATTACATCAACATTACGTAGGTATATGCCTAATTCTGTAGTGTTGTACATTGTATACCTACTCAAAGGAATACCTACGTACAGACGGGTATTATCCCTAAGGCAAACTAGGCGTGTGCCTAGGGGCCCATGCGATCATGTAAAGTTGGATTAGCGAGAGTTTTCGCTTCGGATATCTTTATTTCTATGCAAAACCAGTCATTGATAAGTAGAGCTATGGATCAGTAGATACCAACAGTTATGAAATAAAAAAATACGAATATCTTCACAATAATTTATAAAAATAAATAATTATTTGCTCATCAAAATCAATTTACTATTTTAAAAATCAGTTGGGGTGTCTGATATTTTTCAATTACACCGTGTATTTCATTCACGCCTAAGGGTAAGTGTTCTGGCCTACCTAATTATCCCTACTAACATTATCTTGAAGTGACCGAAAATGCCTCTTCCTTAATATACCAGTGTTAAGTGTTGTTAACACTCAGTGTTACCAAATATTGAAAAAAAAATTCCCACAGCGTGAGAACTCAACAATGCACTTACTTTCTGGACATGCCTCACATTATCTAGACTATCCGTTCTAGTCATATGTTCAAAATACTTAAAATTACATTCCTTGACCTGAGTTGATAGACAATCTGTGATGCTTAACTCTTCTATGAACTATAGTACAAGCAATATATTATTAGTTTAGGGAATTTTAGAGGATGCATATGTAATTGTTTTAAGTACATACTCATTCTGTTGAAAAAAAATAAAATGAAATAACAAAGTAGTCCAACTGTCGATTTGTTCAGGAGAACTTTGTTCTCTTAACATATCGACAATGTATCAAGCCAGAATACGCGAGAATTGTATGGAGAGGTCTACTTTTTTCACGGCTTTTCCAACTTTGAAGTCAAAAAACACCAACTTAGAGGCTTCGCAGCATATATGTTCCATACACGGATTTACTCAGAATTCGGAGTAGAAAATTTCGTGTGTCTGTGTGTGTGTCTATGTCTGTGTGTGTGTGTGTGTGTGTCTGTGTGTGTGTGTGTGTCCCCCGCCCTTATAACTTTTGATCCGCTCAATTTACAGAGCCCAAAATTTCAGAATATATAAACAGTTATAGGCTTACAAAACTTTTATACTCAGAATTTCGAATTTTTCTTTTAGTCAGGGGTTATCAAATTTTGAATTTTTACTTTATTTTTCCATATATCTCAGAAACCATAAAAGCTAGAACGCTGAAAATTGGTACAAATATAGACAAATACAAAATCTCAAATTAATTTATTCAAAAAAATTCCAGGGTTATCAAACATTTTTTATTAAGAAAAATATTTTTTTTATGATAAATTAATGAGTTTAACTGCCTATATTTCCAAAACTTTTACAATTATCGAAAAAAGCCGAAACACCCCAGCTAGATAATTTGATTTTCTATAAAAAATATTTAAGTAAATTGTAGTAGAAGATTTATTTTTTTATTTTTAACCTTTTTTTTAAAAATTGAATTTAGTGACGACATCGCTTCATACATTTTGTATGGCAGTCGCCTATACACAATATGTAAGAAGACTTAATAGTTTGATACTTCATCTCCAAACATACATACATACCATCATGCTATTTTCATATTCTGGGTAGGAAAAAAGGATCTTCCTCCATACTATCCTATCTTGACATACATACCTACATATGTTGTATAGAAAACAAAATATCTGAAAATATTCAATAATTTGCATTTATGGGTTTATAGTTTGGTACATATTCTTCAACTATACATACTATCGCTATCGACAGTTGGATCTCATGTGTTACATGCAACTAGTATTATGAATCATATTAATTATTGTGATTTCTTCTTAATGCTTACCAGGACATCCTTCATTTTTCCAAGTGTTCCAATGTTCTTCTCTCTTGAGAATATGTTTCACACAATCAGCAAACTGCTTTCCATCAGGTGGAGTCTCAGATATCAACTTGAATATTGTCTCCGTAGTATCTTTAACCCAATCAGATTGATCCAACTTTAACTCAAATGATTCTCTGCAAATGCAAAATGTTTTATTTAATAAATACTCTTAAATATTAGATGTATAAGTACACAATACACAGTGTATAACTAAGAACATTTCCTGTAACACGGCAGAGCTTATAAGTGAATACTTATGCAAGGTGGCACAGGATACAAGGCTGAGTATATAACATGAAATTGTATCTAAAACCTTGATATGAATATTCTAAAATACAATTGTTTTGTTATTTATTTATTTGTTAATTCTTGTACAAAAGATTATAAAGAAAACAGAAGAAAAGAAAAAGACAAAAAAGACTGAAACAGTTCATAGGAATGATATTTTTGTTTTAGCCTTTTTTAAATATATTTAATGAGATAGCATATAAAATTGGCACAGAAAACAAAGCTAAAATACTTACGATTTGAATTTAACAGAAGAATTCAAATACTGAAAAAGTATTAGAAACTGTACAAGCACACAACGTCTGAAGTTTGAATCGGAAAGTTGCAACTCCAAAAGTTTTTGATTTGTCAAGAATTTGGCAAAGTAATGAGTCTCCTGTTCTCCGCTACCATCCTGAATCATTTCCCCCGATGAGTCCCTTTTGGCTTTCTTTGGATCCTTTAACTGTACAGCTTCCAGCTTGTATGATCCAAAAGCGGACAGCACACTGGATGAATACTGAAACACGATAATGGGTAAATCAATAGAAGATAATTCATTCACTAAAACAGATATTTCCATTATAATATGACACTTGCTACGAATTATATACCAATTTGAATGTTCCATAAGTCAAAATAGTGTTTAACTTGTCTACAAGTTGTGAAACATAACATATTTTAAATTTTTACATGTGTATTTAAATAGGATAGAGCAAGCACTAAATAATATGAAAGTCAAATTCATATCACATGCATCAAGCCAGAAGGGCAAACCTGCAAAAAAAAGGAAAAAATACAATGTTTACTTTTATGCAACACTAAAAATACTCGATGCAATTTTCAATTTTTATGCCACATACGCAATACTTCAATAATACGTTCATTAATCCTAGAAATCATGGTCTTTCACGGAAAAAAACTTTCCATTCCATATATTTCCCTTAGATCATATATGATCAAGATACCTAGTCAGCGCAATGAAAGTATGACCACAAAAACTCAGGTAAAAACCGGAGTTTCACTCGCCCGGCCGTATACGTACACCTACCGATACGCACACCTACATAATACGTAGACCAACCGATCTACCGCCTCACACACACATATAAAAAAAACTTGCCTCACATTTGAATTCGAAATTTGTACTACACGCGGCTTCTGTACCTTATAATTCTATATTTCCATTATGAACATACATTGAAGACTTGACAGACATGTCATCTTTGTGAAATACTATCTACTGTCAAGAATCTGCATACACTGAACATTTCACAGATATGTTTTAAGAAACAATGATGAGCCAGATGAGCGAATCTGCATACACCCAATGATATTGTTTCGTTATGTAAAATGTATAACATACTCAACCAGGTGTATTGGTATCGGCAAATTTTTTGATAATCTCCAGAGGAGATTTACATCTAGCATCTAAGCAAAAAAACTCAAAATTTGTATATCTTCATAATTTGTCAAAGCTTTTACTTTGTGGCACATTTTTATAATTAACAAATAAATAAATTAATTATTTAATTAAAAATTCATTTATTATTTAATTAATTATTATAAATTAATTATTTAATTATTTCAAAATGATACCACAAAGTAAAAAACAATCGTTTGTCGATGATGTGAAATTAATTATACTTTGTAAATACCACTAATTTGAGCATTTGTAATGTCTAACGTTTTCGAAGCGGACCGCTTATTCTTCCGTACGAATTTATAATAGTATAAATTCGTCCGGAAGAAGAAGCGGTCCGCTTCGAAAACGTTAGACGTTACAAATACTCAAATTAGTGGTATTTACAAAGTATAATTAATTTATTTATTTGTTAATCAAAATTTGTATTCTGTACACCTTATGTAATTTTACATAATGCTTACGAACAATTTAATCATCCTTGCAAGTGTAGTGAAATAAGTCACGCATTGCATGAAGACCGTAGAGACACCAATACCCAACATATGAAAATGTGACCACAGGCCAACATGTGAAATTAATGTAGCGGTGAAGACCAAAATAGTACCATTCAAAAGGCGCTTTAATTTTAAAACAGCCAACTGGAAGCTAAACCTCGACTCAAGGATAAACTCTATACCACCAACACCTAGAGAATAAGATGAGTTTATAAAGATGATCGGAAGAGTATCATCTAAAAACATACCAAAAGGATGCAGAACAGAATATGTGAGTATTAACCTCTTCTTCAAAAGACCTCCTGGAAGGATACAAAGAACTCTTCGAAAGAGATCCATTCTCAGAAGAAACCCTCCATGTGGGTGATCAATTACTGGAGGCTATATCTAACGCAAGAAGAGAAAGATGGTGTAATATGGTCGAGGACCTAGATATGAAGCAGAATAGTAGAAGAGGAAGATGTTGAAAAACCTGGGGATTTATCCAACTAAGCCCGAGCACAACATTACTGAAGTTACTTTGGACCAAATTGCCCACCAGCTACTATTGAATGGAAAGACGGCCAGGAAATGGGCGTGAGTAGACAGATGCAAGGTGAACATGAGGAGATGGAAACTGCTAGAAGATGAGTAGAATGTGACATGCGATTGTGGAGAGGAGGACTCCTTGGCAGCAAAAGACAGAGCTGTGACGGCTGCAAGTTATTAAACTGGACAAGAACGAACTCAGAATTTTAAGCATGCCAAAAGACTGAGGCTGGAGGCATACGATTACTGCAGAGCATGCCAAGACGAAGATGAAGAAGAGACTGTGGTCCACTTCCTAGAAACAGGAGAAGCTCCTTGAGAAGTCTCTTCTATGATGATCTGATGGACATAACGTCTATTAATATTGAAGACGTTATGGCATTCATTAGCCACTCAGGCTGGTTCAGGGTGGATAAGAAGGAAGAAATATAATAAAAGAAGGAAGGAAACGAAGAACTGTTAACGAAATAAATATATGACTATAGTTTGGTATTTGTTGTTCTACTGTTTTATAAATTTAAGATAAATAAAATTAACTTACCGAAGCAAAAGTTTTCCATTGAACTTTATTATAACATAGTGTAGGATTTCTGAAAAAGTCCTGAAGAGACCAAAATTTGCAGTAGAGGTTGTAGTCAATCATCAATTTATTTTTATCTGAAGATTCTTGTAGACAGTCTTCATCACCGAGAGTATCTTTGAGGCCTCCAGTCCCAGTGTCGCCCCCCAACTCAGTTACATTATCCAAGTTAAACTCTGAGACAATGTTCAAACCGGAACGTTCGGAAAAGGGAAAAAATTTGGCAAGAAACAACAAAATTCTCCCGCAGAATATTGTATTTTGTGATCGCGACAAGCGACGCAACAAATCATTACACATTCTCAACAAGTTGTTCTTGCAAGCAACAAAAAACAAGTCTTCTTTCCATATGCCGACTCCGTTTTCCACATACGAGAACATTTTTTCGCATTTGTCCAAAGTGAAGGCGTCAAAAATGTCTCCGAGAAGAACAACGGGCATAGTTGGCGTTACCAGTTGTTGACGACAACATTCCACGCAGAAAGATATATACTTTTCGAGACACACTTGATCTTTATCTAACAAATTCAAAAGTACGTCCCGAAACACTTGATCCATAGAAGTCTTTTTGTCACCTTCCAGTCCAGGAGAAACGGAAAATACTTTGAGCATTTCGCTGAAGTCATCTTTCTCAAAACACCGTTGTAATATAACCTAAAAAAATATTATGGATTATAATTGTATGTATCCATAGTAAGTATAAACGTGAATCACACATTTTTATAAAAGTAATACCTTAAAATCGACTCGAAGCACCTCAAATCCACCGTGCTTAATTTCAGCCATTTTCATAAATAAACACGACTTATACTAATTAAACCAAATTAAACAAAACAACATAAAATACTCAATGCAAACAAGACAATTCAAATGACATTTCCAACCATAGAAATATTTATTTATTTAATTTATTTAAGTGGCACTTGTAACCTCAAATGAAGGAACATTGGCCAGAGTCAAGTTTGTTACAAAATCGTGCATTTGTTAATTACAATAAAATAAACAACAAATTATAAAATATGTGGGAAACGAAAAAAAAAAAAATATTAATAATTAATACTGAAATTAAAAATTTAAAAAGTTGTGAAAAAAGTTTTGTTTTTAAATGGGAAGTAGAAAATGAAATCACAATTTGACGTTATTCTGTCTGATAAATTTTGTAAGAACATTAAGTACTTGAAATTTATTAAGGCTGAGTAAGAAGGTGATATTATGAGGAGGAAATATTTTAAATTTAATCAGATGTGTTAAAGATATTGGGAACTTAGATGTAGGGCAATTGAAAAGTATGTGATCCAAGCTGCCTTCTTCTTGGCCACATTGACAAAGAGATGAGTTCTTAATACCCAACCTTGCTAGGTGAGAAGGCGAACAGCAGTGTCCGAATCTCAATCGGCATATGACGGAAGATTCGTGTCTGCTACAACGAAATTTGGAAAACCATGGTTTGATGGGGATAAATTTTTGAATCGATGCATATCTTGAACCTTTTGAAATTGAAGATAAATTATAGTGTGTATTCCATTCATTCAACATATAAGAATGAACAAGAGGAAGGATGTCATGAATCAAATTAAATTTGTATCTGTGAGGATCACCCGATGAAATAGCAAATCTAGCTAAATTATCAGCTCTCTCATTACCAATAATGCCACGGTGACCTGGAATCCAGGCAATAGCTATTTCGAGATCTTTTTTTTTCATATCAAAAATAATATTTTTAATATGCAATGACAGCCAATTGGCAGGGGAATCAAAAGGATTTTGTGAAATTGATTGTATAGAGCTTAGGGAATCAGAAAGAATCAACGTTTTCTTAAATTTAAATTGTTTAGCCATTTCAATTGCTTCGATAATGCCAATACATTCACCAGTAAAAACTGTAGAATAAGGAGGTAGTTGAATTAGTCTTGAGATCTGGATAGAGGGACAGTATACTGAAACACCAACATGCTCATTATCACTAATTTTGGAAGCATCGGTAAAGATAAGAGTCCAATCATTCCATTTATTGTTGATTATACTTCGAAAGGCTGATTCACATTGAGAACTATTTTTGAAAATACCCAATGACTGGATTGTAAAAGGAGTAAATGTTATGACATCAAAAGGGGTGGAGAAAATTGGAAGTATATGGAATTGTTGAATGGGTACATTGTGATTGTTGAATTTCCGGAAACTTTGAACCAAATGTGGAACGTTTTTATTTTTCCAATAAGGAGATGTTCTAATAATATTGGAAAGGAGATTAAGTTTATCAATTAGAGGATGAGTGGAAGTCATGGCTGATTTATAATAATATCTATCTGATAAGAATTGTCTGCGGATAATGACAGGAGCATCCACACATTCAACTTGAAGAGCATTAGTGGGAGTGGACTTCATAGCTCCAGATATTAGCCTAAGGGATTGATATTGAAGCAAATCAATTTTTTGTTGAAGATACTTGCTAGAAATATTAAATAGGAAAGATCCATAATCTAGGTGGCTTCTTACAATTGCATTGTATAAAAGTTTGACAGAGAGAGGATGAGCACCCCACCATACTCCTGTTACCGCTCGAAGAATGTTTATGTTTTTTTGACAGGTAGAAGATAATTTTTCAACATGAGGTTTCCATGTTAATTTTGAGTCTAGCACAATGCCTAGGTATTTATAAGTTAAAAAGGATGGAATGAGGACATGATTATATTTTATAAAAATAGAAGGGGGGTGTCGTTTTCTGGTAAACAAAACAACAGAACTCTTTGAAGGAGAAATCTCTAAACCATGATTTGAAAGCCATTTTTCGAGATTTATCATCGCATTATTTAGGAGGATAGTACCGGGAGAAATTAATGAATTAATAACATAAATAAGAAGGTCATCTGCATATTGAAGGATATGAGTATCAAGAGGTAAAATATTAGAGAGATCAGCAACATAAATATTGTATAAAAGAGGACTAAGAACAGATCCTTGAGGAATTCCTCTCCAAGTTAGTCTGGAATAAGTCATTCCATCAACGTGAACAGAAATAGTTCGTTCAGACATTATGTTAAAAATAAAATGAGTTAATTTTGAAGGGAATTTCATCTGAAGCATTTTTTGTTTCAAAATAGATAAAATGACATTATCGTAAGCAGAAGTGATATCTAAGAAAACAGCTATAACAGAAGATTGCCGAGAAAAGGCGAGCTGAACGTCTGTTGTAAATATACTGAGGTTATCCATAGAACTTTTGGACTTTCGAAAACCAAATTGGGAAACATCTAAAATCCCTTCACTCTCGCAAAACCATTCTAATCTGTTTTTAACCAAATGTTCTGTAATTTTTGCTAATGCTGGTGATAGTGCGATCGGTCTATATGAATCACCAATACATGGATCTTTACTGGGTTTCAGAATTGGAATTATTATATAATTTTTCCAAGAGCAAGGAATTCGACCAGTATTAAACATGATATTTACCATAGCTAAAAAATATGTTAGAGTATGTGGTAATGCTTTACTCAAGAATGAATAAGGGACACCATCAACACCTGGGGAACAGTCTTTAACTTTATTGAGGACCATATTAAGTTCCTCTAAAGAAAATGGTGAATCAAGATGATGCTCAAAAGAATTAAGTAGGTATGTATCTGGTAAATCTACAAAATTGGGAGCTGAGGGAGGAGAGATTTTATTTAAGAATGAATTTATCCAAGGTCCAATAAAGTTATTACGCCTTTTTGAGGAAAATACAGAACGGAATTTTCTTATATTTTCCCAAACTTAAGACGAAGGAGTGTCTGGAGAGAGATTGACAAAAAGATTTCCATCCTTGGCGCTTTTTTTTTTAATAACAGTCTTTTAGTCTGCGCTTGAATTTTCCGGACAAGAATAAAATTGGATTCAGACATATTTGACGAATAAGATTTCATAGCTTCTTTACGTTTATGTATTGCTTCACAGCATTCTTCATCCCACCATGGTGGAGATGGAATTTTACGAGGGATAATGTTTTTGAGGGGGATCCAGGTTTCAGCTGATTGAATCATAGCTTTTATAAGACGGTCATATGCAGAATGAATGTTAGATATTGAGGGCCATTCAAAAGTTTTAATTATCTTGTCGAGCATTACAGAATATTCATTCCATTGAGCTTTTTCAATATAAAATTTATTTGAATTGAATAATCGAGTTGAACTGGTATTTGGGAATTTTATAGATTTAGGGAAAGAGAGAATGATGGGAAAGTGATCACTACCATGAGAATCTTGCAAAATATTCCATGTAAGTGAAGGAGCAAGGGAGGGGGAACATATCGATAAGTCAATTGCACTAATGTTTTGCATTGGTGGAGAAAACCGGGTAGGAGAACCGTTGTTTAAAATGCAAAGGTTCTGTTCATCGAGTAAATTGTATAGTTTTCTTCCAAAATGACAGGTTCTGGAAGAGCCCCAAAGAGTGTGATGCATATTCAAATCTCCTAGAATTAAAATAGGAGGAGGAATGGATTCAATTATATCTTTGAGTTGATCAATGATGAAGTCGGAAGGCCTAGAAATATATACTGATAAAAAGGAAATGTCATTAATACGAGCTGCAACTACATTTAAGTCGAAAATTCGAATACCAGGAATTGGTAATTGAGAAAACCGTTGAGATGGATGTACAAGGAGGGCAGAACCACCTTTACCATCGACCCTGTCATCACGTAAGCATGAGTATCCTAATAGATGGAAATGCGACTCTGGTTTGATCCAGGTCTCAGAAAGAGCAACAACAAATGGAGAGAAATCTTTTAGTAAAAGTTGAAGTTCGGCTTTATTGGCAATTACACTACGTGTATTCCATTGAAGTATATTAAAATTACATTGATGAGCCATTATTTAAATATAGATATAATATTATATAAAACATGTAAAATTGTATATCTTTAAAAAAAAAACAATAGAAAAAATTAGATTAATAAAACATGATTAAATTAGATTCAAGTTAGCTAGGGGATGTCATTATGAGAAGTATTCGGCAAATTGCCATCAATATATTTTTTTAAAAGTGAAGTTTGATTGAGAATAAGTGGAGCAGCGTTGGGCGGTATGGTTGATGGATTATCGAGTAATTTTGTAATAAGCAAAAATAAATTATAGAGAATTCCAGTTATGTCATTGTCTTTTTGAATAATACAACTAGGTTCAGAATTAACTTTGGCATAGCCACAACCATCTGAGAGATTGGAGTTGGGTTTCCACGAGAGATTCTCAATTTCCTTCCTTTCTGACGGTGTGATGTGGGGTTGTGTAATGTACTGTGATGGGGTGCACAGTACTATCTCCTCAATTGAATATTGGGGATGGTCTTCTTCAATAAATAACTCAGTAGTTATCTCTGTAATCAATCTCTATATTGTCTCAGTACGGGCCCTATGGCAGAATGCCCCCTACTCATTCATACCAAGCCTATATAGGCACAACATCCGTCTCTTTCACACACGATATCCCTTTTACACTTACGTACACTACACTCCCACAACTAATCTCAGAAAACATTCACTCACTCAATTTCATCCTAGCTACATATTTACAATACAATAATAATACAATACCTTAACAATTTATTTTACATTCATAATTAATTTATACATATGTTATTCAGTCAATTAATTTCTCTTTCCTTGAGTGAATGATTCATAGTGTGTATGTTCATCTGGGATATCGTTGTCTCACTGGTCGTGGTCTCAGTCTGTCTCTCCAAGGAGTCCTTTCTGAAAGAGAAGAAGAATCCGAATTAACCCCGGTCGGTATATCCACTTCAAAGAGTGGACCTAACTCTTCAATACTCTCAGAGTCATTATTAATATCATCCCAGTGTACCCTTCGTTCTACCAAGTGATCCATGTGTCTTTTCCATTTTAATTTCCCAACAGTTTCCACAATAAAATTCCTATTTCCCAATATCTTGATAACAGTAGCAGGTATCCATCTATTTTTGGAGTCTCTAAAATCTCTTGTCATAACCCTAGATCCAACATTAAAATCCTTTCCTTTCTTCTTCCCCCCGTAATAATAACCTTGTCTGTTTTGTTTCCATTTCATTCTCTCCTGAACGTTTCTGTCTATTCTCACAAAGGATTTATCATCATCTGGAATTAATGTATCAAAAATTGATCTAATTCTTCTTCCTATCATTTGTACACTTGGTTTGATACCTGTTGTAATTGATGGTGTGTTTCTAAAATCTACTAAAAATTTCAATAACTTTTCCTCATAATTTTCTTGTAATCTATCCCTATTTATTAACTTTTTTAGAAAATTTTTAACTGTTTTAACTGCATTCTCCGCTAAACCATTTGAAGCTGGGTGATTAACTGCTGACGTGATATGTTTTATATTCAATTTATTACAAAATTCTTTAAATTCCTTTGATGTAAAGGCTAAACCGTTATCTGAAACTATGCAATTAGGTATACCTAAAATAGAAAATACTCTTTTTAATACTTTTAATGTGCAATAAGTATTTATGTTATTTAATTCAATAGCATCAATCCATTTCGACGACGAATCAACTAAAATTAAAAAATATTTATTCGATATGGGACCAAAAAAATCCAAATGTATTCTTTTCCAAATTTTATTTTCCACAGGCCAACTTTGTAATTCCACCCTAGGTGGAGTATTACAATTTTCTGCACATTGTTTACACTCTTTCACTGTTCGTTCTATATCTGCGTTCATACCTAACCAAAAAAAATAATTTCTTGCTAAATTTTTCGATTTCACAATTCCCATGTGTGACTGATGTATATACTTTAATATTATCTCTTTTAGCACTCCCGGTACTACCAACCTGTTATCATAAAATAAACAATCATTAACAATTGATAATCTATCCCTGATTTGCCAATATTTCAAAATATCCCCTGAAATACTCCTTTTCTCAGGCCAACCATGATTTAAATATTCTTTTATCTCAATAAATAACTTATCAATATTCGAATTGTTTATAATTAACTCTCTATCCAACTTTGAATCTTCTGTAATTATATTTAAGTATTCAATTTCTACTTCCTCAACATTAATTTCAGTAATTAAAAAATCGTAATTTTCTTCATTATCATTTTCTGATATTTTCATAGGTAATCTTGATAAAAAATCTGCTTTGTTATCTTTAGTATTAATATATTCAATTGTATAATCATAATTCTGTAAAATTAATGCGTACCTTTGCAATCTACTCGCTGTCAATATTGGAATATTTTTATTTTCTCCTAAAATGTGTACCAAAGGTTTGTTATCACATGCCAGAATAAATTTTCTTCCATATAAATATTGATAAAATTTTTTTAAACCAAAAATAATAGCACTGGCCTCTTTGTCTAATATTGAGTATTTTAATT
This sequence comes from Molanna angustata, assembly GCA_963576475.1. Lineage (NCBI taxonomy): Eukaryota > Metazoa > Arthropoda > Insecta > Trichoptera > Molannidae > Molanna > Molanna angustata. Next base: position 36,136,620 of record OY754972.1, read on the forward strand.
CTGTTGATGTAAATGTTTTGCTGGCATAAGCAATAGGCCTTTCAACACCGTTTTTAAAAATATGGCAAATTATCGCCGACATTCCCACGTTACTCGCGTCCGTAATAAGCTTAATAGGTATATTTTGATCATAATGTACTAATATTCTATTTGATGCTAATATCTTTTTAACTTTTTCAAAAGCAATCTGACACTCTTCATTCCAATTGTACTCTGTATCCCTTTTTAACAGGTTATACATTGGCTCCAAAATACTCGCTAAATTATCAACAAATATTCTATAATAATTAATACCTCCCAAAAAACTACGTAATTCTGATACATTTTTAGGCACCTCCATTTTAATAATTGCTTCAATTTTTTTTTCCAATGGTTGAATACCCCTATTAGAAATTTTAAACCCCAAATATTCAACTTCCTGCTTATTAAATTCACACTTATCTTCATTAACAGTTAGGCCACAATCATTTAATCTCTGCAAAGTTCTTTCAGTTTCATATTGTAACCCCTCTAACGTATCGGAAAATATCAAAATATCGTCAAGAAAACATGCAACTTTTAAGTCACTCACTACCGAATTAAGTACGTTACTAAAAATTGCCGGAGATGTCGTTAATCCAAATGGTAAAACCTTATATGCAAATAAACCTAAATGAGTGGAAATAACACATAATTTGCTTGATCTTTTATTTAACCTTAACTGCCCAAATGCATTTTTTAAATCTAATTTTGTAAAATATTTTGCCTCTTTCAATTTTGCCATTAAATCTTCTATTCTTGGCAAGGGATATTTTAAACGATTTAACATAGGGTTTAATGTGTTTTTAAAATCCGCACATATTCTGATACTATCATTTTTTTTTTAACTATAACAATTGGACTTGCTATTTCACTAATATCACGAGTGTCTCGGGACAGTAAAACCAATGGCTACCATAGAAAAAATACATTTCTTTAAAATCCATAGATGTCATAGCTAGATCCCTAGAAAGTGCACATACTTCAAAAGTTCTGACAGCCAGTGTGACAGCCAGTGAATGATAATACTAAAACATCGTTGATGTATGTATAAATGTAGGTATTTCTATAATACGAGTTGTTTTTGTTTATTTTTTTTAATAAAAAAACTATTATGTACATCAAACTTTTGTAAATAAATATAAATGAAGTGTTTAAATATATTTTGAAAAGAATATTAGCCGTTTTACATAATCATTTATCGTTTCAGCCGTTTTACATCGTTCCTCCAATCTGATGAAGTATGTCCTACCGACATTTGTTGAAGAGGCAATGACACCATTCTATCGTCTTTTCGCCACCATATTTAATAAATTCAGTTGGTATGCAATCAAATCCCGCAGCCTTTCATGTACGTGCATGCTTCACTGCTTCTCTAACTTCTTCTATTGAAATTTTTTCTGTCATTCTCAATTTCATTTATTGGTACTCTTTCGTACGTCACACTGTCATACTGCGTACTTTCATATAACTCTTTAAAGTATTCCTTCCATCTTTCCTTGACATTTTCCTCGTCTATAACCATACATCCATTTTCTGAGACCCTTCCTGTTGGCCACAGTCACTTTTATCAATCATTCTCTCATCATGCCCAAACCACTTTCATTGATGCACAATGATAAAAATAAAGGAATGAATACATTATCAAAAAGATGCATTCTGGTGATTAGCTGCAAGTTTAGCTCTATCGTTTGCTTGGAGAGTTATTCTGCCAATTTCAGCTTCATGTCCTATGTGAGTGCTAAATAACGTAACACAATATGTGCCGTCTTTAACCACCACTTCAATTGTAGATGGGCAAGCTGCTCCAATTTTGTTTGTTCCTATATTTTTTATAGATCGTTGATTACTTCCTCGCCCTTTATAAGAATTAGATCTATGGCAGTGATAGTAATATTTGACTGTATTAGATGTACATTTCTTAGAAGAAGTATCCAACACATAAGAATAAAAATTCTTCCTCTCATAGTTTTCCTTCCACTCTAGAAAATCTAAAAATTAACAATTTTGTCAAGTAATCAAAAATACATTCAATGCTACAATTTCTCTAAGAATATGTAATGTATTATCAATTTAAATAATAAATAAAGTCTGAGTTTACCTTCATTGCATTTCAATGTCAGTTTTTCAATATGAAATTCCTTTTCATGTTCTTTTACAAAATGTTCTCTCAACCTTTTATAGGAAACTAAATGTTTAGAACATTCTGAGCACTTTATTCTACAATTGCGGGTTTTGGATGTATTATGTACGTTTTTTCTGTGTTTTAATAACGATGATTTAGTAGAAAAAACACATTTACAAAGATTACATTCTACCTGTTTAGTAACCGGATTTATTTTACAAGCAGTGGTTATACCATGAATATTTCTTCTATGCGCGTTTGAATTTTTTTCATGTTTATATCGACATCTACATTCATCACATTCGAAACTATTTACAGTAGAGTGGTTATCTTTCCCAGCCATTTTATCAATGTATACGAAAAGTTGGTTGAAGTCTGATGCAGATGAACGTCTGTTAAAAATTTACAATGAAAATTGTTGTAATATCATTTATATATATTAAAAGACATTTATATATATATATATATATCATTTATATACATAATTTATTTATATATTATATATATATATATATATATATTTAATCTTGTATGTATTTATTTATGTGGAAATCCTTTACAGTAACTTTACATATGTCTTACACCATTGAACAAAATTGAACAGAGTTAGGCACACAGAGATAATTAGACAGGGAGCAGTTTATCTACGCTAAAACATTTTTTAAAACTAGTGTTCATTGCCACTTTTTAACAATACCCCTCTTCAATGAATACCATGTCTAAAAAAAATATTTTTTTACATTAAAAAAATTGTTGTTTTCATTCTAATCCTAATCCATCCCTGAGTACACAAATATCTTTCTCGCAAGAGGTTTAGTTAACATATCACTTATTTGTTCATTAGTTGGAATATACGCAATGTTAATACCATTATTAATAATTTTATTTTTTACAAAATGTAATTTAATATCTAAATGTTTCAGCTTTGTATGATGAGATGGACTTTTGCATATCTTGATCGCACTTTGATTATCTTCAAAAATTATTATTTTTACCTTTTCATCATACACTCTGAAATCATGAATCAAATTTTGCCACCAACAAGCTTCACTTACAGCTAAATTTATTGCTACATATTCTGCTTCAGTCGATGATAAGGCAACCGCTGCTTGCTTTCTTGACATCCATGAAACTGTGCATCCTAGCACTATGAAAACATAGCCAGCAGTTGGCTTACGATCGACTTTATATCCTGCCCAATCTGAGTCTACATAGCCCACGATAATATTTTAATTTTTTTTTTTTTTTTTAATTTTGTCAATGCTGACGGTGTTGAATATGTAGAATTCCATAATGGGTATTTTAAATCAAACAAATGATTTGGTCTACATATATATTTTTTCCTGAGTCCAGGACGACCGTTTCAGCTTATTAGGCCCTTATCAACTGGTAAACATAAAAACTCTGCTTTTTCTTATATACTAAAATTCGGTACATTTTTGCAGTTATGGATTGTTCAAAACAGTTGTAATATGGTTTATGTTGGGAATTACGTCGATGCAGGTGTTTAGGTAGGTAATGAAAAAACCTACAGTACAGCTGTTTAAAAATATAAAGTCTTTACCGAAAAGGGTGAATACCAGTGGTCAGGAAAAAATATATATGTAGACCAAATCATTTGTTTGATTTAAAATACCCATTAATATTTTCATTGTCTAATGCAAACACTAAACTTAAATTTACAGTTCCCTTTATATAACGTAGGACTCTTTTTAAGGCAGACCATAGTTCTTTGCTAGCACAAGATTGATAGCGACTTAGTATACTCAAACAAATACCGAGATCTAGTCTTGTGCATAACATGGCATACATGAGAGCACCAATTAAACTTCTACAATTACTTTCTAACTCTGGGCTCTCAGAAGATTTTCCTTTTAAGCTACTATGATCAAAGTTAGCACCTAACGGAGTTGACATAGATTTACAATCTTGCATATTATATTTTCTTAATATGTTTGTGAGATAGGCAGTTTGATTTAACTTAATTTGGTTCTTAACCATATCTTGGTGAATAGTCATGCCCAAGTAATTACATGCAGGACCAAGGTCTTTAATTTTAAAATTATTATTTAGACTATTTTTACATGTGACACCTCTTCCTCTTCAGTACCTGATATCAACAAATCGTCAACAAATACTGGTAAGTATATGTAACCGTTGTCTGTTGATTTTACATAAAGGCAGTATTCATTTTCAGATCTTTTAAACCCCATGGACTTGTTTTTCTTATTTCCATTAAATAAAATATCAAAAATTGCTAATTGTAATGGGTGACACATGTGTTCCGCGCGAGCACTCAAGGAGTACTTGAAGGGCCGAGTACTCTAGTGTTAATAAACAGATTTTTTCTATAATGTGTCTTTTATTGTTTTCTTCTCTGAGTTACATATATATATATATATATATATATATATATATATATATATATATATATATATATATATATATATATATATATATATATATATATATATATATATATATATATATATATATATATATATATATATATATATATATATATATATATATATATATATATATATATATCTTTTTTTCTCTATATTTCACTTTGTATATGCTATATTATAAAAAACAAAATTCCAAGCAAAAAAAATCCAGCCATGAATTTTTTGCCCATCATTTAAATATAGATAAAGAAAATGTTCCAGTGTGCAAGTTTATGTCTTTATCGACATTATCATTAGGTGAATTTTGTGATTGGATAAAGAAAGCTACGTGCAAAAGGAAAATAGCCAATATGTAATGGATTCTATTGTTCTTTTAAATGAATTAATAATTTATTATTATTGCACATATTACTTGTAAAACATGTGACTTTATTGTAGCACTATAGGATTTTCAATCCATAAATTTGTTAAAAGTAATTACTCGTAAGCCACAATTTTGTTATTTTTGGGGAAGCAATACCCAATATCCCACATAAAAAAAATATTATATTTCGCATAAATTTAGATACCCTATGATTAAAAGATACATACATACATACCATCACGCCATGTCCCTTGCGGGGTAGGCAGAGAGAACCGAACGCCACATTTTTCTATCCTGACACGCATCCCTCGCTTCGTCCACATTCATGCATCGTCTCATACATGCTCGTCTATTGCTCACACTTCTAACATTTCCGTCTTTCAAAATTTCGTTCACATGGTCGTGCCATCCCTTTCTTGGGCGTCCCCGACCTCTCATTCCATTCCTTTCCGCTCTGTATATTTTCTTCGTCCCCATGTGACCAAACCATCTCAATGTGTTCACTTTCATTCTAGTAATGACATCTTTCTTCATCTTACATTCTTTCCTTATGTCCTCATTTCTTACCCGGTCATACATCGTTCTATTACAAATCCTTCTTAACGATCTCATTTCGACTGCATTTATTCTACTTTCATGCGTCTTCTGCCATGTCCAGGTTTCACTTGCATACGTCAAGGTTGGCACTACGACGGCGTTATGAATGGCAACTTTGGCATCCTTTGATATGTTGCGATCATTCATAATTGGTCTTAGTGCTCCATTCACTCTGTTTCCTGCCATAACTCTTCTTTCGATCTCTTTATCGAGTCGTCCATTCCATTGAAATATGCTTCCCAAGTACTCATATTCTTCGACTTGCTCGAGCCATTCGTTCTCTACTCTTATTTTACACGCTGTTCTGCTTTCACTCTTTTCAAAGACCATTGTCTTTGATTTGCTGGCATTCATCCTAAGTCCATTCTCTATACATCCTTCATATACCTGACTTACAAGATACTGTAACTCTTCCATACTTTCTGCTAATAGAACTTTATCGTCTGCATACATCAAATCTCGCACCATTACAGTACTCAATTTCAGACCCTTGCTTTCATCCTTAAGGGCTCTTATGCAGAAATCAATGTACAAGTTAAAGAGCCATGGAGATAGCACGCACCCTTGTCTAACGCCATTATTTATAGAGAACCACGTTGTCACTGTGTCGTTGACACGAACACATGCTTCGCTGTTCTCATATAATGACGCGATTGCGCGTATCAGCTTGCTCTTCACTCCATACACTGCTAGTATATCCCATAATTTTTCTCTAACAACTTTATCATATGCCTTTTCTAGGTCTATGAAGGCACAGAAAATTTTCTGATTTTTATCCAGAACCTTTTCTGTGACCGTGCGCAGAAAAAAAATTTTGGTCTATACATCCTCTGCCGCCCACAAACGCACCTTGGACATCCCATATCTTGCTTTCTGTAATCTTTCGCACTCTTTGATCCAGGATCCTTGCATACATCTTACCAACTGAGCTTAATAAACTTATGGCTCTATAGTTTTTGCAGTCGAGCTTCGATCCTTTACCTTTATACAAAGGTACCACGACTGCATTTCTCCAGTCTGAGGGAGTGTGTCCTTCTTCCCAACATTTGTTGAAAAGAGAGAGACACCACTCCAACGTCTGTTCGCCGCCATATTTTATAAGTTCAGCTGATACACTGTCATATCCGGCAGCTTTCCCAGCTTTCGCGTGTTTTACTTTACTGTTTCAAATACTTCTTCTCGCGTTATTTCATCCTTATCACTTTCGCTTACTTGCCATGTTCTCTGACTCACGTCCCCACTTACTCCGCTATCATACAGTTCCTTAAAATATTCTTTCCATCTTTCTTTCACGCCGTCTTCGTCCATAATTATTTTCCATCTTTATCATTTATTCCTTTCGAAGCTTTCACAGTTCCATTTTTTCTTTTCGCTACGCCTTTCCAGAACATTTTCATGTTTCCAGGAAAGTCGTTGGCTATTTTCAGGCTTTCTTTCTCTTTTATACCATCTTTTTCCCTTTTTACTGTGTCTTTGACTACCTTTTTACATACTTTATAATTCTCTTTTGCTCTTTCTTCAATAATCAAGGTATTAAGATGATATTATAGCAATTTAAATTTATAGATAAACGAAAATGTTTGCGTCAAGAGGAGGTTGCGGCCTCCATATATAAATGCCATTGAAAGGAATGGGCTGCCCAAGGAAAGGTCTGTTCGTCGTACCTGATCTTATTTTTGCGCTGCCTCAAGATACCTATATTTTCATAATATTATATAGCCTATACTAATATTAAGTTAATGAAGAAAATATTGGTGAAAGTCTGATTTCAATAAAATAAACAGTTTTTGATATAAAATCACTAAAATTGTAATTAACCTACATGATCAACATAATTTTAATATAAATGATTATGTAAAACGGCTAATATTCTTTTCAAAATATATTTAAACACTTCATTTATATTTATTTACAAAAGTTTGATGTACATAATAGTTTTTTTATTAAAAAAAATAAACAAAAACAACTCGTATTATAGAAATACCTACATTTATACATACATCAACGATGTTTTAGTATTATCATTCACTGGCTGTCAGAACTTTTGAAGTATGTGCACTTTCTAGGGATCTAGCTATGACATCTATGGATTTTAAAGAAATGTATTTTTTCTATGGTAGCCATTGGTTTTACTGTCCCGAGACACTCGTCTAATATCCACTTTCTCTATTATGTTTTCATCTAATAATCTATTAATTTCTTGTTCTACCTTGTCCTTTAAACTAAAAGGTATTGGCCTTGGATTACAAAATTTTGGTTGAAAATCCGGTTTAACCTCAATATTCACTTCGTAATTCTTAAAACTACCAGTCTTATTTGTAAACACATCCTTATATAATTTTTTCATTTTGTTTAAAAACGAACTGTTACATTGCCTGTTCTGTATATCAATATTATCACTCGATGTTGAAACTAAACTATTAATATTCCTAAATTCTATATTAAATTTATTTATGAAGTCCCTACCTAACAAAAATGACGATCCGTTTTTCACAACAATAAAATTTTGTTTCTCACTGATGTTATTATATTCCACATTAAATTCGTAAAAACCTATAACCCTTAATATTTTATTATCGTATCCTGATAATTTTAAATCACACTTTCTCAACTTATAACCTTTAAAATATTTATTAAATAAGTGTAAAGGCATTATACTTACACCAGAACCAGTGTCAAGCATCATTTTGAGTGATACTTCATTTGTTTTTATATTCAGCATTATTGGTTCACAATTTCCATTATTTATCGCAAAAATTGATTGCACTTTGTTCTCCAAACAATTATTAGCATAGTGTCCACTTTTGCTACACTTATAACATCTAATATTCCGCAAAAAACAATTCTTTTTTACATGCCCAAATTTTCGACAAATATGACATTGCAATTTTAATGGCGACAAAACTTTTCTCTCATCAACTGCACCGCGCATGCGCTCGGTATGTCGATTCTCGTGTCTGATTGGCGACCTTGAAATATGTTTAGCGAATTGTTTTTGTCCTGTTACATTTAAAGACGAAACCGATAAAATACTATTTTCAATACTATCACATAAATTACTTTCCTGGTTTTTACGTACTAATATGTGTTCATAGGTATTTGCCAAATTAACACATTTATTGAAGTCATTATCTATACCATTTAAAAATAACTTATACTTAATATCTCTATTTAAAATTCCAATGATAAATAAATCCTTTAAATTTTCCTCAAGACGGGTTCCGAAATTACATTTTATAGCTAAACTTCTCAATCTCTCTGTAAAACTTTTTATAGATTCATCATTACTTTGTTTACAATTATAAAAATACTCTCTAAATTCATAAATATTTTCATTGCCTTTGCAACTATTCCCCATTAATTTACATAATTCTTCAAATTTATAGTCAGTAACTTCCTTAGGAAAACATAGTTCACTCAAATATACAAAGGTACTCTCGGTTAAATTAGAAAGAAGAATTGCTCGTTTCTTCTCATCAGACAATTTCTCATCACCGAGTATGAGAATCTGGTCCAATCTCTTTCTGAAGATGGGCCAATTACCCGACTTATGGCAAAACGGACTCAATCCCCTCAAAACGGCCTCCATTTCGAGACTAGCTAAGTATTTTATTTATAAAAAAAAATACTTAACTTAAGACCGGGACCACGAAGTAGCTCGACTCCGACCGTCCCAGATGCTCCTCAATTGACCCTCTTGCCTCTATGTTCTCCTGCCTGATTCTGCACCGACCCGACGATGACTCTGCTCGTTGACCTTGTCCTCTCCTGGATTGCTTAGATGACGAAAACCCTGCCTGGCCTCGTCTTCTTCACCGACGTCCTTGTACCGCCGTACCGAAAACTGCAACTCCGACTGCGAAGCTCCCAAAAACTCTCAAATTCTCCAGAATTTGATACTAGAATTCTCCTGAATTCTCCACTTCCACTTTCTTCCAATCTTCCTTGGATGATGCCGCTTCTTCTCCAAAAACAATCCAGAAAAAAAAAGTAGGTAGCAATTTTTTCTTCTAAATTTTATACCACTTGTAGGTATAAAAAAAAACTTCTAGAATCTTCCTAGATTCTCGTATTGAGCGTTTATCTCTTTTAATTCTGTCGACTGCGCCACTGTAATGTACTGTGATGGGGTGCACAGTACTATCTCCTCAATTGAATATTGGGGATGGTCTTCTTCAATAAATAACTCAGTAGTTATCTCTGTAATCAATCTCTATATTGTCTCAGTACGGGCCCTATGGCAGAATGCCCCCTACTCATTCATACCAAGCCTATATAGGCACAACATCCGTCTCTTTCACACACGATATCCCTTTTACACTTACGTACACTACAGGTTGAAATCTTGGCAGTAAAGATTCCCTTCACTCTCGCAAAATCCCTTCACTTTCGCAAAACCATTCTAATCTGTTTTTAACCAAATGTTCTGTAATTTTTGCTAATGCTGGTGATAGTGCGATCGGTCTATATGAATCACCAATACATGGATCTTTACTGGGTTTCAGAATTGGAATTATTATATAATTTTTCCAAGAGCAAGGAATTCGACCAGTATTAAACATGATATTTACCATAGCTAAAAAATATGTTAGAGTATGTGGTAATGCTTTACTCAAGAATGAATAAGGGACACCATCAACACCTGGGGAACAGTCTTTAACTTTATTGAGGACCATATTAAGTTCCTCTAAAGAAAATGGTGAATCAAGATGATGCTCAAAAGAATTAAGTAGGTATGTATCTGGTAAATCTACAAAATTGGGAGCTGAGGGAGGAGAGATTTTATTTAAGAATGAATTTATCCAAGGTCCAATAAAGTTATTACGCCTTTTTGAGGAAAATACAGAACGGAATTTTCTTATATTTTCCCAAACTTTAGACGAAGGAGTGTCTGGAGAGAGAGATTGACAAAAAGATTTCCATCCTTGACGCTTTTTTTTTAATAACAGTCTTTTAGTCTGCGCTTGAATTTTCCGGACAAGAATAAAATTGGATTCAGACATATTTGATGAATAAGATTTCATAGCTTCTTTACGTTTATGTATTGCTTCACAGCATTCTTCATCCCACCATGGTGGAGATGGAATTTTACGAGGGATAATGTTTTTGAGGGGGATCCAGGTTTCAGCTGATTGAATCATAGCTTTTATAAGACGGTCATATGCAGAATGAATGTTAGATATTGAGGGCCATTCAAAAGTTTTAATTATCTTGTCGAGCATTACAGAATATTCATTCCATTGAGCTTTTTCAATATAAAATTTATTTGAATTGAATAATCGAGTTGAACTGGTATTTGGGAATTTTATAGATTTAGGGAAAGAGAGAATGATGGGAAAGTGATCACTACCATGAGAATCTTGCAAAATATTCCATGTAAGTGAAGGAGCAAGGGAGGGGGAACATATCGATAAGTCAATTGCACTAATGTTTTGCATTGGTGGAGAAAACCGGGTAGGAGAACCGTTGTTTAAAATGCAAAGGTTCTGTTCATCGAGTAAATTGTATAGTTTTCTTCCAAAATGACAGGTTCTGGAAGAGCCCCAAAGAGTGTGATGCATATTCAAATCTCCTAGAATTAAAATAGGAGGAGGAATGGATTCAATTATATCTTTGAGTTGATCAATGATGAAGTCGGAAGGCCTAGAAATATATACTGATAAAAAGGAAATGTCATTAATACGAACTGCAACTACATTTAAGTCGAAAATTCGAATACCAGGAATTGGTAATTGAGAAAACCGTTGAGATGGATGTACACGGAGGGCAGAACCACCTTTACCATCGACCCTGTCATCACGTAAGCATGAGTATCCTAATAGATGGAAATGCGACTCTGGTTTGATCCAGGTCTCAGAAAGAGCAACAACAAATGGAGAGAAATCTTTTAGTAAAAGTTGAAGTTCGGCTTTATTGGCAATTACACTACGTGTATTCCATTGAAGTATATTAAAATTACATTGATGAGCCATTATTTAAATATAGATATAATATTATATAAAACATGTAAAATTGTATATCTTTAAAAAAAAAAACAATAGAAAAAATTAGATTAATAAAACATGATTAAATTAGATTCAAGTTAGCTAGGGGATGTCATTATGAGAAGTATTCGGCAAATTGCCATCAATATATTTTTTTAAAAGTGAAGTTTGATTGAGAATAAGTGGAGCAGCGTTGGGCGGTATGGTTGATGGATTATCGAGTAATTTTGTAATAAGCAAAAATAAATTATTGAGAATTCCAGTTATGTCATTGTCTTTTTGAATAATACAACTAGGTTCAGAATTAACTTTGGCATAGCCACAACCATCTGAGAGATTGGAGTTGGGTTTCCACGAGAGATTCTCAATTTCCTTCCTTTCTGACGGTGTGATGTGGGGTTGAAATCTTGGCAGGCTTTTTTTTAAGTGGTGGGTTTTGTTGTACTGAAAATGACTCGATAAGTTGGATTCCATGTGGGAGGCCTGAAGAGTGGACGATTTGATTTCACCGTGTGATAGAACATCTTCAAAGGTTCTTTTTGTTGGAGGTAGTTGTTTGGATGCTTCTAAATATGAAAAATTTTGTTCTGACATAATTCTTTTTATATTGTCCTGCCTGGCATATTCTGGACAGTTGCGGTTAACTGCAGAATGATGACCTGAACAGTTTAAACACTTTTGGTTGATTATTGGAGTAGTACATGATTCACCGGTATGAGTTTGTCCACACTTAAAACATCGCGGTGAAGATCTACATAATGTTTTTGTATGTCCAAATCTGCAGCAGTTAAAGCATTGAATTGTAGGATATTGATATTTTTCCACAATCAAAGAGGTGTAAAACGAATATACCCTTGTTGGTAGTATTTGTCCGTCAAATGTTACGACAACAGTCATTGCCCATTGGACTCCTTCAGGGGTTGTAGATTTGCGATTAAGACGGCGTGCTTTAATCACATTACCACAACCGCTTGGGACTTCCAATATTTTTGCAAATGTCATCAACTGTCCAATCTGTGGGAATTCCTCTTACAAGACCCATTCGATAAACCATGAAACTAGGGATGAAAGCTTTGTAGCAATTTTCCAATAAAAATTTAGAACATAAAAAATCGTTAGCAGCCAGAAAATTTTTGAAAGATATTGAAATTTTGTTTCGGCCTATTAATTTCACACCTTCTTTCGGAATAATGTCAGCAATCGAATATTTCTTTAATGTCTTTCCAAAAGATATCGGATTAATAGAAGCACCCAGAGAGGAATCTATTTTTTGAACGTGTATAATAAATGGTCCAATGTCTTCTTTATTATAAAGGCGACTAATAATTGATGTTGGATTGCCGGATTGAGTCGAGATTGGATCTAGAGAAATATGTGAGTTCACATTAGGAGTAATCTTGATTGGTAATTCAGGGTCACTGTCAGATCTATGAGCCCTCATTCGTTTTTTCTTTAGTTTCCGTGTGGAATGAATCTCCAAAAAACTGTTTGGAACAGGGATGTCTTCATCAGTTACCGCAGAAGTGTACGTATCATTATCAAGAGATGATACTGTAGCAGGGTCAGGTGGTTTTGGATTTGGCCTAAAGGCCATTTTTGAATGGAGTAAACTTTAACTAAATGGTAAAATCAAGTTCGAAAAATAAGAATAAATTAAAAAAATCAACAAAATATAATCACTTTGCCACAAAATACAACAAAAAAAATCAGAGCAAAAAAAAACAAGGCTGTGGCTATTCTACACCATTATTATTGTTATTATTTTTTAAAATAATAATAATAATAATAAACTGATTTTTCTATGGATTTGGCCATAGTGAATTTTTCCTATAGATAATTGTAAAACCTTGTAAATCTTTATCTTGGCTAGTTACCGTATTCACACAAGAGCTATAAAATATACATGAAATGACGAAAACTCATACAAACTGTGGTCAAACGTGTAAGTTCTCAGCCTTTTTGATATTTTTTGCTGAGATTTTAAAACTGAATTTTAACTTGAAAAATTGATTTGTAACTATCTTCTTTTGTTTCTGGATGTCATATAACTAATAAAATCCATATTGTTATCAGTTTGTGTCTGTATAATTTCAGGTTACGAATTATTTTGCGCTGCAATTTCATCAAATGTCTTCAACTTTCATTACTTTAATTTAAGTAGCACCACACGTTTTACTCCATTGAAGTGGCTTCCTGTTCTTGTAAACATACCTCAGCTAACAATGATGTCCCATCTAAGAGTCCGCACCGAATTTCTTCCAGGAACCCAGTTACAAAACTTGGACGTGGCACAATGACTGGAAGAACATCAACCTATATGTCAATAGGTACATGGGTACTTCAACAGTGGTACCTCTAGGTTTGGATCTGCCAAGAAGGCTGTGGACCTCTCTAAATAGGATCCGCGCTGGACATGGACGTTGTAACTACCTCATGGAAAAGTGGCATTGTTTCATCCGCACAATGCGATTGCGGCCGTCTCTTCCAAATGATACAGCATATTATATTGCAAGAATGTAGCGTACGGCTCTCGATCTGAATATCTGATCATATTTTATTTTTAAAATGCTATTGTTAATATATTTTTTTGTGATTATTTTATTTCTTCCCAAAGAAATTGCACTCATATTGCTTTTCGCCTGAATGAGTCTGTTTATGAGCGTTTAAAGATTGTCTTTGAGCAAATGTCTTCAAAGATCGTGGTCGAGAGAATTTCTCCACCGATACTGCATTCATGTTGGTTTTCGTCTGAATGACTTGATGTAGTATTAATTCCATGACTTCCCACAAACTTTACATTCGTGTGGTTTTTTACCCAAATGAGTTTTTTGTGTACTTTACGATTTGAGAGAATGTCTTTCCACAGATATTGCATTCAAATGGTTTTTCACATAAATGGTTAGTTTGTGTTTTAAAACTTCTTTCTAGAGAGAATGTCTTTACGCAAATATTGCATTCATTTGGTTTTTCGTCTAGATGTAGTGTTTTTATCAAAATGAGTTTGTTTTTTCAGAGATCCTGTTCCACAGAAAGTTTTTATACAAACGTTGCATTTATGTGATTTTTCACCCGAATGAGTTAGTATATGTTTGTATGAACCTCTCATCTCGCCTTCCCATAGATATTGCACTCATATGATTTTTCACCCAATTAGGTTTGTTTTCGCAGACAATGGAAGGAGTATATTTGTCTTTTATAAACCTTTCGTTTCATTTGACTCAAAAGAGAAATTAGCTGGTTAGTTAACAGAATTTTATAAATAATGTTAATAAAATTACCAATTCTGCAAGGGACTAAAGGAAGTTTTTACAATACATATATTTAAAATTAAGAATACTATTTTATAAAAAAATATAAATTATACACACCACAACTTAACATGTATTTTTTATTTATTTCTAAATAAATCATGACTTTGTAATAATTTAATGTTTTTTTTCTATGCACTCATAATTATATAATAGGGTAGTTATTTGGTAAAGTAAAAAACAAGACATTATATAGGTAAACAGTATTTAGTTTTATTAAAAAATATCTATAAAATCCCGATACATAAAAATAGAAACAGGATTATACGGAATACTATTTGTGAAAAATTAAGCAAGACAATTTTTTAATTATTAAAGACAATTCAATACCTATATCGAAGAAGCTTTTAAGAGTTTTTTTTGACCACTGAATATCTGTTGGGGTAGACAGATAATCGAACACCACACAATCCTATTTTGACTTACATTATTTGAATTTTTTCAACTGAATGAGGAAGTATATGTTTAATTAAAGCTACTTTTCGTGAGAATGTCTTCCCACAGACATTGCAACTATGGTTTTTCTCCCGAATGAGATTGTTAATATGCTTTCAAATGTTCCGCTCGAGCTAGATTATGTACTTTCAAATGTTCCTCTCAAAA
Organism: Molanna angustata; assembly: GCA_963576475.1. Classification (NCBI taxonomy): domain Eukaryota; kingdom Metazoa; phylum Arthropoda; class Insecta; order Trichoptera; family Molannidae; genus Molanna; species Molanna angustata. Next base: position 36,152,030 of record OY754972.1, read on the forward strand.
GAATTTCTTCCCACAGACATTGTATTCATATGGCTTTTCTTTTTTTTCATTCGCATTACCTATTCGACAGTTTCTCTTCCCACAGACGTTGCATTTAAATGGTTTTTCACCCAATGAGTTAGTGTATGTTCTTTCAAACTTTTCTTATGAGATAAATTCTTTCTACAGATACTACATTTATGTGGTTTTTCACCCGAATGAGCCGGTTATATGCTTGTAAAAATCTCGCTTTTGAGAGAATAACTTTCCACAGACATTGCATTCATGTGGCTTTTTAACCATTTTTTTAATGAATTTGTTCTTGTTAAACAAGTACATATACATCTTCCTACATTCCCTAAACTAAGCATAAATGCTTGTGCTATAGGTGAACGAAATCGGTCGAGGCAGGATTCGAACTCGCGACCACTGGAATGTACATTCAAATTTCCAATTCGAGAGAATGTCTTCCCACAGATATTGAAGTAATGTTTTTCCCACTAAATTAATTAGTTTTATTATGTTCATTTAAATTTCCTTTTAGAGAGAATGTCTTCCACAGACATTGCACTCATATGGTTTTTCACACAAATCTATGCTATCTTAAAAATTCTTTTTGAGATAATGTTTTCCCACAGACAGTGCATTCATGTGGTTTTTCGCCTAAATGAGTTACTCAATGTAGTGTTAAATTCCATGTGTGATAGAATATCTTCTCACAAACAATACATTCGTGTGTTTTTCATCCAAATGATTTTTTTTTCAAAGATCCGGTTCCAGAGAAATTTTTCCCACAAACATTGCATTTATGTGTTTTTTTTTCATCCGAATGTACTCTCCTTTGAGAGTATGATTTCCCACAGGCATTGCTCTCATACACTCAAATGACTTAATTTCGAAAGTTCAAACACTTATATAAAAAACACTATAAATCTTAATAATTTTAGGTATTTTATTTTGATAATCGATTCTTCTGATACATTGAGTAGCTTGTAAAATCCAGAATATAACCTCGAAGATATTGATAACTTTCAACCTTTTACATAACTTAAGTGAAATTTAAATGTAATTACTTATAAAACTTCACTATATTATTATAAAATTATATGTATTTATAAAAATATACTTCGTTTGTATACTTAAGAGGAAATGAAGGACGGTTTATCAATTGTTTACAAAAAATGGTTAGATTTAACCACATGGACTGTCATCTGACAGTATCTGTCTCTGTCTTAATCATCTGTCTCTGTCATATTTCAAAAACACATGATATTTTGTTATTGTTTACAAACATAGGGTGTAAAATAGCCACTTAAACTGACATCTGTCAAAATCACGTGATGTTTGTTATTGTTTACAAACATAGGGTGTAAAATAGCCACTTAAACTGACATCTGTCAAAATCACGTGATATTTGTTATTGTTTACAAGGTGAAGAATAGCAGCAGGGAAAAAACAACCACTTGACAGATCAATCAAAGAGCAAGCATGCACCATAGAAATATTTTGTAAAAAAATATCTTACATATGGGTCGCGTTCGGAAAGTCACTCGACGATATAAGACGTCGTCCTGAGCGTTCGGAATTCATCGAGCGATTCGCTCTAAACATGTGTAACGCTGCGTTGCGCCACTCAATTGCGTCTACTCAGTTCACTGCGTCGGGTGTGTTACCCCCATGGTTAACTAACTCCTTCGAAATGTATTGGCTCACGGCGCAGTGAGTCGTAAGTGTAAGACCGGGAGAATGCGAACAGTGTTAGGGTAGAGTTGAGTTGCCTGCTTTTTAACCGACATACTTTATCTAAAGTTGTGATATTTTTAAACATGTGTATATGAAATAAAATGAATATAATAATAATCTTTACTTATATAAAATACAATACCTACATATTATACTTTAATTATTATTTTTTACTAGCTTAATGACCCGACGCAGTGAATTGTGAGCTGCACCGATACTGAGTTGCATGGAAAGGTGTTGTACCAGCAAAGTAAATAAATTATTATTACCTTTGAATACTTTAAATAAATGGTAATATGTGAAAAACTGACGTCACTTTCAAAAATATCCATATTATTCGTTATTCTCATTTAAACTCACTTACTGACTCAAGTCAATGCAGTTCATTCATGCGCTGTATGTAGGTACTAAAAAGCCTGTGAGTTGTTGAATGTGTCATGTTGATGGTGCGCGGTACATATCTCACTCGGCGTATTCATTTTGTTGCGTCATGACGCAATTATGGGTTAACTCAGTGAGCCGGTGCAGTGAGCAGCGCGGCTCACTGCAGGTTGACGCAAGGAATTTTGTTGAGTTACCCATGTCTTATTCGCTCTGCCCGTTCAGAATCACGGTTGACTCGCACCAATTTCGCCCAAGTCGTTCTATGAAATAGTAAGGTCACTCCTGTCAAATTTAAAGGTAGGCGCGCCTGGAAGCTAATTTCATCGGCCGATTAATTATTGGTGAGCTACAACCACTAGTTGCATGTAACACATGAGATCCAACTGTCGATAGTGATAGTATGTATAGTTGAAGAATAAGTACCAAACTACAAAACTATAAATCCAAATTATAATAATAATAATAATAATAAGTAATTTATATAGCGCCGTTTAATGAATTAAAATCATTCCAAGGGCGCTGGTAGCTCAATTCTGTAATGCTCTGCGAAACAAAGTTGTTTTTAGTTTTTTAGAGAAGGTGTCATTGCTTTGAGCACCGCGGACATCAGGAGGTAGTTTATTCCACTTTAATGGACCGCTCACACTAAAGCATCGATCATAGTATCGGCTCTGTCCACCTCCTTCAAGGAGTTGGTACTCTGTGATCCAGACGACCTAAGTGTGATGTGCCTCCCAGAGAGTTCTTTTCTTTGACATAGTTCTTGTATGTAATTCGGTGCTAGATCATTCAAAGCATTAAACACCATCAGACAGATTGTGTAGTCAATTCGTTCTGGACACTTCAACCAGTGCAGTTCGTTAAGAAGAGGCGTTATATGACATCGTTTATTTTCACTGTAAATTAGCCTAGCCGCTGCATTAAACACCATCTGTAATCTATCGAGCTGATACTTGGGCAACCCAGCATATATACCGTTGCAGTAATCAAGCCGAGATACAACAAATGCGTTTATGAGTGTTCTTGTCTCATTCTTTGGTAAGCTTCGACGAATACTTTTCAGTTGTCTTAGTTGAAAAAAACATGAGCTGATCGTTTTAGAAATTTGCAGATCAAGCGACAACTTGTTGTCCAAGCAAACACCTAAGAATTTGACGCTTGCAGCTGGCACCAGTTTTTCTCCATTTATGTTTATGGGAATATTTTCAATAAGGTGTTGTCGTTGTGGTGATGCTACCCACATGAACTCTGTTTTTGTTGGGTTCAATTTCAACTTATTGTGGGACATCCACGCAGCGACTTTTTCGATGCATTGAACTGTATCCTCTTTAAGAACATCTTTGCATGCAGGATTGCAGAATCTAAAAAATAGGCGATCGTCGGCATAAGCAAACGAATCAAACCCCTCATTTTGAATTAGATCATCAAGCTTTTTTATGTACAGAATGAATAGAATAGGCCCGAGCACTGATCCCTGAGGCACACCAAATTTAACGATTTCCGATAAAGATGCATTTTTATTGATCCACACAGACTGGCGTCTTTCTGACATGTATGAGGTTATCCATTTTAGAAAATTTCCGCAAATTCCATATTCATTTTCCAGAAGCAGAAGGAGAGTTTCATGGTCCACAGTGTCAAAGGCAGCACTCATGTCTAGAATAGACACTAGAGCAATGTTTCCAGATTCAACTCCTGTAATTAGATCAGACAGTATTCTCATAAGTATAGTTTCAGTAGAGTGGTGTCTGTACGCTGACTGTTTTTTTGGAAACAAGTCGTGTTCTTTCAAATACTTCGTCATTTGATGCACAACTGCTCTTTCAAGTAATTTTGAAAGCACTGGCAAATTTGAAATTGGTCTGTAACATCCAGCATCTTCTGGATCGAGGTTTGTCTTCTTTAAAATAGGTGTTATGATTGAAGTTTTTAAAGTTTCTGGGACGTTCATCGTTTCCACCATTGATAAATTTATAATTCTCGTTATCACAGGTACCAATTCATTCACGCAGGTTTTCAAGAGCCAAGTTGGAATTGGATCTAATTTACATTGTTTATTAGGACATGCTTTTATCATCTTTGACACTTCTATCTCAGTTGTTGGCTGAAGTGTCTCGATTTTTGAACTTCTACGTTGTGGTTCACTTATAGTAGGAATTTCGTTAGAGATTTTTACAGTATTACGGATATTTTCTACTTTTTTTGAGAAGAAATTGATATTTCCATAGGTATTGTGATCGATATATTTCCATGCATTATGATATCAAAGAAACCCAATAACCATTATTTTACTTCGGCCTAATGTATTTCTTCTATTAATTCTAGGAACGGATTATAGCGGCCCCCCAGGCCTTGTTCATATGTTTTAGCATTGTCTTTTATATTGAAAATAAATTTAAAATGTAAAATGCATTTGGCAGATTCCTGGAATCTTGGTTGGCACCCGGCGGTACGGGTTGGTTCTTCAGTTTAACCCCCCCCCTCCCCTACTCCATGTTTCACGGGCGCTGGGTCGCCCTGCTGTGGCCAGTCGCCCTGCTGTGGCCAGTAGGTAGGAGTCAGTGGTTGGTCGGTAGTTGTAGAGACCCGCGTGCGAGAGTGCGAGTTTGCTAGGCTATCGGACGGCCTTAGCATTTTTTTTTAATTGTATAAATTAGTGATTAAGTTCTTTTCAGGTTCTCTACCTATCATCGGGGGTGAATTTAAGATAGCTTAAGTTACTATTAAAAATAACTTTAAGAATAAAAATAACTTAAATAATCGAATAATAGTGAATAAGTGTGTTTCAGGTCCACATAACCAACGAGGGGTGAATTTAAGCTAGTTTTAAGTTTTTTTTTTAATTAATAAAAAGTGATATGTAGTGTGTTTCCTCTACAGCCTCGTTACGAGAGCAGCAGTTTGGTAAGATCTTTCCAGTTATGTATATATTATTTTACCATGCCTGTATTTGTATGTATTTGTCTTTTCAGGCACATCGAAGCCGATTATGTTTTATTTGATTTTTATTTTCAGGGGCAGAGTTTAATGCTTGGAGGAATAATAGGATGGAGGCGCCTTCAGTATATTAAAAATGCAATCAAATTCCCTCATTTTGGAGTTTAGTCACAAGTTACAGTATTGACACAAACTAGCGCAAACTTCATTCTTATTGTTTGCAACGCAAAATATTTCGTAAACATCTCGTTTTTTAACCTAAAAGTATTATTGCTTCCAAAAATCGTTTTTTCTCTTTTTTCTTAACTAATTATTGGAAACAAAATGTGGTGAAATGTAGGAATAAAGGACACGGTATATCTTTTCACTCGTAAGCGTAAGTATTGAAACTAACCTACTATATTTAACGTAATATTGCGTATCCAACTGGCCACGGTTAAATTATAATTGTATAGTTATTTTTTTGAATGATTCGTTCTTAATGATTTAATATTTAGAACTTGTGGATACGACCGTAATCCGCCATTATATTGTAATATGTTTCGGGCACAATTTGAGAAAAAACATAATTTGTATTTACTGTTAATGCTTTTTCAATCATTTTGTCGCATATTTGTAATGTTTTTATATTGTCACCAAATATTTTATTAATGATTTAAGATAATTGAGCATGTCAATCACATCACATTATTTCCGTTGCGATATTAGCCGCCATATTTCATTCGACCGTAGAGTTGGGCATTGGACATGAATTTATTTTCAATATTTATTTTCTAATAATATTTCTGCAAATTCAAAATTTTATTTGTTTATTTATTTAAATCCGCATTAACATACAAAAATAACAACAATACAATAGTGCAACATAGTACAATTAAATTATGAAAAATAGACAATTTAGAATATGTTGGCACTGACAAAATGAATACCTACAAGTTACTGGCGTTATTATTTTATATTTCTTGTGAAACGGGATTTCATATTATTAAAATAATCTTATACGCACTTTATTTATTAATTTTATTTTATCTGACATCTTTAAGTATTACACAATATTGTTAATGTTTTTATTTTATATTTATAATGTTTTTAATTTATTTATGTAAATGGACGTGAAAAACATGTGTATTTTTTACAGATTTCCAAAAAATCCAGCTCTTAGAGCTTTGTGGATTGCCGCTGTCAATCGTCCTCCAAATTGGCAACCATCTTCAAGCACAGTCATTTGTTCAAAGCATTTCAGAGATGATGAAATTGACCGAAGTGGTTTTTAAAGAAAAATTAAGAATAATGTTGTCTCTTCAATTTTCTCTCAATTAGATACTGTTTGTCCGGAAGTAAGTTGATAGTTTTTTTTCTGACTTAGTACTTATCATATTATGTGTTTATTAAATATTACTTATTTGTTCTGTTTCGGACTATTTTGTAAATTTTATATACCTACAAGTTTTTAAATATCCTTACCTATATACTTATTGAATCATTATTTTGATATACGTTATTAAATTTTATAAATACACTTGCGGACATTCTTAATTTACATTGATTTTTTTTTTCAGATAACTTCACCCATCCTTCTTGAACCTTCGGTGCCTAGTTGTTCATCATCAAATCCAACATTGCCTGAAAATGATATTTCTATGCAGGACACTCCAAGAAAAATACGTTTAAAGAGAGAGCTGTTCGTTCACATATACTTGATAAAAATCGAAAAAAGAAAATCAAGGAATTACAAAAAAAGTATGGAGAAAATGTAAACAAGTCACTAATTTGAAAAATATAGAACCGATGGATTTTTTTTAATAAAGCTTGGTATCTAAAAAAATATGCATTTTTTAATATATATCCCCTTTTCTGTAAATCATTTAAAGTTGCTAAGACCACCATAACATCTGATTTCCGCCAGGAGAAGTTAATCAAAAATAATTAATCATATAAATCATGAAGATATGATACTAATAATTTTTGTATTTAAAAAAACATTTAAATTAGTAAACTATCAAGTTGTAAACACGACAAAATGACATCTAATTAATTTCAGAAAAAAATATCAATTATAATTTAGTATGTTATAATCATTGTCTTATCATACATTAATGTGTCAAACAATAAATGATGAATTTTTTTGCTCTACTGTAAAATTGCCGATTTTGACATAGTAAGGTTTCAAACGAATTCATGGACAGGCAGACTGACATGAATTTAGCCGTACACAAACATGTGCAAAACCAATCTTACGAGGTCTACTTTATTTATATGCAGATGAATGATCCTAATTATTTAATAATCAAAGTTAAATATATGAGACATTTTTTGTAGAAAATGACATTTATTATAATATGCTTTATCATGATTGTAAATTGTTGTTCACTTATCATAATTGTAAATTGAAAAAGATTTATGCTTGTTCATTTATCATATTTGTAAATTGAAAAATATTCAATTTTAAAATAATATTTGTCTGAATTGAGCCCATCTCTAACTTCAGGGTCATTTGCTTACTTCAATATTGCCACTAAAAAAAAATTGCCATTAGATAAAAAAAGTACTTATTTTATACTTATTGTTGTCAGTACTGTAACTTGTGACTAAACTCACAAATGAGGGAATTTGATTGCATTTTTACTGTAAAGATTATAAGGTATGGGCGGCCCCTTGGTTTAATGTTTATTTTTATTATGCTTTTCAGCTTCTTTAGTTATCAATTTCGCGTCCCAACATGGGGCCAATATATTTCTTCCCTGCCTCCTTATATCAATCTCGCGTCCCAACGTGGGACTAGTATTTTTCTCCGCCTTCTCTAGATATCAATTTCGCGTCCCAACGTGGGACGAGTATTTTTCTCCGCTCTCTCTTGATATCAATTTGGCTTCCAACGTGGGACAAGTACTCTTCTCCGCCTTCTCTCTAGATATCAAAGTCAGCAAAGTCTTGTGCGTTTAGTGATGTTTTGCATACTGACTTATCTTTTTCTCTCACAATGTCTAGGTTTTGCCAAAGTTTTTTGGGATCATTTTTATCCGCTTCGATTTTTTGTTTCCAGTAGGAGGCCTTTTTATGTTTGATTATGTCTCTGTTTGTTTTTTGTGAGGTAAGCCATTCTTGTCGGCTTAAAAGAGTTTTGAGTTTGTTAAAGTTTCTTTCATATTTTCTCATTATCTTTTTCTTCTCACGACATTCAGAATCAAACCATCTATTGTCAGTGGATCGTTTTCGGACTATTTTATATTTAACGGGAGCAAGATCGTCAATTAAAGAGAATAGCGTTTCATTATATAAGGTTAGAGTATCTTCTAGGGAAGCATTTAAAACGAAATTTGTGTCACACAGAGACGAGTTTTTAAGTGCTTGTGTAAAATTTTCAAAGTTAAAATTTGTCCAGTCCCTACTCAAAATGGCTTCATACACTGGTGGTGAAAGGGAAAATTTTACTTTTGCGATAACAAGTCTATGGTCTGATAGACCAATGTCAACTACTTGATTTAACTCTGGTTTTAAATCTCTGTGTGACATAACCACATCCAAAATACCGCCAGCGTCGTGAGTCGGAGAGTCGACCCATTGAGCATAACCAAAATCATTCAATATTCTGTTTAATTTAATCGTTGCCTTTTCTGATTGTTTCTCAAAATGTATGTTTAAATCACCAACTAAGAAAATAGGACATGAATATATTATAAGCTGTTCGAGAAAAGAAGAAAAATCATGAAAAAAAGAATTTGTTGCGGTATTGGATCCCGGTCGATAAATTGTAATGATAATAATGGATACACCCTTTCCCGAAATTTGACACCCCACATATTCAAATGTCTTAAATGATCTGTTTATTGAAATATTTTGTATTCTTAAATAATCTTTTGTTACAATAGCTACTCCTCCGTGGTTTATGTAATTTATTGAGTCTAAGGAAGATACTATTTCACGCGCTTTCTCAACCACGATAAAATTACGATTTTTTAAAGCTGTGATTGACGATGATTGACTATTTTCATGCCAGGTTTCACAAATAGCCAAGACTCCAAGGTCATTGTTGGTAAAGATTTGGCTAATATCGTCAATTTTATTATTTATTGATCGAGCATTCCAGATACCAATATTCAAAAAGTTTGAATATTTAAGATGTCTGTTTCGTTTTAGTGTAAGAAGGTTTTGAATATTATTTTTAACTCGCTTGCCCGCACGGCGACCTCTGTGGCGTTTGGTCCCGATTTGCAAAGATGAAAGCAAGGTGATTCCATTTTGAATATCTACATGTATAAAATGTTTTTTGTTAGTGTTCAAAGAAAGTAGTTCCGCAATTTGATATTCGTACTTATTCATGACAGTTAGAAAGGTGCATAGTTAAACTGAATAGTTAATATTATACATACATAAAAACAAATTATAGATCAGCAAAAAAGATATATTCACATACAAGTTGTTTAATACTTACCCGCCACGTGGCCGCTACCTAGCGACGTGATGTAAACCGGCGTGACGCTACGTCTTAACGACGCGACGTGAAATTATTGAATATTTTAGGATATATTGTTTTCTATACAACACATGTAGGTATATATGTCAAGATAGGACAGTATGGAGGTCAGTCCTCTTTTCCTACCCGGAATATGAAAACAGCATGATGGTTCTGTATGTATATTTGGAGATTTAAGTATCAAACTATACATATTGTGTATAGGCGACTGCCACACAAATTATATGAAGCAATGTCGTCACTAAATTCAATTTTTATAAATTGTTAAAAAAAATTAAGATGTACTCTTACAATATTGATATTTTTTTAGAAAATTAAATTATCTAGTTGGGGCGTTTCGGCATTTTTCGATATTAAAAAAAATGGATATATAGGCAGTTAAACTCATAAATTTATCATAAAAATATATTTTTCTTAATAAAAATGTTTGCGAAACCCTGGAATTTTATTGAAATAATTAATTTTAGATTTTGTATTTATCTATGTTTGTACTAATTTTCAGCGTTCTAGCTTTTATGGTTTCTGAGATATATGGAAAAATAATCCAAAAATTCAAAAGTTGATAACCCCTGACTGCAACAAAAATTCAAAATTCTGAGTATAAAAGTTTTGTAGGCCTATAACTGTTTAACTGTATATTCTGAAATTTTGGGCTCTGTAAATTGAGCGGACACACACACACACAGACACACACACAGACACACGAAACACACACACAGACAAACACACAGACACACGAAATGTTCTACTCCGAATTCTAAGTAAATCCGTGTATGGAACATATATACTGCGAAGCCTCTAAGTTGGTGTTTTTTGACTTCAAAGTTGGAAAAGCCGTGAAAAAATTAGACCCTGCATACAATTCTCGCGTATCTAGGATTTAAACGGCCTCTTCCTTCAACAGAATTTCATTCACTTGAACGAATCGACAGTTGGTCTATTTTATTACAATTTTTGACCAAAACTGACACAACTAAAGTAGCAACAAACTCGTTATTTTAAATTTAAAGCGCTCGCGTAATTTTAAAGGCCTGTGCATACGGGACGGGGCGACGACGTGGACGGGACGTGATGTTATGAAACCATGTATGCATACGCACCGTGAAAGCGACGTGGACCATGGGCGCCCGCAGAAAATTTTCTAGGGGCTTGTTGCAGACGGTAGTAAAAGAATGATCGGCCCGAGCAATGAGGCGCAGGGGCCGAACGTAACATCATTTGACTATTTTCAATCAATCCAGCGGGGGGCAAGTGCCCCCCTCGGCGGGCGCCCATGACGTGGATGTGACGTGTTAGTGTTATGAACAAGAAAGATTTTGCTCTCCGGAGCGACTGTAATTGCCATGCATACGCAACGGGGCGTTGACGGAGCGTGGCGGGACGGGGCGGGGACGTGCAAAACATCTCCGGCGACGATGTTTTTTTCCGCTCCGTCCACGCCACGTCCTCACCCCTTCGTGCACCCGTGGAGTATGCACTTTCGTATACATTTTATATGGAACGATGTTTAAAAAAAAACCTTCCGTCCCGTATGCAGCGGCCAAGTCACCCCAAAATCGTTCAGTGCCGTTCGGAATACATATCGCCCAAATGTCGCTTTCGTTGCAACTTCAGGTCGTACCAACAGAGTGATTCATTCTGATTTGGAACGCACCCATATACGAGTATATCTCTTTTCTATGGTATTGTGTGTAAAAAAAAAAAAAACTGTCAGTCACAGTAACAGACATAGAAAAAAGGTTTTATCACAGATAATAATGGTGGTCACTGTCAAAACAATGTTAATATCTTGGTTAATATTGATAAATGTGATTTAAATATTATTAAAAATTATTTATTAAGATGTCCGAAGAAACTACAGCAGTTGTTGTACGAGCAAAGCCAGAAAGAAAAGTTTTTAAAGCTCCCGTAAAGTCTGTGAATAAAATTCCAGATGACATTTTAAAAGATCCTTTATTGAATGCTTCCTGCGAAGTTTTGCCATCGAATTATAATTTTGAAATTCACAAAACAATTTGGAGAATAAAACAATTAGACGCCAAAGTTGTTGCTTTACAGATGCCTGAAGGTGAGGGGTATTTTATACATAGTAATAATGTGATATGGTATCTTTAATCTTACCAACTATACCTTCATGAATCTTACATTGTTAATAATTAAGTAACCTGTGGGAAGGCGCACCATTAAAAGTTACACTATTTCAATTTATTTTATTCTTACAAGAATTTCTTATAATTTGTTTAGCAATCCTATTATTTTCTTAAATTTGTGACTTATTAATAATATTTCTGGTAATAAAACAATTACCAACAAAAAACAATTACCAACAAAACAATTACCAACAATTATTTCTTGTAAACAATTACCAACTTTTCTTACGCAACAGCCTACGTAGGCGATTGAAAATAACAAACAGTCGGTAACTATGGAAGTGTCCTACGTTACCGACCGCGAGTAGGTTTCGCTGCGGCGCGGCGCAATGCGAAGCGAACGCGATCAGTTGGTTTGATATTTTCGCGCGAATTGAAAGCGGTGCCATTGTTTTTTGACATGTCAAAAACAGAAATTTAATTACTTCTGTCCATGAACGTCCCATATTATTGGACAAAAGAAATAAAAATCATCATAACCATTTATTATCGAACCGCAAATGGGAGGATTTGGCAAAAATAAATGGGACTACAAGTAAACACAATTATTTATTATTGCTATTTTACAATAGGATGTTATTCAAAACACACTTTAAAGTTTTCTCTCGCTTGCACAAATGTCAAATTTTGATATGTTTCCCGGAAAGATGTAGTAAATTCAGTCTCATTTATTAATTTCAGATCACGTAATTCTTCATACAAATTCCCCATAAATATGCATCTCTAAGTACACAATATAAGTTTCACTTCTCTGCCGTACATACTTCTTGAGTATTTTATATACGTACATCCATGACAGTAGCTGGCGGCAGAGGGAACGATTCATGCACACGTAGGACAGAGCCGCCGCGTCGCACCGCATCGCATTGAATTCGCTTGTATCCGCACCGCATCGCTTCGCAATCGCGTTCGCTTTGAATCGCCTACGTAGGACGTAGCGTTATCGTTGACTGTCTACACCTTGTAATTAAGCAAAACAAAACAACTTTACTAAAGTATTCCTTTATTTTAAGGTTTATTGATGTTTGCTACAACAATATGTGATATTATTGAGACATTCACTGATGCTGAAACTATCATTATGGGTGATGTCACATATGGAGCATGCTGCGTTGATGATTTCACAGCGAGCGCTTTGGGAGTTGATCTATTAGTACACTACGGACATTCCTGTTTGATACCCATCGACCAAACCTCGGGAATTAAACTATTGTACATATTTGTAGACATCAAAATTGACGTATTGCATTTCATAGAAACTATCAAATTGAATTTTCCACTTATAACTACTAGATTGGGTCTTGTCAGTACAATTCAATTTGTTAGTGCGTTAAATACGGCAGCTATTGAACTAAGAAAATTTGGATATACGACTGTTAATGTTCCTCAAAGCAAACCTCTGTCTCCTGGAGAAATATTGGGATGCACAGCACCAAAGATGAATTGTTCCGATATTGTTATATACTTGGGCGATGGACGTTTTCATTTAGAAGCTGCAATGATAGCAAATCCAAAATGCCGAGCTTTTCGTTATGATCCTTACGAGAAAAAAATGACTGAAGAGTTTTACGATCACGAACTTATGAGAAAAAATAGAAAAGAGGCTATTGATGCATCAAAGACTGCGGGTACATTTGGATTAATACTCGGTACTCTCGGCAGACAAGGGAATCCCAAGGTTCTTGAAAATCTTCAATCACAAGTTAAGTCACAGGATCATGTTGTTATATTGCTTTCGGAAATATTTCCAGACAAATTAAAATTGATTACTGGAATCGATGCATTTGTTCAAGTTGCTTGTCCAAGATTGTCGATTGATTGGGGTAAAGCTTTTGAGAAACCTTTGTTATCTCCATATGAGTTGGCTGTGTGTCTTGAGGAATCTCCGTGGCTGAGTGTTGAAGATGAAGAAGTGTATCCGATGGATTATTATTCCTCAAATAGTTTAGGACCTTGGACACCAAATTATAAACCTGACAAAGATCTTGAAAAGACATGTTGTGGAAAGTGCAAAAAGAATGTTTAGTATCCTTATAAATGATTTTTATGTATACAATTTTGTTTTATTTATTTAACCCAAGAAATATACTGGGCCTTATCAGCCAAAACGATTGAAGGAAATTAATGTTTGTGGTAACTAAATCACTAATTTGATTTTACAAAACTGGATGAAGTGTCATCAACATTGACAACATAAATACTTATGTCAAATATTTAATTACTGTTGTCAAAAGACTACAATATTTGCAGGCGTTCACATGTACAGTGTTTTCTTGTCCTTGATTCGGTCTATCTTACATCAAATAATCATCGCATTGATTCATTTCATATTTTCTTTGTGTAAGTATATTCAATAAAATGATTTACTTAGAAACAGTTTTTTTAAACAAAAATATAACCCCTATTTACAGTGATTTAATCCAGCATGTATTTCTATAATAATATATCTTCAATATTCATTTTCATATTTGAAAACAACATAAATTAGACTTTCCAAGGATGAAATATTATTTTTCATCATGAAGAAGCCCCACTTACTTGAAAATTTGTCATAATGAAAAGCAGTCACATTAAACCTATTGATGAAAAGAGAATATTATATTATAAAGCAGAAAATTTATAAGAAGCCAAGGCAACCTAGTTGATGCAAAATTAATAACTGAGAAAGACATGCTACGTGGAGCTTAATGATTCAATAGAAAAAAATTGGAGTAAGTTATTTCACTAATAGCACACCAGTATAGTTATAATAATTATATTATAATATAGAAACAATTTAGTCTTCCTGTGGGTGTTACAAGACTTGAACATTGGCTGTAGGTTTGGCGATATTCGTTTCCCTACATTATGGCCACATAAAATGTATTGCATAAAACCAAAAACTCTTGTGCTTTTATAGAAAAGCCTGTGATAAAGTTGATAGAGAAAAAACTAAATTTTGAAAAAAATAATATTCTACATATGTCTTGAAACATGAATTTTAAAATGTTCACTTTTAACTTATTTAAATGTTTTAAATTGATAATAATTGACGATTCTAATATAATTGTTATAATTATATGCAGGAATAATTAAACTTTTTAAAAATTAGGATTAAATTTTGTTCATTAAAACCATAGAATAATAATATTAATTAAAACCATAGATTTTTATTATAGTATACTAGATGTAGTACTCTGTGCAAAAAGTGAGTCATGGAATATCGCGCGTTTGACGTTTTAGTTGGCAACATATTTCAGTTTTCCTTGCATTTCAACACATCCTAGATAACTGGCAGAGCGGTTATCTAGGATGGGTCCATGGCAGAGCGGTTAGCGCGCTGGGCTGGTGATCCAGTGATCGCGAGTTCGAATCCTGCCTCGACCGATTTCGTTCACCTATAGCACAAGCATTTATGCTTATTTTAGGGAACATAGAAAGATGTATATGTACTTGTTTAACAAGGACATATTCATTTTTTTTAAAAATTGTTCAAAGTGTTTTTTCCAACAAATAAATCCAAAAACAATTCACATTAGTCGTTATTCTTTATAGAAAAACTATGTGGTCTGCCAACCAAAACGTCAAAAAAACGCCTCACTTTGATTCTTACAAAATTTGCTAACTACGACATCAAGTATATTATAATAAAAATCTATGATTTACCAACAGAAGTAGGTAGGTGCTTGAATTGAATTTTATGAAAAAAAACATGATTTTTTTAAAATGGCAATACCACAAAAATTTGGTGGTAAAAGTTGATAGTTGAAAGAAAATTTATCATTATAAAGTTTAAATAGAGAAGTAAATTGAAAAATAACAAATATGGCTGGAATTCAAAGACTAACTTTAAATTCATTAAATACAGAAATAAGCAATTCAGTTATTATTGGTTTAATAATTGCAAAGTCTACATCACGTTTATTCAAATCAAAGAAAAGAGAAAATGAAATAAGGGGTGTATGGTCTTGCACATTAAGAGATTCTGATATTGACACCATTAATTGTTCAGTTTGGGGATCAGCCCATTTTGTAACTTCTTTTGATGATATGTTTCATGTAGGAGATGTTGGTTTGTATTTAAAATTTTATCTTGCAATGAAATAAAAAAACTCTACATTAGTTTTGTCAAAATGTCTATATTGTGCTTTAATTATGTATAAATAAATCAATTGTTTTCAGTGGATATTATAAATTCAAGAATAAAGACACGTGAAATGGGAGAAAAAAATGAAGAATTTCAACCTCAGGTACACTATATTTTTTCATACTAATATCATTTTGACTTCTGTCTCAGTGTCCTGGGTTTGATTACCAGCAGAGGAAAAATTCTTTTAAAATAATTTTTCAGGAAGTTTGCTTCTCTGGGCTGGATCGAAACACTGGTTTTTCTTGTAACAAAATTAAATTTGTAAATAAATCCATCACGTTTCTTAGGGTGCAATAATGAGTTCATTATAAAAAGATTTTACTAGAGATTATTTTGCGTTTGTGATAAACCCGATCTTATTCGCGTATTTTCCCATTTCAAGAAAATAACAACAAAATTTGGCACCTCTATGATATTTTTATAAAAAAATACACAAAATGTCCACTGAATATGCAGAGTTAAAAAATAATTATTGAAACTCAAATTTCTATGAAGCCAAGCCAATATTAAAATTTAACTAAAATTAGACAATACAGATTTTCTTTGTCAACATAAATAAACCAATGGGTATCATATGAATGCCTTTTGCTAATATCAATTCCAAAAGGTTTCTATCTGCCTATAATAATACTCTTTTGGCAGACAGAAGAACAAACTAGAAAAAATCACTTGGCTATGATGGCGATTTTTAATTAAAATGTATTGAAATAAATTATGTGGTTTTTTACATATTAATAAACTTATTTTGAATAGAAAATACCATTTAAATAGATCACAATAATTGTGGATTTTGGATGAGAGTAAAGTTTCATTGGTTTGTAACTTTTCAAATAATTTGATATCTTAATAATTGAAATTATTTACTAACATTTTTACTTGACAATTATTTTTTTGTAGAATCCATGTGTATGTACTTGCAACAAATAGCTTTTCTCAAATAATAAAATGTTTGTGCTATAGTTGTACAAAATCAATTGAGGCAGGATTCAAACCTCTGGATTATTAGACTAATGAACGTGCAACACTATCGACTCTGTTTAGCTTGGTTGTTTCAAGAAATTTCTTTTGAATTTTAATGTATTGTAACCAAGGTGATTTATATTTGTCTGGTTGGTTGCAAGAAATTACGTAATTGCAATTAGCCTACTAGTTTGCAGTATATTTTTTTATATTATGTATAAATATTTATATAAGTAAATAAAAATATTACCTCGGACTAAATTGTATATAAAAATAAATAAAATTCTACAATATTTCATTTTTAAAAATACCATAACATACTTTTTATCAATGTTACAAGGACATAATATTCATTTAAAAAAATATATAGTTTATGTATTAATAATTATTATCATTATTTTTATCTTGTGTTCCAAAACTTGAACTTTTCAAATATACATTTTTTCTAATAAAGAATTTTTAAATAGTACTTAGACTTTGTACAGAATATTGCAAATGATGCAACCCCAATACAATATTTGCTTTTGTGAATTTTCAGTGTCTAATAAATTTATTTCCTACTGAAAAATAAAGTAATTTTAAGAATTGTAAAAAAGTCTTGAACTTGAAAATTTTATTTAGATATTAATGAGAATTAATAATTTAGGTAACATCACCATTTCAATTGATTCTAAATGAAGGTCATTCAGAAATGAATATACACGAAGGAGATGATTTCTTTCAATACTTACCACTTCTTCACATACCCACCAAATCTCCATCAGGATTCCTCAGTTTGGCATACATACAATCACATGGTAATTTAATTCTTTTCTTTATTTCTATTCTGCCGCCAGTGATTCCTCTTAATTTTTAAAACCTACTTATAAAAAATGCTACAGTGAAAATATAAAAACAACTATTTTCTTGTAAATATCTGACTCTGATTAAATTCAATACAAAAAGTAAAATAAACAATCTAAAAAGCACTACAAAGTATAAAATAATTTACTTATAAAGCACTTTAATTTTACTTCTAACACAACACATCATAATATGACTAAACCCTGCTTTCACCAAGGTACCTTCGATGCATTCAGCGTAAAATTTAAATAAAAATTAAAGTTTATTTAAAACAGCATGGCGGTAATATTGTGGCAACAATAATGTCGGTATGCACAATGCGCAGGTATGCAGTGTGTTTGTAAATAATATGGTATCCGGTATACAGCTCTCACGGCCACTCACGACACGAATGTGAACTGATAATGATGAGATCAAAGTACATTTTTTAACAATTTTAATACTTTTTAAAAATTGTAATCTACATATTTAATAATTTCATTGATATTTTAATAAAATAAACAAGATAAATTATGTGATTTTGATTTTATTATAATTTGACGGAAATTTAAGAAGAGTTGAGCCTAGGGACATAATTAAGAATGTTAGTTTTTAGTTGGTGAAATGCAAATTCATTGAGTGATACACTCAAGGATTTGAGC
>OY754972.1:36170469-36322969 GCA_963576475.1 Molanna angustata
TCAAGGATTTGAGCTCCGAGCAGGTAGTTAATTGATGATCCATTTGATGTTCCTTGGTGAACGTGGCCGTAACAAACATAATAGATTTATTTATATCAAATTACTTTTTTGAATCCGGTGTTCGAGTATGTTTCATAAAATGCTTATTATTTATTATAAATGCTTGATATTTTATTTTTGAGTTGAGTTTAGATATTTTAAGAACATATCTATGAATATCAATGAAATATAATACTAAAAAATATATTTTTATAGCACAAGACATAATGGAAGACACAGTTGACATATTAGTAGCAGTTTGTTCAGTTTCACCATCTAGATTAATCAAAACAAAAGCAGGTAAATTTGCATAGTTCCAATAATAACAACATAAAATTTATCTCTTTATTATTATTTCTTGCAGTCTATTACAAATAACTATTGATGTTATAAATATCACCAAATACCTTGAACCAGGCTTTGGGGAGCGCAAATTTGTGTCTTTTTGCTTTATTGGTTTATGTGCAAATATTGCCCCCCTTCTGGGTGAAATGGTTCAATTAATTTGGTGATAACTATACCTTGATGTGAATTATAAATTTTCCTTCAGTACGTCAGAGAGAATCAAATCATATATTCACATGGTGAGGATTAAAGCGACTCAATCCAAAATTTAGGCAAATCGATTTAAGTACATAAATCAACTTGAAATACTTTATATCACCATCTAAAAATTAAAGAGTTCATTTTCCATTAAATATTACTTTCTCTTATCTAAATATTACTGTTTTACTAATTTTTATATGGTAAAATATGTTTTTTAAGTCGATTTATGTACTTAAATCGATTTCTCTAAATATTGGATTGAGTCACTTTAATTCTCACAATGTAATATGTAGCATATGCAGTGTTAGTACATTGAACCTAAGAAGTTAGCTCCTCCCACTATGTAAGGGTAACTGATAATATGTTCAATTGACAGTAATATTCACTGCACTTGTTGTTCGCTGGGAACGCAACATGTACCTATCCATGGCACACAATGTGAATACAATTACAATTTATTAAACTTAAGAAAGATAATATCTGTCTGGGGTTTACCACCAACCAATGTGTCTGTAAATAGAAGACGTAATTTCTGTAGAGAATATAAAAAAAACATGCTTTATAGTATAATTGACGTGTGTGTAGAAGACCACCGGAATATAAAGGAAATGTAGCCCAAAATTTATATGTGCCGGGTTAAAGATCCAGAGGGAGACCAAAGCACAGATGGAAAGAGGTTAGTGTTGAGGCAGGATTGCTAAGTAACGTAGTTACCCCAGAAAATGCATAGAACCGAGGACAGTGGAAGCATAAGACGCAGAAAGCAAGACCCCACCATCATGTGGGACAATTAAGACTATAACTAACATGTTGTAATAGCAATTTTCTTATTATCTGCGAAAGCCACCACTGCTCAGGACTCATATTAGTCAATCGTTGTTACCTGCTGGCATTCACTGAAAATTTAGCATTATGGTTTGCAAAAAGTTCAATTTTTCTCTGTGCGAGAAAATGATTCTATTGCTGGTTAATTGGAACTTGTTACAAATTAAAATTAAAATCGCCACAGGATGTACAAAAGTTTTGATTATTTATTTATATCTGAATAATTAATACATATGTTGTATCACATAATTGATTTAATTATAGGAGACACAATACAGCATAGAGAGATTTGTGTCATGGATCAAACTACAACTCAATTGCTCAAGTTAATGCTGTGGGATACTGATACTATAAAAAGGTTTTATAAAATTTAATGAGATTATAATAAATACATATATACATACAAGATTATCCAACTGTTGATTTGTTCAAGAGAATTTATTTCTCTTAATAAATCAACAGTATATACCTTAGTCGTATGAGAGAATTGTATGGAGTAGTGGACTTTTTGCATGATTTTTCCAACTTTGAAGTATAAAACACCAACTTAGAGGCTTTACAGCATATATGTTATCTAACTGTCAATTTGTTCAAGGCAATTTATTTCTCTTAATAAATCAACCCTAGTCCTTTTTTTAAAAGAGATTTGTATGGAGTGGTGGACTTTTCAAACTTTGAATTAAAAAACTACTTAATTTAACAATTTTTGTAAAAATTTATTTTAATGACAAAATTTTTTATATAATTTGTATGACAGTATACACAAAACAATATGTACGGGAACTATTAATAGTTTGATACTTAATCCTTATACAAAGCATCAAGCTGTTTACATATTCGGGTTAGGAAAAAAAAGGACCAACCTCCACACTATCCTATTAATAGGTTTATATTATTAGGAAAACGAGGAATCGGCTGGGTTGGTGATCATTTAAACACTTGCGCAATGTTCGCCAATTATGTATTTTTATTGTTTCCAAATTTTGAAAAATCTATATTAATTTGTAGTGTGTCATTTTTACATCGCTTGAAAATAAGATGAAAAGACCATCGCTATCTGTGTATTAGTTTATATTTGTGCAACAATAGGTTGTATTATATGAAAAAAATATGTTGATATAATTTCAAGTATAATATTAGACAACCCACCCTCTATAGAGTGATTTGTGATAATTTCAAATAAAAATATTACATACATTTAATGCTCTAAAATTATATTTCATTTCAGGGCGGGGTCGTGGCAGCCAAAAGAGACGATTCTCTTCATCTCCGATGTCAGATTGGAATGGAGCGACTTCAACAATTCAATTGTGGGTCGGGTCAACAGTCGGACTGTCATTACTGAAGATCCACACATGGCAGAAGTTGAGCCTCTCAAAGAATTCGCCATTAATGCTTCTGTGCAATCGTCAACCATCTTTAATCAGATGCCACCTAATATTCCTGACTGTATTCAAAATTTATATTATTTTTTTTCACCATAATAGTGTGCGTCTGTTGATGTTTAAATTGGTTTGTTTTTTTTTAGCTTTTTATGAATGTATGAACTGCTAATACTATACACAAATTGACAATACTATCTAACAACTGCCTCAGAACAGGTATTAACTAGTGGAGCATCGTTGATCATTTTAAAAATAAAAATGTCTTCGAAACAAGCATAATATTACATAGGTACATCCTCTTAGATTTCCAAAAATATGCTTGAGCTGTAGGTAACGTAATTATTCAAGGCTTAATTTGAACTCGGGTCCACTTATATCTACCTTTTTATTGATACTGTATATATAAATTATAGGTCGAAATAGTTTCAAATATAATCGCTTTTGATATGGATCTAAATTTTTTAGACTTGGAATATTCACTTAATTTGGAGTTGAAAATCTTGATCTATTGGATTGTGTTATCGATTTCTTTGTGAGCATCTCTGTCAAATAAATAAATAATGCAGGGTTCAAAAAATAAATATTAAATAGACATGAAAGCGATATATATATATAACTGTACTATGATAAAAATGATAGCACAGCACAAATAAATAGATTATATGAATCATACAAAATTATATCAAATCTTTTCTTTTGTTTTGTATGTGTAGTCTTTCAGCACTTAAAAGAGTATGTTTCACTGTCAGGGTTCAAAGTGCTGACTGTACATAAGTAAAAATAATTATAAAATAAAAATATTTTGTAGCAAGCAGCATCCGCAATGTAATGTCCATACAACAAGTTGTTGATAGAATGAACAACTCGGATCACCCTCAATTTACTGCCTTGCTGTACTGCATGGTCACGCAACTGGACTTAGATGGATATTCTAAACTTTTCATTTTACGCTGGTACGAGTTTATTTTATATATTTATCAACTGCGTATTGTAACAATATGTTGTTGCACATTCAGTAATTAAAATATTTCTTATTTTAAATGATCACATCAAATAATTGAATTACAATTCTCTGCTCGTTCATTTTAGATGAATCTCAAATCAGTGATTTTCAAGTAGTTAATCTATACAATTAATATGTACATACCACTTCCAATGTTGTACATGCTCCTTACGTAATTGCAAAATTCAACCGATCACAAGTGCCAATCTAGATTTTCTTATTTCTTAGATAAATATATGTTTCATTAGTTGAAACATGTATAAATACCTAAGCATTTTTTGATAAACCATGTCTTGGGAACAATTTCAGTGGTTAAGTATATCAATTCAAATAATAGTATTGTCCTGTATATTTTCAGTGACAGTTGTTCATGTATTTTGAAAAATTCAAATGCAGTGTGCAACAATGCAGATTGTCCCGCAGTATCTCAGAATGAATACAATCCACCGTCTGCCAGTTTTGATATCCGTGTGACACTAACAGACCATACTGGATCTTTAAGCAATTGCCGATTGATGGGAACTTATGCTGAGAAGATTTTGGGATGCGAAGTTTGTACACTTTTACTGTTTTACTATGATTTGAAAAATCCTATGATTACTTACCTCATGGAATAACAGTAGGTATTAAAAGGTATTATTTTTTAGAATCTGGTACCTGACATGCCTTATTGTATCCCGACATAATGTGCGATATAATAATAATAAAAAACGCTTCCTTGCACCCTGCATAAGTGGCGAGTTTATTGTCATTTGCAATTTCTTCCAACTAACCAGTGTATTCAGTCCAGAGAAGCAATACTTGCATGAGAAATAACTTTCTCCTCTGCTGGGCATCGAACCCAGGATGCCCGATACACAAAGCCAAACGGCTTACCAACTGTGCTACGGCGGTCATCATATACCAACCAAGACAAAAAACACAGATTTGCACGACAATTATTTTTATGTATCCAAATCGGTCAACCGTTTTCAAATTATGGGATTTCTAAGGAACAGCATTTAATTTTTATTTATATATACTATTAAAAATTGCGAAATGTCATTTCTTCAAATAAGTTTTGTCCGCTTGTATACATATATTGACAAAATATAATTTTCGCTAAACATCTTGAACGTGCTTCCAGTTGCACTGAGCGTAAATTTGTGTCTTTTTGCTTTGTTGGTTTACGTGCAAATCGCTCCCTTTCTCCGCTAAAAGTTCAAGTTATTTGGCGACAGCTATACCATCAAGTATAGATTACATACTCACCTTGTCTATAACCTCAGTGGCTTACACACACAAGGACATGTGCAACCTCTTTATGACAGATACATAATATTTGTTATAATAATTGACAAATAAATTATTGACAAAAGTTATTTATATTCAAACATTTCAAACACCAATGGACATTTTAAAAAATCAATCTGTAATGCGTCAGATTACAATAGTGCCTCCTTTATTTTCTATAATCATTGTTCCATAAAAGCCAGGTAATTGAAAAATCAACAGGAAAAATAATCTCTCGCATAGCTCAGCAATGAGGTTCACCACACATTCTGGATATAGTGCCTTTTTAGGTGAAACGAGACTGGTGTGTCGGAGTACATGCAGCATGTACGTACATCTTAAAATAAATAACTAGCCCCACTTGGGGTGAATGAAATCTCCTTTAACGTCTCAAAAAAACCCAAGCCTGCCTAATTTCTGCGAAGAGGAACCCTAACAAATTGCTAGTGTCTTTCAATGGAAGCACCCTACCTAACAGCAAATCTATCGACCAGATTGGAGTATCTATATCAAACCAATTACACTACAGGGGCTCCATCGAAGCTAAGGTGAAACTCGCCTCAAAAAAATTGAGCGTACTATATAGAGCGCGTAGATATTTTTCAAAAATAAATTCTTATTCTCTACAAAGCACAAATACTCCCATTTATTGAATACGGTATTCACATCTGGAGTGGCGTCTCCCAATACCTACTGAATACCCTCGATGCTGTACAAAGATGTGCTGTGCATCTGAATGACGACCCGTCATTGACTGATGGATTGCAATCACTAGACCACAGACACAAGGTTGGTATTCTAAGATTATTCTATAGATACCACCACAGGAGATGCTCAGAAGAACTTGCATCCCTGGTCCCTCATCCACCCACTCCCAATATTCATTCGTTCTACTCAATTTCAACACCCGTTCACAGTAAACCTTCAATTTACACAATCCAGTCGCTTCTCGAACTCTTTTATTAACGCACGATTCCGGCTGTGGAATGATCTTCCAAATTCTGTGTTTATGTGTCTATTTAAAACCCCAATTAATATTTTTCTGAGCAGATTGCAAACCCTCCCCAACGCTACGTAGTGCGCTTCTTCGGAAGAGTATAAGGGACCCAAATTCTTATAGCAGGTGTCCCCTACAAAGCCATGTTAAAAAAAGTGTCGTGTTTACTTTTATAAGGTAATAATGTACACCTGCACATCTGTCGCTAGTTACCCTATATTGTGCAATCTCTCTTCTGGGTCACAATCCTAGGATTGGTCGTCTGCACCAAACACTTGATCTTTTCACACTTATCTCTATCGTCCGCCAGTCTCTTCATCTCTTTGTAACTGTTACAGCGCATGTCACCGATTATCTGGTATATATATGTAGTTGTTTCTGGGGCGGTCTCTATAGTTGCCCCCATCAATCATTCCTTCGATGATGATAAAAAGGAGGCCTGGCTGCCGGATGTTGTGGCCTATCCAAGTTCTCTGCTGGGCAATTCTTTTAATAAATATGCCATGAGATTTTTAATATTAATTTTCTACATATAGTAACTATTTGTCTGTTGTCTTTATTTTAGATCAAAAAGTTCATGGACATGGATATACACTCTCGTGGACTGTTGAAATGGAATCTTTTATTGGAACGATGCGCTGCCAAAATAGCCGTTTCTCCCGGACCAATTATTTCTCTTGTCACTTGTTCTTGTGGAGATTCTAATGAAGTTCTCAACAAAATTCCAATTTATTAAAAAAAGTATTCAAATAATTTTAAATTTATTGTTTCACATTTAATTATCATTCAAATAGTGTTTTAGGTACACTAAATAAAAAATTTTAATATAGAAATAGGTACATAATGTCTGTTAACTAAAGCTGGTGTGTAGCGTATATACAGTACCAAGGTCCTCTGGATGTATTGTTTTTTTTTGGACATTACTAATTCATTTTAAATATTTTATTTTAATGTTTTTAAAATTTGTTGGTTGGAGGGGTGTATTGTGTTTATAAACTAATAAATTTTATGTATTTGGAAATTAAAGCTGTTTTTATTGACTAGTTGCATGTAACACATGAATCCCAACTATCGAGAGTATGTTCTGGGGGACAAGTCCGGTCAAACGGCGTAATGAGAACCCTCCATGTAGATATTCAATTTTTAAAAATTTCTATATAGAATACTCTTGCTGCATAGGTTTATAACGTGGGTTACCACCACAATATGGGTTGCCATGGAACGGGACTTGCCCTGCAGGTGAAAAATCATTAGAATGCAATGTCTGTGGAAAAACACTCATTAATTTGAAGCATCACCAATTGAAACTCATTATTCAAGTGAAAACTATTTGAATGTAATGTTTATGGAAAAACATTCATTTATAACCTTACATTACAGTTTATTATATAATATATAACCTTACATTAATGTAAAAGAAAGAAAGATTTTTCTACAGAGTGTTATATTATAAAGTAACTCACTATGAATAGATTCTGCCATTTGATTTTCTTTGTATTTTATGAACATGACTTTAAAATTATATAAACATTAAATTGTATGTAATTTTTGACCAAAACTGACACAACTAAAGTAACACCAAACTCGTAATTTTAAATTTCCCGCGCTCGCGTAAGTCACCGCAACATCGCTCAGTGCCGTTCCAGCGCCCTCTGGATTTGCAGTTTTTGCAGTTATATCTAGAGGAAAACGAACGACGAACAATCCAGAGGGCCTTGGCCGTTCGGAATACTCATCGCCCAAATGTCGCTCTCGTTGCAACTTCAGGTCGTACCAACAGAGCGATACCCTCTGATTTTGAACGCACCCTATGTCCAGTGTGACCGTTTTTAGTTGACTATGATATCTAGAGAAAGGCGGAGAAGAGTACTTGTCCCACGTTGGGACGCGAAATTGATATCTAGAAAAGGCGGAGAAAAATACTAGTCCCACGTTGGGACGCGAGATTGATATAAGGAGGCTGGGAAGAAATATATTTGTCCCATGTTGGGACGCGAAATTGATAACTAAAGAGGCTGAAAAACATAATAAAAATAAACATTAAACTCTGCCCCTGAAAATAAAAATCAAATAAAACATAATCGGCTGCGATGTGCCTAAAAAAACAAATACATACAAATACAGGCATGGTAAAATAATATATACATAACTGGAAAGATCTTACCAAACTGCTGCTCTCGTAACGAGGCTGTAGAGGAAACACTTACACCACATATAACTTTTTTATGAATAAAAAAAATAACTTATAACTAGCTTAAATTCACCCCTCGTTGGTTATATGGACCTGAAACACACTTATTCACTATTATGCGATTATTTAAGTTATTTTTATTATTAAAGTTATTTTTAATAGTAACTTAAACTATCTTAAATTCACCCCCGATGATAGGTAGAGAACCTGAAAAGAACTTAATCACTACTTTATACAATTAAAAAAAAATGCTAAGGCCGTCCGATAGCCTAGCAAACTCGCACTCTCGCACGCGGGTCTTTACAACTACCGACCAACCACTGACGCCTACCGAATGACAACTCACACTGACAACTACCGAATGACAACTGATCGGACACAGCCGGGCGACCCAGCGCCCGTGGAACATGGAGTAGGGGAGGGGGGGGTTATACTGAAGAACCAACCCGAACCGCCGGGTGAAAGCCAAGATTCCAGGAATCTGCTTAATGCATTTCAAATTTTAAATGTATTTTCAATATAAAAGACAATGCTAAAACATATGAACAAGGCCTGGGGGGCCGCTATAATCCGTTCCTAGAATTAATAGAAGAAATACATTAGGCCGAAGTAAAATAATGGTTATTGGGTTTCTTTGATATCATAATGCATGGAAATATATCGATCACAATACCTATGGAAATATCAATCGCCTCTCCTTTTATGATCGAGATAATCCATGCAAAGACAAAAGAAACCAAATATCGTATAATCAGACAAAAGTAAACGCATTACCAGGGCGAGAACGTACACGACTAAACACAATTCTTCTCTCCACCGCAATGTTCTGCATAATAACGTTTTTTGTTTTCCGATAAACGTATATGTAACGCTTAATATCGCTTCCAGAAAACCGCATCGAGAAGAAGCTTCACCTTAATTATAATGGGGCCAATACCATACCGCAATCGCTTCCAACCATCTAACAAACAAAACCGTATAACAACTATCCATAATACAATTCGATTTCCGATAACTCAACGTCATAACGCATTTACATAGTTTTACGCTCGTATCTACATATCTTCAATTTTCCGCAAGTCCCTTTATCTAATACCTCTACTTCGTCGGCTGATTCATTCGTGTCCATCCGTTATCTCATTTTCCTCAGTGATTTACTTACGTTGTCCTCTCAATTAAATAATAAAAATACCGCACTTTTTCCCACAGGAATATAACACACTAAAAATCCATCACGCCGTATTCTGCTATTTACCTATCAAGTATCACGTCTTTATCTCATCTTTTAAGTCATTATTTCATCGTACTACGTCATTAACTCACCCGATTACGTCATTATCTCATACTACTACGTCATTATGTCATCTTCTATCGTTAGCTTATCGTACTTCGTCTCATTGTGTTATTATATCATCTTATTGCATTTCGTTAACCGGCTACTACTAAAACTTATTCCTTTCATCTAAACGTTCGATTTCGAGTAGTCTAATTCTGCTTTCGTTACAAATCGTTATCTCTTTGGGTCAAATTTCCCTCCAAATCTGCGCGAATTAAACTGCGAGTGGCTGTAGAGTCTATCAATTATACATAAAGAGAATCATCAATCGTCTAGTTTATCTGCGGGGAGGCTACTCCTACCAATAACACATAGATCGTCTATTTTTATTCTTATTCGTAATTCCGTCATTCTACTCCTCTTCGTACCTATTCATCTCATTACTACTCAGCGCAACTACTGGCGTACCTAACTCATGATCCGGCACGACTACCGGTCTTTTCTCTTCGAATTTCTCAGGAGCTTCTCATTATCCGACGTATCATCATCATTTTGCTACCTCTCGACGTTTCTACTTGCTTCCTTTCATCCGACGTATCTTCATCATCTTGCTACCTATCGACGTATCTGCTTGCTTCCTTTTATCCTACGTATCTAATCAACTATCAGCTTCCTACTGCTCGACGTATCTGGAACGACTACCAGTTCTACTTCCGACGCGAATTCTGAACTACTTCTTATGATGCGTATCTTCTCACTATTAGCCTCCACGGTCTTTACATCGTCATCATCCTCTCTATGCACATACAGCCTCCACAACTACTACAGCAAAATCTGCAGAATTGGGATCATCATTATCCTCCAAACAACTTTATTCTTCATTCACAGAATTTTTATTACTCATCAAAACCATCTACAGATTTATAAATCACCTTCATCGTCAGAGTTATAAACCACTATAACTTCACCATCTACAGATTTATTATCCACCTTCATCGTCAGAGTTATAAACCACCATGCTTCATTAACTACAGATTTATTATCATCCTCCATCGTCAGAGCTATAAACCACCATAACATTATGATCTACAGATTTATAATTCACCTTCATCGTCAGAGTTATAAACCACAACAACTTCATCAGCTACAGATTTATTCTCCACCTCCATCATCAGAGTTATTTTAAATTCTTCACCTACAGAATTATGCTTTGCCTACAGAATTATAATCCACGAAACTTCGTCAGAGTTATAATGAATTCATCACCTACAGACTTATTATTCATCAATCTTCATCTCATACAGAATTATTTTCTACAAATTCACCTACAGATTCTTACAGCCTCCCGTGAGGTCACGATATCTTCAAACGTCATTACATTATTATAATCATCATCATAATCAGGGCGCCAGTTCCACGTGTTTTTACCTGGTGGAACGCAGGTTATATTTATTTAGAACAACTCACAACAACAGCAACAAAAAATTTCTTCGAAAAAAAAAAACGCTTACATATCCTCTACTATCCGACTTTGTAAAAATAGTACTAAATATTGATTTAACATAAGTTTAAAATATTTAAAAATGAAATAAACATTATACTCCCGGGCTAACATAATATAACAGCAAATCTATAATATAGCGGTTTATATTATCATTTATATTATTCGCTACAAATCTAGTCTCATATTTTTATAAGTATACCACTGATTTCGTCATCACGTTCTATTATTCGATAATTACATACATATATATAACGACCGAAAATATATAAAAAAAAATCCATCTCAAAAAAACATAACTATCAAAACAGTAATAAATTTCTACAACTGAAAATCTCCACGTGGTCTGTGAAAACAACAGTTATTAAAACACGCTCAAGTATCCCGACAAATAAATATTTCAATATCAGTAAAATAAATATACCTAAAAATCATTCTTAAAAATTACACGCTTCAAAAAAAAGCACAGCTATCTACAAACAAAACTTAAATCTCAGGGCGGTTCGTTAAAAACTACTGTTTTTAAAATGCCCCACGTTGGGCGCCAATTGATATCTAGAGAAGGCGGAGAAAAATACTCGCCCCACGTTGGGCGCCAATTGATATCTAGAGAAAGGCGGAGAAGAGTACTTGTCCCACGTTGGGACGCGAAATTGATATCTAGAGAAGGCGGAGAAAAATACTAGTCCCACGTTGGGACGCGAGATTGATATAAGGAGGCTGGGAAGAAATATATTGGTCCCATGTTGGGACGCCTAATTGATAACTAAAGAGGCTGAAAAACATAATAAAAATAAACATTAAACTCTGCCCCTGAAAATAAAAATCAAATAAAACATAATCGGCTGCGATGTGCCTAAAAAAACAAATACATACAAATACAGGCATGGTAAAATAATATATACATAACTGGAAAGATCTTACCAAACTGCTGCTCTCGTAACGAGGCTGTAGAGGAAACACTTACATACACTACATATAACTTTTTATGAATAAAAAAAATAACTTAAAACTAGCTTAAATTCACCCCTCGTTGGTTATGTGGACCTGAAACACACTTATTCACTATTATGCGATTATTAAATAATTAAATTTTAAGTTATTTTTAAAATTAAAGTTATTTTTAATAGTAACTTTAACTATCTTAAATTCACCCCCGATGAAAGGTAGAGAACCTGAAAAGAACTTAATCACTACTTTATACAATTAAAAAAAAATGCTAAGGCCGTCCGATAGCCTAGCAAACTCGCACTCTCGCACGCGGGTCTTTACAACTACAGACCAACCACTGACGCCTACCGAATGACAACTCACACTGACAACTACCGAATGACAACTGATCGGACACAGCCGGGCGACCCAGCGCCCGTGGGACATGGAGTAGGGGTGGGGGGGGGGGGTTATACTGAAGAACCAACCCGAACCGCCGGGTGAAAGCCAAGATTCCAGGAATCTGCTTAATGCATTTCAAATTTTAAATGTATTTTCAATATAAAAAACAATGCTAAAACATATGAACAAGGCCTGGGGGGCCGCTATAATCCGTTCCTAGAATTAATAGAAGAAATACATTAGGCCGAAGTAAAATAATGGTTATTGGGTTTCTTTGATATCATAATGCATGGAAATATATCGATCACAATACCTATGGAAATATCAACTAAATTGATATTTTTTCGTCTCTTTGGAACACGTTTAATATTTTTGAAAATTTTGGTATGTTTTGTTATTTTTAGATAATTTAATAAGAACCATTTTTTTGGTATTTTCTTAATATTCTGTCCGCATTCTCTTTTGTTGCCTATGATAATTTTATTTCTCTTTACTTCTATGTAGATAAGGTGGAGGCGGGATTTTTTGAATTGCAATTTTTAATTGGTGACTGACTCGTAAGAAAAATGCTTATGGCCGGTTTCACTAATTTATAAGTATTCCCTAAATCAAAGCATTATACACATTAGCAAAATTTGATGAATTTTCTTCTTCTTCTTATTCCTCTTTTTTTAGATCTATGATCTGTTTTTACAGGTCCTGGGACGAGGACGTCCAGCTGTCCCTCTATTTCTTTGATGGTCTTCCCGAATTTGATGAATTTTCGATATCATAAATACTAAAAAGGACCGTACATTAAATTACTTCTGTAAAATTACAAATTTAGTAGGTATCGTCCACATCGAACAAAGTTTGTTGACATTTTGTGTTTGGATGGGGTTGGTTAATAATTATTAGCTGGAAGCGAAAATACAAGCAAAAATATCGTCCTGAATGGGAACAGAAATAAATTTCATAAGTAATAAATTTTCTTTCAGATCCACCATCTTAAGTCTTAATCTTTAAGTAATCTTAATCTTTTGTAGGTCTTAATATTTATTTAGTATTATAGTAAAAATTAAGTTTTTTCGGATCAACGGGGCGATAAATAAGTATTTTTTTGTCGAAAGTAATTATGCAAGTGACAGTGCTAAGTATTTCATTTACAGCTCTAGCCGGGAACAACTCAGATTGGTAGGATATTTTCATTTATAATTGAAAAGATATACCTAATATTATATAATATATAAATACTTATATAATATTTTTGCCTTGAATATAATATTTGAATTATCAGGTAAGGTACACGACAGCCGATTACATTTTAATTCTTTTCAGCAGGAGCTTATGTGTTTAATTTGACTTTTTCTGCAAAGATCATCATTATTATTATGTACATAAATATAATCAATTTCATATTTATTTATTCCATTTATTACTCGCGCCACATTCTTTCTCCCCCGCGATATTATTTTGTTTATTCGGTGTTTTACACGCTCTTTCTTGTTGTTTAGGTAACAATTACACTATAAATTTAATATATGCGTGTTTTCTTAGTATGTTCCCAAATATCGATAAAAAAATAGTTTTTATTTTGGTATTTTTTCACATTGGGTTTAGTCTTGGGTTTAGTATATTTTCGCCACAAGTGCGGTATTTTCGCCAGTTTGGAAAACGGTCACACTGCCTATAGCCTATGTCAAACATTCAAAAGTCGTCAGCTGTCATTTTTTTACTGAAAATTGGCGTTTTCGCGAAATCTTATCTTTAAAATCAAGTGTTATTTTGATTTACGGTAGTAGTGTGTTCTATGATTTACGGCTTACCTCTACGCGATAAAAAATAAATAATGTTGATATCAAGTGATGTTATTGAGAAATTTGACAAAGCCGATGAATATTCAACAGAAAATGATCCTAAACGGCAAATGTGCGATTACAGAAATCTTTCTGATAGATTTTCAAACGTTTCGAAGGATTTTTCGAAGCAGTATGCTCACATATATGCCGCGCGATTGGGAACTATGCGAAGAGGTTTAATAAGAAAAGTGAAACTGAAATGGGGAGACAAATATCCAATCAGGAAATTGTTTGAATTGAAGGAAGAGAAGGAAGAAACCTGTGTTATTATCGGAACTCTGTTCAAACACCAAGACCTGAAGCCGAGTATTTTGAAACAGTTGTCGGAAGAATTGCAAATTGTACCTGAACCTCAGAGGTAGGTACTTACCTTCTTTGAAATTACTTTTGTTTTTATTAACACCTTATTTGATTTTGGTAATTATTTACAAGTGGTATAAGTCTTCAATTTTGTTGAATTTTTTTCTATAGATAGATAAAAATATACAGATTATGGGAAAAATAGTAATTTTCCCGGGAAACGCCTAGAAATATTAAAAAAAAAAAAATTACATTACGAAAAATATATGAAATTATAACATGATTGTTCGATTTCACGACACCTATAGCCGAGTTTGCGAGTAACGGTTTTCTCACGTAGACACCATATTATAAAGAGTAATTTTATTACGCGACAGGAAACATTATTAAATCACAATTTACACACATAAACACTTATAATATCAATAAACATTCGATTTTAAAGATACAAAACAGAAAAATCATTACTAATTTCCTATTTTTAAAGTTTATTAAATACGATTAAATACGCGAGCCAATACTATGACAACCGCGACATGAAACTGAATAGTAAACCACAGATAAATGCATGCAACATAGATGACCGACTATATTCGCGAAAAAATATCACATAAAAAAATAATAAAACCGGTAGAACCATACAACTACATAAATTTGTTACTAAATATAATTTATTTGTAAATTATAAACAAATGCGAATACATTATCGAAATTATAATAATAGGTTGGTTAATACAAACTTAACCAACCTATTCTAAGCAAACTTTTGGTAAAAATTGGTTAGGTTAGGTTTGTATGTATTTATTATTGCGACTCGCGTGAGCGAGTTGCATTACATACTGTCACTCGATGTATAATGCAACTCGCTCACGCGAGTCGCAATAATAACTAAATACAAGCCTAACCTAACCAATTTTTACCAAAAGTTTGCTTAGAATAGGTTGGTTACTTAGCACAGGCTATGCCTAGTGAGGGGGCTAGTAACAAAGATACAAACAAAAAGATATGGCTTCAACTATGTAAGCACCAGTGAAGTGGTAAATTGATATTTATTGAAATGAGATAACTTATATTTACATTGTATGTTAACTATGTATGAATAAGCTTATATTATCTTAAGATATGTTGTATCTCATATATACTGTATATTTTTGGATAGAAATAAATAAAAAATAAAAATAAATAAATAAATAAACCAACCTATTCTAAGCAAACTTTTTGTAAAAATTGGTTAGGTTAGGTTTGTATGTAGTTATTATTGCGACTCGCGTGAGCGAGTTGCATTATATACTGTCACTCAATGTATAATGCAACTCGCTCACGCGAGTCACAATAATAACTAAGTACAAACCTAACCAACCTATTTTTTAATATTTGCCATTGTCTTAATGACCTATAATGATTTCGACATTCTCGTTTAAAAACAGTGTTAAAAAAAATTCAAGACCTGACATGTAAGTAGTATTTAAATATTTTATAAGCTTGTTTTTTTGTAAACTTTATTAATTTTCGATATTTCATAGAATTTTCATTTAGTTCAGATTTTCGCGGCGTGTTTCTATTTTTGCGGCGTGTTTCTATACTAACAATTAGTTTGAATATTCGCCCATAGATGTCAGAAAAGCAACTATTTGCTTGGGAAACTTCATATATTTTTCGTAATGTAATTGTATTTTTTTTAAATTTTTCTAGGCATTTCCCGGGAAAATTACTATTTTTCCCGTAATCTGTATATTTTTATCTATCTATAGAAAAAAATTCAGCAAAATTGAAGACTTATACCACTTGTAAATAATTACCTTGATTTTTCATATCTTTAGTTTTATACTGTTTTATATTTATAGTATAAGATTCATAGCGCTGCCCTTAGTTGATGCATAGTTTCACAAGGTGCTGAAATTATGTCATATTTGGATATAGAATAAACCTATAGAAATCTAAAAATGTCCTATGTGCACAACCAGTTTTTTTTTTTTTTTTTTTGGTACGATTTCATTAGTTGCGAGATCGACTTCATGAGAGCAGGTTGTATTGTTGCTCTAGTAATGAGACCATATCCAAGTAATAATTTTACATAATCATAACTTTTTGTGGCTCAGTTGGTTAGGTATCTAACTGCTAATCTACAGGTCCCGGGCTCAATTCAATTGTGTTTTCAGTCTGAATTCGTGAGACAATTGATATTTAAGTCTCCGAAATGTGGCAACTTGTTATTGGGTGTATGGTAAATTAATATTTGACATAGTACCTGTTAGTTGCTTGCGAATAAGTATAAAAAAAAAATATTAAATATAATCAAAGAATTGTCTTTATTGATTTATGTTATTTTAGAATTTTTATATAGCAAGTGTTCAAAGGCAGCTGTATTGCCACAAGGCAATCTCTTTCAACCAATTTGAGCAACGTGGAGTCTCGAAAGTAAACATGGCACAATAGTATTTAGTAAATAGGTGCCTAAGAAAAAAAAAACAAACAAATACTGAAAAATATATAATCATATTGTATAGATTTATGAGACAGCAAAACTTAAAAAAAAAAGAGATTATTGAAAGAGTAAAATGAACGTAAATATGTGTGTGCATAAATAAATTAATACATACATACCATCACGCCATGTCCCTCATGCGGTAGGCAGAGAGAACCGAACGCCACTTATTTCTATCTTGACACACGTTCATCGCCTCGTCAACATTCATACATCGTCTTATACATGTTCGTCTGTTGTTTACGCTTCTAACATTTCCGTCTTTCAAAATACCGTTCACATGGACGTGCCATCACTTCCATGGGCGGCCCCGACCTCTCATTCCATTCCTGTCCGCAATGTTTATTTTCTTCGTCAGGCGTTCCTCATTCATTCTCCCCATGTGGCCAAACTATCTCAATGTGTTCACTTTCATTCTATTAATAACATCTTTCTTCATCCTACATTCTTTCCTTATGTCCTCATTTCTGACCCTGTCATACATCGTCCCTGTCATACATTTTTTCTCAGCGTACGGTCACAGAAAATGGATCAAATTCATTTAAAAAATTGTAGAAAAATAATTAATAATCTCAAAACTATACTCGGGGCAATGTATGACGTTTGGGCTCTCATGAAGTTCCATAATTTTGGACAAATAAGCATAGCGGAACAAAAACTGTATATCATGTACATCTACTTAATGAAGTAATGGCATTTGTTCCTCCATACTTTCTTACCTAGTATCATACTTACTTACCTAGTATCATACTTTCTTACCTAGTATCATACTTTCTTACCTAGTATCATACTTTCTTACCTAGTATCATACTTTCTTACCTAGTATCATACTTTCTTACCTAGTATCATACTTTCTTACCTAGTATCATACTTTCTTACCTAGTATCATACTTTCTTACCTAGTATCATACTTTCTTACCTAGTATCATACTTTCTTACCTAGTATCATACTTTCTTACCTAGTATCATACTTTCTTACCTAGTATCATACTTTCTTACCTAGTATCATACTTTCTTACCTAGTATCATACTTTCTTACCTAGTATCATACTTTCTTACCTAGTATCATACTTTCATGAGAGTCCCAAACATCAGAAAGGTTATCATATGTTGCCGCTACTATAAATATAATTTGCAATACAAAAAACATAATATTGGATAGTCATCATCATCGTAACTTTGTTTTTCCTTAAATTTTCAGAAAAAACTTTGTTGATGATTCTGATAAATTAATTTTGGAAGATGAACTACAAAGAATCCGTTTGGTCGGTGAAGTTATTGATGTCCACAAAACAGTCACTGGAGTAGTTTGTGCTGTTTTAGGTAAGTATTTATATTATTTGTAGAATTTGTTAGAAATGTTAATAAGCGTAATTCAATGATTCAGGAATTCCACTGTGGAAAAGATGTGATGCAAAATAGCGATAATCCTATGATTTTTAAAGCTAATAATATTACAGGAAAAATCCTTAATTTTCCATCAGACATTCTCTTATTTTGATGTTTAAAAAATAAATACCTACCGGTGTAATTCATTTAAAAAAAAGTATTGTGACATTTTTTATCTGCACTGCTTTAAGTGCATCTTATCAATAAGACTTAATTATCATTCCTTTGAGGAAAGACAAGCAGAACAAAATTTTAATTGTATTTTTTAGTAAATTGCTAATTATATTATTAACTATGTGTTCATGACTACCAACTAATCATATATTTTTTTTAACTATGGCAAAATATGGATATAAAACATAATATTCAACTTTGACACAGGACGAACGAGTAAGTTGATATTTTCAATAAAATGGCCTCATGTCTATATTATTTTGTAACGATAACGGTCATTGTTCATTTATTGTTTTGACATGTTACATATTATTTGTTCACAGTTCAGTCATATCCATATTTTTGGTTAATTATGCATTCATATATACATATGTACATGCACCATTCTCATAGTGTTATCATGATAATGTTATGTTCAGAGATTTAAATGTGGTACACTTCTACTATTGTATTATGTCCCTTGCTTAATTTATCTTCATGCTTCACAGTCTCAAATAGATTTTTGATTTTTTGTTTTTAAAGCTTGTGTGTTGGTTTTTTTGTGTTAATTTTTAAATTATAAAACTTATACCGTCTTACTTATAAACGTAAACTATCTACAGTACCTGGTAATAGAGTGTGATTAACGAAAAAGTTTACTTATTAAACTGTGACTATCTTTATTATACCTTTATTTCATAGACGTCAAGTTGGGACAGATTGAGAGGTTGACTAACGCGTCATACCAAATATTTCAAAATGGCGGATCTTTCACAGACGTTCCGATGCATATTTGAGATTGACAGAAAAATTGAATATTTTTAACGATTTTCTCTGTTATTCTTCATCGTAATCGTGTTTAATTTGACTCAAAACGGCACAACACGGTGTTTGTTTTCAATTTTCAATGTCAGTTATCTAAAAATTACATGCATTTATCTATTTTTTGACATCTGTAAAACCAATGCGGCCATATGAAAAAAATAAATGATGGTGTTGGTAAACAATTCGGTGAACTAGTTAGTCACGTTTATAAATAAGATTTTTTAATACCGATCTTAACTATTTTAGTCGTGCTTATCTAGTTGCGCGTTTAGTAAGCTATTAACGAAATCTAATAAGTAAGACCGTATATGTTTAAAGAGACATACAAATGTTGTACATCTTAAATAATTGTATTGTTATTGTTGTGTGGCTGGTATTGTTCATGCGAATGATATCACGAAAGATAAACATTTATGAAACGTTACACAAATGTAATTAAGGTGATGAATGCCTGTAGAAAAATAAAGCATTCACTTTTTTCAACCTACACGCACAAGACATGGTAAATTTTGTTGTGTGCTAGTGGTTAATTAGGAATGTGTTGTATTTTAGATTTTCATAACCCATTAAAAATTAGGGAATTTGATCAGTTAGTATGTTGGACTATCAATCAATATAGTGTATCTTATCAAATCTTACTTTTACATACCTTTCTTATTCACCTATAAACATTTTTATTTCTGTGATTATCAAATTTCATCTTTGTACGAATGTTTTTTTTTTAACGAAGCTACTAAATAGAATTTGTAGTTGGGATGTAACGATTTGCTTATTAATTGTTGACCAATGTATCTATTTTACAAAAGTATACTCTTTAGAATTCAGGAGAATAATATTAAGGAGGAGTACTTACCTCACTTGAATCAATATTGGATTCAAATTGTTATATTGACTTTATATCATTCTAAAATCATTTTTGTATTGTCTAAATATTCTTCTTCTTCTCCTTTTGAATAGACCTTTAGGTCTGTTTTTTAAGAGGCCTGCTCTTCCTGCGAGGTGGACCCCCAGCTATCCCTCCATCTTTTTGGCGGTCTACCGCCAGGGCGGGTCTAAATTGGCGGGTATTGTCTAAATGAAAATCATAAAACACAAAATTTGTGTGGCAAATGGAATTACTCTGAGAAATTTTTTGCAAATTGCTCTAGTATTGCAATGCCAAAGATATTAAAAACATATCTATCATATCTGAAAAAATATTAAAACTATCGACCAATCAATAAATGAATAAATATCTTTCGAGACTCATGTTTTGGAATCTGTATCACCGATTAATGACTTTATTGTATGTTTTGTTGTTCTGTTTTCTAGGTTATGAAGAAGGAGATGGGATATTTAAAATGATTGATGTCTGCTATTCTGATTGTCCTCCTCAAAGATCACCGCCCACTTACGAAGATGACAGGTCAGTTAAAAAATAAATAAAATCCAATATTTTTTTAAAAGTTGCATATATGGAAACATTGGTTTTTTTTCCCTACAAAATTTTAACATCTCAATAGAGACGAAGTTGGAATATTACAGGAGAACCAGGAATTCAAGGCACCTGAAATAAAGTGATCACGTAAACTAGCCAATGATAGGTCGTAAACACTGTTTTTTTTTTTTTTAATATTTGATTTATATACACATTGCTAAAAATGAAATAATACTTCTGGTGCAGTTCAGGGGTGATATCTTTGCGAGAGCATTATTACCTCATGTATAAGGACTGTTGCTTTCATTATTCACAAAAAAAAGCATTCTCAATAATTGGCGTTACAAAAAGGTTTCTTCGTTACTTCATAGATGGCGATGGTGTTTTAGTTTATTTTCAATAGCTTTGTATCTCATTATTAAAATATAAAAGTAGGTAAACAAGCCAAAAATGAAATAATATTTCTGGCGCAGTTCAGGGGTGACATCTGTGTGTGACACCGTCATCTCATTTATAAGGTCTGTTGCTTTATTTGTTTACAAATAAAAATTTCTCAATTTCTCAGTAGATGGCGTTACAAAAAAAGGTTTCTCCGTTACTCTATAGATGGCAACAGTAATAGTGCATTATTTTCAGGTAAAAATGTTACACACTATTCAAATATATAGAACTTTCGATATTACATTGACATAATTGGTGAATGTTGCGCAAGTGTATAAGTGATCATGTAAACCGGCCGATGACAGGTCGTAAGCCCTAAAGGTGCCTTGAGTTCCTGGTTCTCCTATAATATTCCAACTTCGTCTCTATTGAGATGTTAAAAATATGTCAAAAAAAATATTGATTTTTAATCTATTTAGTTTCATCTAGAGACTGACTGAAACAAAATTTTCATTTATAACCGTAACTGAATATTCAACTTCGCTTCTAATTTAAGTTATGATTTAGACAGAATCGGTTCTCCAGAAGATGAAGGTACATTGTCTATTTAATACTTCACAATTATTATTATTTCATGTATCTTTCTCTATATTTATTGATTTTTTTTTTATATATGTAGGTATTATAAATTTAATTAAATAAAAAAAAATATTATGCCTTTTCAAAAATTGTATTATTTCGGGCATCATATTTTCCACTTTGTTGGGAATAAGATATTTAATTTAAATCTCCAAGCTTCAGTTCGTGAATTGATATTGAAGTCATTTAAGTGGTGTGGTATAAGTGAGTGAATCTGACAACTACATATACTTGACTATGTCCAATACCAGATGAGCGTTAGTTTCGACTGAGCCCTAATTTTGAATATTATCAAATATCGTATTTTTATCTTTGTGGTACATTTTAACAAAAATTAACAAAATTTTTTAAACTTTGTTTATACCACATGAGAATTGAATTTGCGACCGGTTTCAGAACTAACCGTTCCCTCCTCAGGCAGAATTTCAACTCCAAATTTTGAATTATAATTATGTGGCTATACCAATATTCTTATTGTCGACCTTCGTGGCTCAGTTGGTTAGGTATCTGACTGCTGATCCAAGGGTTCCCGGTTCGTCCGAATCCCGTTGAAGACAAGGTTGCAACTTGTTATTGGTTGCATGTCAAATTAAAATTTGACATAGTACCTGTTTGTTGCCCTTAAATATTCATCTCAGCTTTGTATTCTTACTTCGTCATATTATGTCTGTCATTCATTCTCTCTATGTGTCCAAACCATCTTGTAGCACTTATATCTTGCACTTGTCTAATAATATCTTTGTTATTGATTTCAGATTTATAGTGATCGCTTCGGGATTGAATCTGTCCTCGATTGAAGACAACTATTTCACCATTCAACTTTTTATAGATTGGATAACTGGGCTGGTTGGTGGATGTGCTCAAAGAGAGGGAGTTTCTAAAGTCGTTAGATTAATTATTGCAGGTTCATATTATTTTTATGTACTACCGGATAATACAATCTGAATAAAAAATTGGCTATAGATAAATTGGAATCAATTGTCTTTCTATAAAACCATATGAGATATTTTCACTGAAAATTTTTATAATTAATTTTAAAGTTTTTGATCAATTTATGTATTTTGAATCATGGATATGGCAGAAGTCCCTTGAACACATAATAATTCCAATGAAAGAAGAAGGTCACCTTTCTGAGTCTTAGTCTAAGCTCGGTAACATCCCTACTCTACATAAAAACATTCACATTTTGAATGATGGATATGGCAGAAGTCCCTTTAACACATAATTCCAATGAAAGAAGAAGGTCACCTTTCTGAGTCTTAGTCTAAGCTCGGTAACATCCCTACTCTACATAAAAACATTCACATTTTGAATGATGGATATGGCAGAAGTCCCTTTAACACATAATAATTCCAATGAAAGAAGAAGGTCACCTTTCTGAGTCTTAGTCTAAGCTCGGTAACATCCCTACTCTACATAAAAACATTCACATTTTGAATGATGGATATGGCAGAAGTCCCTTTAACACATAATAATTCCAATGAAAGAAGAAGGTCACCTTTCTGAGTCTTAGTCTAAGCTCGGTAACATCCCTACTCTATATAAAAACATTCACATTTTGAATGATGGATATGGCAGAAGTCCCTTTAACACATAATAATTCCAATGAAAGAAGAAGGTCACCTTTCTGAGTCTTAGTCTAAGCTCGGTAACATCCCTACTCTACATAAAAACATTCACATTTTTTGTATCATTCAACTTTGAAAAACGTAACCTTCTATAATAAGTATTTCTATTATATTTCCAGGCAATTCAGTCAACGCTCAACCTTCTAATTCAAACACCGGAGCTATAATCAACACAGTAAGCAGTGGGTCTAGTGGTCCGGGATTTGACTGTCTTCAAGCTCTGCAAAAGTTGGACAGTATTCTGGCAGAGTTATGTCAAAGCATCTCTGTTGATTTGATGCCCGGGGAATATGATCCTACAAATATTATGCTGCCACAAAATCCTATGCATTATTGTAAGTTTTTCCCACTATGTGCTCGTGGTCAAAATAAAGTTATTTGTAATCAATCAATATTGACGTGGCGCAATATTGTGATCCTTGGCTTCCTCCAAAATATTTAGCTAGTTTGTTATACCAATGTTTTTCAGATCTTCCTGCATGCTGTCAATCCACCTTAGTTTGTGTCTCCCCACACTTTGTTTTCAGATCTTCCTGCATGCTGTCAATCCACCTTAGTTTGTGTCTCCCCACACTTTGTTTTCAGATCTTCCTGCATGCTGTCAATCCACCTTAGTTTGTGTCTCCCCACACTTTGTTTTCAGATCTTCCTGCATGCTGTCAATCCACCTTAGTTTGTGTCTCCCCACACTTTGTTTTCAGATCTTCCTGCATGCTGTCAATCCACCTTAGTTTGT
The DNA here is from genome assembly GCA_963576475.1 of Molanna angustata. Taxonomy (NCBI): domain Eukaryota; kingdom Metazoa; phylum Arthropoda; class Insecta; order Trichoptera; family Molannidae; genus Molanna; species Molanna angustata. The sequence continues at coordinate 36,194,628 of OY754972.1, forward strand.
GTCTCCCCACACTTTGTTTTCAGATCTTCCTGCATGCTGTCAATCCACCTTAGTTTGTGTCTCCCCACACTTTGTTTTCAGATCTTCCTGCATGCTGTCAATCCACCTTAGTTTGTGTCTCCCCACACTTTGTTTTCAGATCTTCCTGCATGCTGTCAATCCACCTTAGTTTGTGTCTCCCCACACTTTGTTTTCAGATCTTCCTGCATGCTGTCAATCCACCTTAGTTTGTGTCTCCCCACACTTTGTTTTCAGATCTTCCTGCATGCTGTCAATCCACCTTAGTTTGTGTCTCCCCACACTTTGTTTTCAGATCTTCCTGCATGCTGTCAATCCACCTTAGTTTGTGTCTCCCCACACTTTGTTTTCAGATCTTCCTGCATGCTGTCAATCCACCTTAGTTTGTGTCTCCCCACACTTTGTTTTCAGATCTTCCTGCATGCTGTCAATCCACCTTAGTTTGTGTCTCCCCACACTTTGTTTTCAGATCTTCCTGCATGCTGTCAATCCACCTTAGTTTGTGTCTCCCCACACTTTGTTTTCAGATCTTCCTGCATGCTGTCAATCCACCTTAGTTTGTGTCTCCCCACACTTTGTTTTCAGATCTTCCTGCATGCTGTCAATCCACCTTAGTTTGTGTCTCCCCACACTTTGTTTTCAGATCTTCCTGCATGCTGTCAATCCACCTTAGTTTGTGTCTCCCCACACTTTGTTTTCAGATCTTCCTGCATGCTGTCAATCCACCTTAGTTTGTGTCTCCCCACACTTTGTTTTCAGATCTTCCTGCATGCTGTCAATCCACCTTAGTTTGTGTCTCCCCACACTTTGTTTTCAGATCTTCCTGCATGCTGTCAATCCACCTTAGTTTGTGTCTCCCCACACTTTGTTTTCAGATCTTCCTGCATGCTGTCAATCCACCTTAGTTTGTGTCTCCCCACACTTTGTTTTCAGATCTTCCTGCATGCTGTCAATCCACCTTAGTTTGTGTCTCCCCACACTTTGTTTTCAGATCTTCCTGCATGCTGTCAATCCACCTTAGTTTGTGTCTCCCCACACTTTGTTTTCAGATCTTCCTGCATGCTGTCAATCCACCTTAGTTTGTGTCTCCCCACACTTTGTTTTCAGATCTTCCTGCATGCTGTCAATCCACCTTAGTTTGTGTCTCCCCACACTTTGTTTTCAGATCTTCCTGCATGCTGTCAATCCACCTTAGTTTGTGTCTCCCCACACTTTGTTTTCAGATCTTCCTGCATGCTGTCAATCCACCTTAGTTTGTGTCTCCCCACACTTTGTTTTCAGATCTTCCTGCATGCTGTCAATCCACCTTAGTTTGTGTCTCCCCACACTTTGTTTTCAGATCTTCCTGCATGCTGTCAATCCACCTTAGTTTGTGTCTCCCCACACTTTGTTTTCAGATCTTCCTGCATGCTGTCAATCCACCTTAGTTTGTGTCTCCCCACACTTTGTTTTCAGATCTTCCTGCATGCTGTCAATCCACCTTAGTTTGTGTCTCCCCACACTTTGTTTTCAGATCTTCCTGCATGCTGTCAATCCACCTTAGTTTGTGTCTCCCCACACTTTGTTTTCAGATCTTCCTGCATGCTGTCAATCCACCTTAGTTTGTGTCTCCCCACATTTTGTTTCCTTTCCGGTTGTTTGTTGAGAAACTTTTGAGGAATTTGGTTTTTCATCATTTGTTGAATGTGCCCCAACCATCGAAGTCAATATATTTTTATAAATTGAATAATGTTAGGGTCACTGTAAAGGTTCTCCTCCATGTTACATTTTCACAAAGAGAACTTTCATTCATTCAACCTTTCAATTGGGAAAAAATATTTCACCCATCCAGATACTTATCATATCAAACGATTAGGTTCTAAGGAGTATTACCGATTTTTGCATTCTTATTAATATATTTTTTTGATAAATCTTTAAATTTCTCAATTATGATAATGAAAATTGTTTACTAATTTCAATACCAACAGTTATTTGTTTAATTTTCCCATAGGTATGTTCCCTAAGGCAATAGAAATGAAGTCATTTAATGGGGTCTGCAATCCTTATGAATGTGATATTGGAGGTAAGTTGTGCCATATTTCTTTTTAATACACCTGGAAATTAATATTAAGATGAAAACATAATGATATTGTCTGTCTATTATTGTGATGCCAATTACTTTGAAACCAAAATATTTAATCATGTCTAATTTAACCTTCTTCTTATTTTATAAAAGCATCGAGTGGTGACTTACTTGGTTATATTATGAATTACTCATAAAAATGACGGTCATTTCTACATATCATTAATATAATCATCAACAGGAAAACTACCCGGATGATCTGTGAATAAGACAGTTGGACCTCCTTCAACTTTCACAAACAGGTCAAATGGTTTAAATACACTATGAGTAAGAAGATTATCACCCTTATGCACTCAAAAAGCCAAAAAGCATTTTATATATTTTAAGATGATTCTTTTTGAAGTGTTTTTTGTATGCTTGTTTTTGTATTATTATTGTTTGTTGAGTGGATTTTGATAGAATCTATCAAATATATATACATACATACATACATACCATCACGCCATGTCCCTTGCGGGGTAGGCAGAGAGAACCGAACGCCACATTTTTCTATCCTGGCACGCATCCCTCGCTTCGTCCACATTCATGCATCGTCTCATACATGCTCGTCTATTGCTCACACTTCTAACATTTCCGTCTTTCAAAATTTCGTTCACATGGTCGTGCCATCCCTTTCTTGGGCGTCCCCGACCTCTCATTCCATTCCTTTCCGCTCTGTATATTTTCTTCGTCAGGCGCTCCTCATTCATTCTCCCCATGTGACCAAACCATCTCAATGTGTTCACTTTCATTCTAGTAATGACATCTTTCTTCATCTTACATTCTTTCCTTATGTCCTCATTTCTTACCCGGTCATACATCGTTCTATTACAAATCCTTCTTAACAATCTCATTTCAACTGCATTTATTCTACTTTCATGCGTCTTCTGCCAAGTCCAGGTTTCACTTGCATACGTCAAGGTTGGCACTACGACAGCGTTATGAATGGCAACTTTGGCATCCTTTGATATGTTGCGATCATTCATAATTGGTCTTAGTGCTCCATTCACTCTGTTTCCTGCCATAACTCTTCTTTCGATCTCTTTATCGAGTCGTCCATTCCGTTGAAATATGCTTCCCAAGTACACATATTCGTCGACTTGCTCGAGCCATTCGTTCTCTACTCTTATTTTACACGCTGTTCTGCTTTCACTCTTTTCAAAGACCATTGTCTTTGATTTGCTGGCATTCATCCTAAGTCCATTCTCTATACATCCTTTATATACCAGACTTACAAGATACTGTAACTCTTCCATACTTTCTGCTAATAGAACTTTATCGTCTGCATACATCAAATCTCGCACTATTACAGTACTCAATTTCAGACCCTTGCTTTCATCCTTAAGGGCTCTTATGCAGAAATCAATGTACAAGTTAAAGAGCCATGGAGATAGCATGCACCCTTGTCTAACGCCATTATTTATAGAGAACCACATTGTCACTGTGTCGTTGACACGAACACATGCTTCGCTGTTCTCATATAATGACGCGATTGCGCGTATCAGTTTGCTCTTCACTCCATACACTGCTAGTATATCCCATAATTTTTCTCTAACAATTTTATCATACGCCTTTTCTAGGTCTATGAAGGCACAGAAAATTTTCTGATTTTTATCCAGAACCTTTTCTGTGACTGTGCGCAGAGAAAAAATTTGGTCTATACATCCTCTGCCGCCCACAAACGCACCTTAGACATCCCATATCTTGCTTTCTGTAATCTTTCGCACTCTTAGAGCTACAATTATACCAACACAAAATCTATATCCTGTTTGGATTAAATAATTAATTATTTAATTAATTTATTAATTTTTGATTAATTATTTCATGAAGCGTTTGGATTATAGTATGCAGATATTTTGAAAGTCATTTTTCAATTAAAACAGTGTTTTTTGTAACTGAAAGTATGTTTCAATCATGCGAGATGCTATTGATCACACTTTTTAAAATAATTTCAGTATAGTGCTTTGACGAGTAGTATTTAGCGACATATAAATAATCTGGCACTGAGTGTTACTGAGAAACGCCAGTTGCTTAATGCTTAGAGGTAGGGGGTCCGTTCAGATTATAGAGATATTTGGATTAGCTCGGGTTCGGATTATCAACGACTATATCTGTATGCTAGAGGTTAGTCCAAAATTTTAATTTTAATAATCTCTGGCATTTTTAAATGAAAAGTCATCAGTTTTTTTTATTTTATTATTTTTTTCCTTTATTTTTTTATATATAATAACATTTTAAATATAACATATAGTCAACCATCGAAAACCCTCAGGTTTATCTGAGGTTGACGAGTTCAGAATTTGTTAGTTTTAATATACATAATATGATGCAGGTTCCGACCTACGTCAGCCAAGCAACTCAAAGAGCATACTCTTAGAGCACATAGCTGTCGTCATCGGACCTCATCATGTACCTTTTTAAGTGGGTAAAATATTTTGTGCATGTAGTGTATACATATATGCAAGAGCTCATCATTCATATCGTTTAGTATTTTTGGGTGGAGATATTCCCATGTTCTCATGCCATATGCATTGTACACAGGTAAAATATATTTTTTTAAGTAGTTAAACTGTCAAAGGTTTTTTCTACGTGAGTTTACTTTTAATTGAGTAATTTTATCATGTTCATCTTTTAAGATGGCAATTTTTACTTTATGATATATAGCTAACACGTTACAGTGTTTGAATAGACTCTATAATTTCACAATAAATAAAATACGTTATCTAAAGTAAAATATGTCAAAATTAAAGTTACTGTTGTTTCTCACATATGCCTGAAGTTGGGATACACTAGTATCTCAATTTCATGTTTTTCGGATTTACTGTAGAGTGCCTCTGGTATACAGATATGTATTCTTGTAAGTTAAATGTGAAATCTAAATTGTGTGATTCACACACGTATAAATTGTTTTCAGGTCGCACCATCTGCGGTAGTTCAGGTCAGCCCACAGCGGACATCCTCAGGTTCAGTAAGTTGGAGACACCGATGGAAGCCCTGTCCAGCACACTGAGATGGGGTCACATGGCTCCCACAGCACCAGACACTCTTCCCTGCACTCCGTCCGATGGAGCAGATCCATTTATAATGGAAAATTGCCCCGACATCTTCTTTACCAGCAACACTGACACCTTCAGCACCGACATATACCAAGGTAAAACTTTTAATTTAATACTGTATGGTTTTTTTTAATAAATATTCCCAAAAAAATTAAACATACTTCACAACAAAAAAACTACCCTTAAAATGGCATAATATAAACCCCAAAAATAATATGTTGAAATAAAATCAATTAAATATCGTAAGATGAAAATAAATGCTCTAAAGTGGTTTGGCCACATAGAAAGTATGAGTGATGACCGTCTGACAAAAAAAGTATATAAGGCTGATAAAAGAGGAACGAAAAGTAGAGGTAGGCCAAGGAAAATTTGACACGATCATATAAATAGAATTTTGAAAGATGGAGACGTTAAAAATAAGAATAACAGAAGAGCGTGTATGAGAAGATGTATGGACGTGAACGAATTGAGAAATGTATGTCAAGAGTGATGAGTCTGGCATTCGGTTCTCTCTGCCTACCCCAAATAGGGAAAGGGCGTGATGGTATGGTAAATATGTTTAAATTTTTCATAAATGTTTTGAAAATATAAAACACCATCGCTATCTGAATGATGACAATTTTTCTTTACCGCTATCTAAATTGGTTAAGAAACAATAAAAAACACGATCCTTATAAGTATTTTGAACATTTCTTTACTGAATGTTCATCACACAACTTTAAAATTTAGTGTAAATTCATCTAAAAAATAGCATTTTTACTCTTCACTACACCAAGGGGAGCTATGAATTTGCAATTTTTTAGGTAATTTTTTTATCGCAGATTATCAACTAGCATCATGCTGAGATTGTATTCTGAAAGTTTCATCACAATGTAACATGACGTGTGGTTTTTGCAGACCTTGATTAAATTTTTCTATTTAACTTATAATGGAATTCTACCAAAAAAACAATCTCTCATTAATAGAAATGTTTTACTCTACCTCGTTTATTGCTTCATAATCGTCAGATGGGTGGTGGCTGAGTGGTTAGCGCACTGGGTTTGTAAACCAGTGGTCGCGATTTAGAATCCTGCCATGATCAATTTCGTTCACCTATAGCACAAGCATTTATACTTAATTTAGAGAATGTATGAGGATGAATATGTACTTGTTATTACAAGGACATATTCTTGTTAAAAAAATAATAACAATTTTTTTGAAATTTTTTTGATTTTGGCCAAAAATTCATCCCTTCGGCCGAAGCTTAAGGTTTAACTGCTAAGAAATTTTATAGTATTACTATGTATTCACCATAAAAATATTGATACAAATTGTGGAGTTAATATTTAGACCAGGTTTAACCATTCAGAAAATTCAATTTTACCAATTTCAGCTCTGACCAAACATTCCCGTATATTTAGGACGAATCCGCTATTTTTGGCCGAAGGTGACCGAAGCTTGGGTTGGACACTACTCAATTGAGACGAAGGATAAATATAATTTATTTATAGGAGAACCGGGAAAGCAGGCCTCTCTCTACAGGAATGTCACCTGTCACTAGCTGGTTCATGTGATCACTTTAAGTGCTTGCGCAATGTTCACCAATCATTCCTTTTTATTGACTTGCCTTACTAGAAATATTGTCATTCAGAAGCTGGCAGGGTCCAGATGGGGAGCTTGTGCCTAAACATTAATAAATTTGCTGGTAAAATTGTTTGTATTTATTGCAAAACCCAATGTAACAATATGATTTTTGCTTTTCACCAGGTTCCGAAGGTCAAAAGATCCGCATGGTGTGTGTTCCTGCCTTTGCTTCAACGCAATCTGTTGTGTTGGTGAATTTAAGAAACTTGGAATGTTTTCCTGTGTCCTTTCAAATTCCTGATAAATGTTGACAATAGTAGTCAATATTATGTATTTTGCTGTTTATGATCAATGATTTCAACTATTACATTCAAGAAGATAAAAATTAATGGTGAAAAGATTAACAATAATTCATTGTTAATCTTAACTCTGGGCTGGAAACACTGGTTAGTTGGAAGAAATTGCAATACGGTAATAAACTCGCCACTTGCGCAGGGTGCAAGGAAGTGTTCATTATTATTATTCATTAATTATTTTTCAAATATTTGATTTTACAAATATTTTATGATTTTCAATTATTCTAACAAAATCTTCTTGATTATTTATTATTCATTCTATGCATTTTTAACCTACAGAAGCAGTATTTTTTTGTAACAAATTAATTCTATTATAAGTATTATAAATTGGATTATAAATAAATAAAATTTTGATTAATTAGTTCCTTTTTTTATTTATTTAATTTACCTACCTCGGCTATGATCATGTGATAACTGTTATATGTGAATTTATTTTTAATATTCTTATACCTTCTTCGACTTGTGCCGCTTCAAACAAGATTGGCGACCATTACACAAAAATTATCACGATCTTGCACCAATATAAGTAGGTAATGTGTGACACTGTTTGTACTGGTATAGTTGTCGGCAAATAACTTGAAAGATTTGGTATCTGCACTAACTGTCTCCCTCCAAAATATTTTAATATAGTTGCTGATAAGTATGTATTCCTTGATTTAATAAAAACTTGCTATGAAATTTTCTGCAATAGAAAACAAAATGTAATTTAACCTTTTTAAGATGAGCGTCATTTTTTATGCACTTACCTAAACGCCGGCCGCTTACCTAAATGGCGAGCGTCATCTATACACACCCTCATGCTATACCAAATTTTGAACCTTCGTAACCTATTAAAATTCGTACTTGGTTAAAACAAAAATTGTATGAATATTACAGATGGGTCGGTGGCAGAGCGGTTAGCGCACTGGGCTAGTAATCCAGTTGTCACGAGTTCGAATCCTGCCTCGACCAATTTCGTTCACCTAAGCACAAGCATTTATTTGCTTATTTTAGGGAACGTAGGAAGATGTATATGTACTTGTTTTAACAAGGACATATTCATTTTAAAAAAAAAAAAAATTACTCCCATATATTTTACTTCAAGACATCTGTCGGTGTATCACCAAAACAATTGTTAAAAAGTATAACCATCGTAATTCATCGAAAATCACCGGCCAAATTGAAACTCTCCCGCCCCATTGTAAGGATTTAATGAGCATAGGAAAGAGGGATATTGTGCCGATTCGTTTTGTTTTATTGCGCTGAATATTCGGCTTTGAATTTGGTCCTTACCAATACACGATCGGCGCATATTCCTTATCAAATGCCAAATCACAGTAACATTATTCTTCATGTATCTTATGTTTATATTATGAAGTGTTCAATTTCTTTCAGAATATGTGATCTTTTGTTTATCTTTGAACTTCTTATTATATATCTACATCGTTAGATTTTTTCTAACTGTTATTATATTTTATTAAAACTAGATTCAAAATATACCTACTGTGTACATCATGAAATACTGTCCCATCTTTAGGTAATGCAAGTACTTTTTCCTACTCGTGTTAATTGGGTTAAAATGAATAAATACATGAATTTGTATTTAAAACTATTAAATAAATACACATTTCTTTTAACGATATTTATTTTTCTTCAACATTAGAACATACATCACAAGCTTGATAAATATATTATTTTATTTATAGCCTTATACACAATGATTGGAATATAATATAATGTATAATTATTTCATTTATTTAGATTGTTTTCAAATATATATAATATGTAGTATTATGGTCTCTGATTAGACAAGTCAAATATATATAATATGTAGTATTATGGTCTCTGATTAGACAAGTCAAATATATATAATATGTAGTATTATGGTCTCTGATTAGACAAGTCAAATATATATAATATGTAGTATTATAGTCTCTGATTAGACAAGTCAAATATATATAATAATTTAGTATTATGGTCTCTGATTAGACAAGTCAAATATATATAATAATGTAGTATTATGGTCTCTGATTTGACAAGTCAAATATATATAATAATGTAGTATTATGGTCTCTGATTAGACAAGTCAAATATATATAATAATGTAATATTATGGTCTCTGATTAGACAAGTCAATAGTGTCTTCTTTGGGAATGTGTTTTTTTTGGACCACTTATTGAAAAATTACCCATTTTTTTTAATTACATAGAGTAACTATAGCAAACTTCAGCTAACTTCTGTCAAATAAACACAGTATAAGTTTATATGTTGAAAAAGTAAAAAAAAACATTCCAATTTTAATAAAAATATATTTTTTAAACAACCTATGCACAACTATCTTTGAAATAATAAGTACTAATCTGTTTTTGTTTCTAGAGTACAAATACTTGTATCGGTTTTTATAAATTCAAGATGTCCATGAAAGACTGCAAACATTAAAAACATTTGGCAAACAAGAATTATTTATTTTTATATGAGAATATTTGAATTTCAGAATAAGACTTTGAACTGGGTTCAATTGAACCAAATTTATTTTTATAAATAACACTGTATGAGGACATATTTTCTCAAATATATTAAGTAGTGTGTTTCTTAAAAATATACTGTTGTTGTTTCAAGGTTTCTTTACTTAATAAGCGAGCATAAATTGTCTTAAAAATATCCTTTATACAGTATTTTTTTATATTACTCCATAACTATATGTCGTAAAGAATTTTTTTTTATTCTCAAAGAGTGCATGAAATCGAAGTGATATTCAAGATAATTTTAAATCAAGTCAGGTTTGTTCTGAATATGCAAAAAAATGAACAAATTTGATAATTTGAATCACGTTTGAACATGAGCATGCAATAGTTACCCTAATTAATAGATTATTTGGCAGTTTTAATATATCATGTGTTCAGTCACTTAGTCAATTTATATTTTATATGCTCTCTTAAGATCAGTAAAGTATATCATGATAAATGAACATACTATTTTATTCATGGATCTTATGTTGCATTCCACTCAAATCATTCAGAAGATTTCTGCCAATTTAAAAAAGTTATAATTAAATTATGTTTGAGGTTGTGATTATTACATTAATTAATATTATTATAAATTGAAACCATTTGAAGGATAAATTTTGATATATGGTAATAGATATGTATGTAGCAAATTTAACCACAGATGTTACAGGGTAAGAAATGAGGACATTGGGAAAGAATATAAAATAAAGAAAAATTTTATCAATAGAATGAAAGTGAAAGAACACATTGAGATGATTTGGCCACACGGGGAGAATGTACGAGAAATGCCTGATGAAGAAAATATACAAAGTGGACAGGAATGGAACGAGAGACAGGCACCGTTCAAGAAAAGGATGGCTCAACCATGTGAATGTCATTCTGAAGAAGGAAAATGTAAAAAACTTGAACAATAGATGAAAATGTATGAGATGATGGATAATGTTGATGAAGCGATGGATATTTGCTAGAATAGGAAAATATGGCACACTGTTTTCTCTGCTTACCCGAATAGGGACATGATGTAACAATTTATCTCTCATCCTATACACTTTGTTGAAAAATAAGAAAGTTTTCAAGCATCGTGGTCCCGTTAGTGCGAGACAACAAACTATCAAAAATAGGGGAACGGCTTTACACACCATTCAAGCCTCGTCGCAGCTTTCTTGCGCGATTTGCGGAATAAGTGTACATAGTGTGACTAACGTATTAAATTTACGTATTGAAATGTGTAGTATGTAAGTGAGAGAAAAAGAAAGATAGCTAGTATGTGCAACCACTAATGTCGATTCCTGGAACGTGTTGAAGTAGACAAAAGCTAAAAAACAAATACAACTTTTTTTTAAACACAGCGAATTAGCATTCGCCGGGGTCGCGATGAAAAGGTAAAAAAAAATATATCGGGAAACTACTATTTTAAAATTTGGCATATTGAATTTGGCTATCTGAATATCTGCGTATTCATCCTAGAGTCAATATTTTTATCTTACTTACGACCCAAAGATATGTTATTTTAGCTCTGCGATATGCTATTTTTTAAAATCATGATCACTGGTTTATTTTTAAATATGTATTTTGTGGTATCAACCTGTTTTCTTAATATATATTTGCATATCAGATAGATTGTAATTTTTAATGTAATTTTTTAATTTTGTCAATGCTGACGGTGTTGAATATGTAGAATTCCATAATGGGTATTTTAAATCAAACAAATGATTTGGTCTACATATATATTTTTTCCTGAGTCCAGGACGACCGTTTCAGCTTATTAGGCCCTTATCAACTGGTAAACATAAAAACTCTGCTTTTTCTTATATACTAAAATTCGGTACATTTTTGCAGTTATGGATTGTTCAAAACAGTTGTAATATGGTTTATGTTGGGAATTACGTCGATGCAGGTGTTTAGGTAGGTTTTTTCATTACCTACCTAAACACCTGCATCAACGTAATTCCCAACATAAACCATATTACAACTGTTTTGAACAATCCATAACTGCAAAAATGTACCGAATTTTAGTATATAAGAAAAAGCAGAGTTTTTATGTTTACCAGTTGATAAGGGCCTAATAAGCTGAAACGGTCGTCCTGGACTCAGGAAAAAATATATATGTAGACCAAATCATTTGTTTGATTTAAAATACCCATTTTAATGTAATGTTAATAACGATTGATAGATAGATAATGTTGTATTGATAGCAATCATTCGACATTTACCCAAGGAAATTCATGACATCCATGCAAATCAAATATATATTTTTGTTTGTTTTGTAAATAAAAAATATTTTAGATAAAATTTTATAAATTTGGACGAAGATTTCAAATTCAGTCTGAAGAATAATCCTTTTAGATATTTTTCTATATTTCTGTCTGTTAAAAATAGAATCTAGGCATACTTTTGACTACAATATTTCCTTCAATAAAGTTCTCGTATCTAAATATCTGATTTTTTTATCACACATTACCTTTATATAAACTCGGGAGTTTAATTTGAAAAAGTACTTCAATAGGTACTTGATATAATCCCATAAAATACTTAAGCAATATAAGATTATCTTTTTGAGAAATAATATTAATCAAAAAAATCTTAATTTTCATTGAAATAATTGCAATATGCTCTAAAAATTATCTTTTTTTATTGTACTTACTTATCATATTCATAGCGTCAAAGCGTTTTATTAGAAATACATACTATTACTCATTTTGAATACATGAATATTTTACTAATGTAGGTAAATATATTCCTCTACAACATTAAAAAGCGATTTTATTTGAATTCATTACCCAAAGTTTGTATATTGCAGTAATGCCTTAATAATCACAAAGTATCAGTGCTATTGAACAATTAAAAAATAATTATCTTTTTTTTAGTGCCAAAATTGAAACTATAACGAAACAGAGTTACTAGTTGCAACCTGTAATATATTTGTAGAAGTAAAAATACATATTGATTTAATTTGTGTTTTTGATGACATTTTTTGCTATACAAAGATAATCTGTTTTCCCATAACTTAGCAACTCATAAAACATTCTGTATAGGATGTAATATTTTAGGATAGCCTATACACCAGATTTTCTTTTTGACACATCATGTACAGACAATTTGTCTAATATTCATACCAATTTAGTTTTTTTTTAATACATTGGTTCCTTTTTTTAATATACAATGCGACATAACTACAAACAAACATAACCAACCCATTTTTACCAAACTTTTGTAGGTTAGGTTTAAAAAATCTGGTGTCCATCCTAGGATATCCAATGTTTTATTGGTTAGGTATCCAATAATATATATTTTTTTATAATATAATCTTTGGAGAGAGTCGAAGTACCTGTCTCAATCTATCAGAGTAATGATATTACTTTTACACATAACCATAGCCATAAAAGTATATTTGTTAGACCTAGCTACGGGTCTGATTACCAATATTATAGGATGATGAAAATATTCATTGACTAAATGATTATGTGAGTTGTAAGAGGTGCTTATTATTGAGGCATTACTGTTTTATTTTGTCACAGAAGCAGCAATAGTCCACTAATTATATATTTATATATTCATTCTTTATTTACCTAATATATACCTTATTAATAATGTAAATTTGTACCTTAATATGTATGAATGGACAATCAGTTCATTTTTCAATATATTACTATGTACATTTTCCTACAAAATATGTTTAAAACTTACACGCTAATATATATTTATCGAAAAAATAGACATTTAACTAAACACTAATAGACATTAAATTTATATATTATATTACACATTATAAATTAATTACAATTTATCTTATTAGCTGCCATTTTTTAAATATAAATGGTCAAAAACCATCTGTGTATATTGTATACCTTTTATTTCAATTTGGACAGTGGAATTCTTTTGGAATTTTATCCAATCAATTTTTATTTACAAAATTATCTCCATCATTTTACTATCCTATCTTACTGTCATTCCTAAGACTTTGGATACAAATTTTTGTTTCTCCAAATACATTCACAATTTTACAATATTATTAATTATATTTTTTTTACAAATTGACAAAATAATATTTTAGATAATTGATTGATTGTAATAAATTATATTCATTTAAAATAATCAGCCATGAATATGTGAAAATTCTTTGTCAGTACCTACCTATTGACAAAATTGTAGGTTTTGAACAAGTTACTAAGAATGTATTGTGAAATTTGATTTTAATAAAACAATCAGAATATTAAATACTCCATAAATTATAATTCAATTTGATTAGAAGGTTAAGTTATCGAAAAATAACTTGAAAAATATGTGAGTTTTTTGCTGAGAGCAAATTGTCAACTGTGTTTATGAAAATAAATAGACAGTCTTATTGAGTTAGCCATTTATATTATTCAAAACATCAAAACTCTCTTTCTTGTTCCAAGATTCAAAAAGTTAGCAGTAAAGGTGTTGCCAAGAGCAGGATGTTTAATCTCGCAACAGTGTTGCCATTCTTAATATAGTTAGTAGGTACTTAATTAAGTACTTACCTAACTTAAATATTACACATTCATAACCTACTCTCCTCTGAGATTTAAAGTTATTCACTAGAATTTTTCTACAAAAAAATCATGGTGCAAAAATATAATATATTGACTGATTAGAATGTTTTTTACATTTTTTAGAACATGAAATAAAACATTTTAAAATTCGCTAGACTTTTTAAAATTGTGAAAATGGTGGTTATTGAAATGTGTTTTCTGTTTATAAAAGAATAAATGTGAATTATGTTTCGTGACTTTTGGGCCACTTTGTATGTATTTAGCAAAAAATATTCGCAATAAATTCAAATAAAACAAAACAATATCTTTAATTTCCAATAGAAATAATAAAAACAGCTTAATGTAACAATTTTGGCACCATTTTTTTCCAAGTGTTCTATTCTAATTTCAAAATATTTAAATTACTTACATTCTATTAATTCCTATTACATTTTTTTGTCTTATGAAATTACATTGGAATTAGTTTTTTTTAAAACTTCATTTGAAATTCATTTATATATGTATTTATTCAAATTATTTATTTTAAATACTTTGATTTGGCATCTGATTTTTCCTTCATATGGTGCTAATATATTTTTCTTAAATAATTTTTAATATTTCTCACATTCCTAAACTAATCACTTATTAATATTATAAAACAACATGAAATTTTATGTCTAAGGGTTTTTGGCAAAAATTTGATCAATCAATAAACTAAATATTCCTTAGCAAAAAAATAAGTAGGAATACCATTGTATTATTTTAAATTTTTAATCTAAACAAACATGATACGATAATGAAGTATAAAAATTATATAAATAATGACTTGAGGAATTAAAAACTAAAAATTTTATAAAAGTGCTAGCAATATAAAGTTCAATTTGATAACCCCTCGTTTTGACATTGGTTTTAAGAAAAAAACTGTATAAAATGTTACTCATAACAGTTAAAAAATAATATTATTCAATAAATATTTCATTTAGTGTTCAACATTTATATGAATATAAAAATATCAAACCTTATATTTGAAAAAAGTTAAAGAAAAATGATTTATTTTATTTTCGCAACAAAATATTTTATACCTAGAAGAGTTTTGTGCATTATCTGAAATACACAATTTATTATTAAATTAATTTTGACGAGTTATAAGATAGATTAGACTGGAAAATTCTCAAAATATTATGTCTACTTATAATTTATTATCACATAAATATTAATTTGAAAAGTTTTCATTATGAAAAAAATTGATAATCCTTGTGCTAAATATGACATTAATCTTATACTATGGTAAAGACACATCTTAATACTACTTTTAAATTTATAATAATTAATTAAAATATTCAAATATATCATGGAAATCATTTTTCATACATACAATAGACCAATGGTATTATATAGAGATTGACAATTCTCATAGATTTTTATTATAATATATCTAGATGTAGTACTCTGTGCAAAAAGTGAGTCATGGAATATCGCGAGTTTGATGTTTTGGTTGGCAACATGTTTCAGTTTTCCTTACATTTCAACACATCCTAGATAAATGTTTTCTAAATAATTAATAATTAAAATGTTTTTTAGACAAAAAAATCCGAAAACAAATCACATTAGTCGTTATTTTCTATAGAAAAACGATGTGGTCTGGAACCAAAACCTCAAAAATCCCCCCTGAAAAATGACTCACATTCAATTCATACAAAATTTGCTAACTACGACATCTAGTGTATTATATGAAAACCTATGACAATCATATACTATTTTAAATAACTAATTTTTCTCTTTGGTATAAGTTTATGAATGATATTCAATAAAAATTTATCTTATTTGCCTTTGTTGGCAGTTAAAAATAATGGTAATGGGGTACCTACTAGAAAACCCTTAATTTTTTTTATATTCAAAAACAAATATAGAATCTGAGGGTTTTTAGTTTTATGTTTTTCTAATGCATTTGAAATTTTAATTGTAATGAAAAAAAAATAACATTACACAATTCAGATTCCATTTTCTTTTGAGTTTGAAACTTTTCAATATGAGTGTTTAAATATCCATTCAAATATACAAAGTTCATAATTAAGAAACTGAATTCTCAACTGAGTCCATCTGCCTTGCTCTTGTCACTCAATTCCAATCCTTATTTCAAATATAAGCTTAGAGCTTACATTTCATTTACATTAAAATAATATAAAGATAAAACAAAGTGCATAGTTGCTGGAAGAGAAGAGGCAATTGCAAATATTGTTCTAGGTGATACCACAATAAAGCAAGTCAGAATATATCAAGATGGCGTCTCAAAGTGAGTAATAATAAGAAGAATATGGATGTCTGGCGCATTCTAGGTTCCATTGGTCATACCACATTCCAAACGACATGTGGACTCAGAGAATCATGACAACTCCTAATGAGGGTTGCCCAACAAAGATCCAAATAGATGGGCCATAAATTATCAGGTCAAAAAAATACTAAACTAGTTGAAATTCAAGGAGGGGTTCATCAAGGCTATTCTGTCACTGTCACCACTTTTGTTTAACCTGTATACTGACAGACTGTTTAAACAGGCTACATATAAGACAAAAGCAGGAGTAAAAGTGAATGGAGTCCTAATTAATACTCTTAGATATGCACACAATAGGTACCTTAGTGCTAGCTGATAGTTTCAATGACCTTTGAAAGCTTTAAGAGATAATATTATTGGGTAAAATTTGGTCTGAACATGAATATATCAAAGACCAAGTTTATGATAATCAGTCGAAAATATCATGATAACTTAACTTTGCAACTTGAAGGACAAGCCATTTATAAATATCTTGGAAGTCTTCTCACTGATGATTTAGATCCTGATAAAGAACTAAAGTGCCGCATGGAGGCAGCTCGCGTGATGATGATCAGAATGAAGCCTCTGTTTAAGGTAGCGCCTGGTAAAGTGCTACATATGGTCCATACTTCTATATGGAGTTGAAACTTGGACCATAAAGATCAATATGCTTAACTGTTTGGAGGCATTATGCTTAACAGGGGAGCAGCATTAGATTTGTCAGCGATTGTTTCGGACTGCGGCAGATAGAGATGCCTTCTCAGCAGTGATCGCCAAAATCGGGGGACCTGATATGGCACCAAGAAGAAAATATGGATTGGAATAAAATGCTAAGAGAAAGGCTGCTGGTTTCATTGATGTTGTAAATTTTTTTTTAACATTTTTCTATCATGAAGTTTCTGATCAAAATATCTATAAATGTTAATTTTTTTTTAAATAATATTGTTCCATCATTTTTCTCAATTCAGTTGATTATTTATTTACTTAAATACTCAAAATCAAAATATTTAACTTCATAATTCACATCCTACATTTTTAATTGAATGTATTTGTTTGTATGAAAATATATCAATTTTAATGTAACAAAATCTCATTTTTCCTCAATTGCAAGTTAATGAGTAAAAATTTAACTTTACATATTCAGATTGAAGATATTTAAAATATTTCAATTAAAAATCAATACCTGATACTAGAGATGTAATAAACGTTATATTTATTTTGTGTCTATACACTTTCTAATCACATTTATTTAATATTTTTGAACACTTACACATAAAAACTTAATTAAATTGACTAGAATACTGTTGTTATAATATTATTATGTACAAATTTGGCAATATTTTAATATTTTATCATCTTTCCTATGATTGAACTAATTTATGTAAGAAAGAATTCTCCATATTATTTTATTTACCTAATGCTCGATGTTTAACCCATTTTCTATATATTTTGATTTTATTTACACTTTAAATACACAGAATAATAATATTCTTAAATTTATCTATGTACAAAGTAATATGCACTTAACAATTGATCATTTTTAATAATATATTATTATATATCTATGGTTTTTAATAGTAGGCCAATATTTAAAGCCTTTGCGATTGACATAAATTTGAAATTAAGAAGTTTTAAATGAAAGACTAACATAAACTATACAAACTCTCTCATAATATGATGTTTTATTTAGATATTAATACATTTATTTATTACAATAGACTTAAGAGATTTTTGGAAATTAATATCGAAATTGATTTCATCATCAACAGTACAGACACAAATAAAAACAAAAACCATAGAAAATCTTACTGGCATCAGTTACTTGAAGATAAGAGATAATATGTGCCAAATTACACCAAATCCTTTACTATTCAAACTTCTCTCTTTCCCAACTTTCAAAAGGTCCATTCTATTTTCATACAGTTTGAATGACAGATCAATAGGGAATGTGTCTCGTTTTTCTTTAGTCATTTTACATAATATCATTTTCACCAGAAAGAATTGTGCATACAAACCGTTACACTGTGTCCTTCGTGGGGTAAAAAGAGAGAAAATTGTGACTTAATACATTATTTCTCTTACATTTGTGTATTTTCTAATGCATAATTTTCTAGCTCCTTACATTACCTACACAAATTTCAAAATATGATTTATCTATTTGTAATCTTATGTATCTTTTAAAAATGTAATGAGTTCGTATTTAATTTGAAATAATTCAATGCTATAGACGTTGGCTCGGTTATTTAACTATTGAAAATAAAAATGAGTTTCTTAAGATACTGATGATAAGTTGATGAATAGTTTATTGTCAGTTGGCCAGGATAGACAATCCTTTTAAAGAAATTATAAACTTTGTGGATAATAAGCAAGGTAAATAATAAAAAATGGCATACTCGAGGCACATTCACTGTTCTGATAAATACGGTCTACTGGACCTAATCATGATGTCAAAGAGGACCTGGCATAGCACGGAGAAAAGAAGAAATAATAATGTAACTCCCATATACCGACAAAAAGGGGAGGCAAAAATAAGTGTGGCACTTAGTGCATCAACATGTGATTTTCTAGTTACTAAGGAATCTAGGTTAAATTGGCAGCTGAAGTCATCCATATAGTTCAGAAGATAAAATATTTGTTGCCTTAAACAATCTTGAATTCATTTTCTTCATAAAAGCTGCCCTCGTCAATGTCGAATCCTGGAGACGCCAATGTGGACTGGTCAGGTGGCACTTTACCACCGTCCCTGTTGTCTGCTACACCACACTGATCCTGCTTGCACTGTGCGGAGTCAACTCTCATCTCCAGTATGACGTCTGTCAGGGCCGTGATGTAGTTCTTCGCCAACGTCAGAGTCTCTATTTTCGACAGCCTCCGTTCTTTCTTTACGTGCGGAATCACCTCGCGAAGTGACTGCAAATAATTTTACCAAATCAATTACCTAGTTCATTTGAACCACATTAGAATCATAATTACACATAAAAAACATTCAAAACTGTTTAAGAATGACTTAGTAGGTAATTACAATTGGGATAATCTACAATAGACATGATGACTCTCATGAATTTCCGTAATTAGTAATTGTGGGTTGATAAATATTGTATGACTACTAAATGATGAAGAACCTACATAATATGGCATTTTTCCCCAGGCTTAGCTGTCAATAATAAATCAGGGAACTTAATGAAAGTCCCAAACGTCAAAAGATCATCATACATTTGCTTCTAGTAAGTATTATCAAATAGTATTATTCTGTATTATTATTATTTTATGCCTCTAGTGCAGGGGTCGGCAACCTTTTGAGTCGGAAGAGTCAAAAATTACAATATACAAAATTTCAAAGTTTTTATAGAGCCACAATTTATTTTCTTGCCAACAATAAATAGCATTCGCATAAATAAAGTTTTTTGATAAATATCACAACAACAAAACAATACTCCTTTTCCAGCATGCGAATAAAAACACCATTTTTCTACAAAAATAATACCCCTTTTCCAAAAAAATAAAGTAAAAAATAACATCGCTACAAAATTTCTACAAAAATAACAACAATTTTCCTTAAAAATAACGCTAATAATAACACCACTTTTCTACAAAAATAACACCCCTTTTTTCAAAAAAAATAAAAATAAAACGAATAATAACACTGATTTCTATCAAAAAATAATACCTATTTTCCTAAAAAATAACGCGAATAAAAACATCTCTTTAATACAAAAATAATATCCCGTTTCCAAACAATAACGCGAATATTAACAGCACCTTTCTACATACATAATACCATTTTTCCAAAAATTGACGAGAATAATAACTCCGCTTTTCTACAAAAAAATACATCTTTTTCAAAGAAAAATACCGCGAATATTAACACCATTTTTCACAATAATAAAACCCATTTTCCAAAGATATAACGCAAATAATAAAGCGAATAATTACACCACTTTTCAACAATAATAATACCACTTTTCCAAAAAATGTTTCGAAAAATAACACTGATTTCTACAAAACGGAATACCCCTTTTTCAAAAAAAAACACCACTTTTCCAAAAAATATCTCGAATAATAGCACTGATTTTCTACAAAAATAACGCGAATAATAGCACCGCTTTTCTACGAAAATGACACCACTTTTCCAAAAAATAACGCGAATGATAGCCCCGTTTTTCTACAACTAGTTGCATGTAACACATGAGATCCAACTGTCGATAGCGATAGTATGTATAGTTGAAGAATATGTACCAAACTATAAACCCATAGATACAAATTATTGAATATTTTCAGATATTTTGTTTTCTATACAACATTTGTAGGTATGTATATCAAGATAGGATAGTATGGAGGAAGATCCTTTTTCCTACCCAGAATATGCAAATAGCATGGTATGTATGTATGTTTGGAGATGAAGTATCAAACTATTAAGTCTTCTTACATATTGTGTATAGGCGACTACCATACAAAATGTATGAAGCGATGTCGTCACTAAATTCAATTTTTAAAAAAATTGTTAAAAAAAAATTGAGATCTTCTACTACAATGTTAATATTTTTTATAGAAAATTAAATTATCTAGTTGGGGTGTTTCGGCTTTTTTCGATAATTGTAAAAGTTTTGGAAATATAGGCAGTTAAACTCATAAATTTATCATAAAAAAATATTTTTCTTAATAAAAAATGTTTGAGAAACCCTGGAATTTTTTTGAAAAAACTCATTTGAGATTTTGTATTTGTCTATGTTTGTACCAATTTTCAGCGTTCTAACGTTTATGGTTTCTGAGATATATGGAAAAATAAAATAAAAATTCAAAAGTTGATAACCCCTGACTGAAACAAAAATTCAAAATTCCGAGTATAAAAGTTTTGTAGGCCTGTAACTGTTTATATATTCTGAAATTTTAGGCTCTGTAAATTGAGCGGATCAAAAATTATAAGGGGGACACACACACACACACACACAGACACACAGACACACAGACACACAGACACACACACACACACACACACACACACAGACACACGAAATGTTCTACTCCGAATTCTGAGTAAATCCGTGTATGGAACATATATGCTGCGAAGCCTCTAAGTTGGTGTTTTTTGACTTCAAAATTGGAAAAGCCGTGAAAAAAGTAGACCTCTCCATACAATTCTCGCGTATTCTGGCTTGATACATTGTCGATATGTCAAGAGAACAAAGTTCTCCTGAACAAATCGACAGTTGGAAAATTAAATTATCTAGTTGGGGTGTTTCGGCTTTTTTCGATATTTTAAAAAAAAATGGAAATATAGGCAGTTAAACTCATAAATTTATCATAAAAAAAATACTTTTCTTAATAAAAAATGTTTGAGAAACCCTGGAATTTTTTTGAAATAACTAATTTGAGATTTTGTATTTGTCTATGTTTTTACCAATTTTCAGCGTTCTAGCTTTTATGGTTTCTGAGATATAGGGAAAAATAAAATAAAAATTCAAAAGTTGATAACCCCTGACTGAAACAAAAATTCAACATTCCGAGTATAAAAGTTTTGTAGGCCTGTAACTGTTTATATATTCTGAAATTTTAGGCTCTGTAAATTGAGCGGATCAAAAGTTATAAGGGGGGGGGGACACACACACAGACACACAGACACACAGACACACACACACACACACACACACACACACACACACACACACACAGACACACGAAATGTTCTACTCCGAATTTTGAGTAAATCCGTGTATGGAACATATATGCTGCGAAGCCTCTAAGTTGGTGTTTTTTGACTTCAAAGTTGGAAAAGCCGTGAAAAAAGTAGACCTCTCCATACAATTCTCGCGTATTCTGGCTTGATACATTGTCGATATGTTAAGAGAACAAAGTTCTCCTGAACAAATCGACAGTTGGAAAAATACTAATAACATTGCTTTTCTACAAAATATGGTGTTATTTTTCGCGTCTTTTTCCAAAAAATTACGCGAATAATAACACTTTTCTACAAAAAACCACACCTATTTAAAAAAAAAAATTACTCCGTTTTTCTACAAAAAAAAACCTGAAAATAACACCCCTTTTCTACAAAAATAACATCCATTTTCCAAAATATAACGCGAATAATAACTCCTCTTTTCTACAAAAATTACACCCCTTTTCCAACAAATGACGCGAATAATAACTCTACTTTTCTACAAAAATAATACTTTTTTACCAAATAAAAAAAAAAAACGTAAATTATGACATCGGGTTTTAAAAAACAATCATTTTCCTAAAAAATACTGCGATTACTAACAACACTTTTCTACAAAAATAACACCCCTTTCCCATAAAATTAAACGAATAATTACACCACTTTTCTACAAATATAATACCCCTTTTCCAAAATATAACTCCTCTTATCTTCAAAAATAACACCCCTATTCCAACAAATTACGCGAATAATTACACCCCTTTTTTTCTAAAATAACACCCCTTTTCTAAAAAAATAACACCTCTTTTCCATAAAAATAAATCGAATAATAACACCACTCTTCTACAAAAATAACACCCCTTTTTCAAAAAAATTAAACGAATAATAACACCACTTTTGTACAAAAACCCCTTTTCCAAATCATAACGCGAACAAAAACTCCTTTTTTCTCCAAAAAATTAAACCCTTATACAACAAAAAACGCGAATAATAACACCACTTTTCTTTAAAATTGTTTGGAAACGGTATATTATTTTTGTATTAAAGAGATGTTTTTATTCGCGTTATTTTTTGGAAAAGGGGTGTTTTTTTTTTGTAGAAAAACCGTTTTATTATTCGCGTTTTTTTTTTTTGAAAAAGTGTGTAATTTTTGTAGAAAAGCGGTATTATTATTCGCGTTATTTTTAGGAAAATGAGTATTATTTTTGTAGAAAAGTGATGTTCTTATTAGCGATATTTTTTTAGGGAGTATTTAGTTTGTGCAAAGGTGGTCTTATTAATAATAAAACGGTTTTTCTACAAAAAAAACACCCCTTTTCCAAAAAATAACGCGAATAAAAACATCTCTTTAATACAAAAATAATATACCGTTTCCAAACAATTTTAAAGAAAAGTGGTGTTATTATTCGCGTTTTTTGTTGTATAAGGGTTTTAATTTTTGGAGAAAAAAGGAGTTTTTGTTCGCGTTATGATTTGGAAAAGGGGTTTTTGTACAAAAGTGGTGTTATTATTCGTTTAATTTTTTTGAAAAAGGGGTGTTATTTTTGTAGAAGAGTGGTGTTATTATTCGATTTATTTTTATGGAAAAGAGGTGTTATTTTTTTAGAAAAGGGGTGTTATTTAAAAAAAAAGTGGTGTAATTATTCGCGTTTTTTGTTGGAATAGGGGTGTAATTTTTGAAGATAAGAGGAGTTATATTTTGGAAAAGGGATATAGAAAAGTGGTGTAATTATTCGTTTTATTTTTAGGGAAATGGGTTTTATTTTTGTAGAAAAGTGGCGTTATTAATCGCAGTTTTTTTAAGAAAATGGGTGTTTTTTTAAAACGCGATGTCATTATTGGCGTTTTTTTTTAAAAGTATTATTTTTGTAGAAAAGTAGAGTTATTATTCGCGTCATTTGTTGGAAAAGGGGTGTAATTTTTGTAGAAAAGAGGAATTATATTTTAGAAAAGGGGTATTTTTTTTGTAGAAAAGTGGTGTTAGTTTCAGGTTGTTTTTGGAAAATGGGTATTATTTTTTGTAAAAATGCGATGTTATTTTCACGTTATTTCTTTGGAAAATGGATAGTTTTTTTGTGAAAGCTGTGTTATTATTCGAAATATTTTTGGACATTGGGTATTATTATTTTTGTTAACAAGTGGTGTTGTTATTCGCTTTATTTTTTGGAAAAGGGGTATTTTTTGTAGAAAAACGGTGTTAGTATTCGCGTAATTTTTTTTTGAAAAAGATGTGTATTATATTGTAGACACTGCGGTGTTATTATTCGCTTTTTTTTCGCGTTGTTTACTTATTTAAAAATAACAAAATTGAAGTTTTATCGTTTTAAAACGAAAATATTCGATTGATATTTGTTTTAACAATGAAATTTATATATCAAGTTCAATTAAATATTCTATACCACGCGTAAATCTGTATGCAAAATATAAAATCATTAAGTTTTGTCACTTCAGTATTATTGTTGTGCGTGAGAATTTTATGGCGTTAAGTATGTGAAAAATAAAATTTCGTTCCGTGATTAATGTGAAAATAATATTAATAAATTCGGAAGTGCGGTTGTGTTTATTTCGCGGTTGTCAGAGCATTTTTTTACTTCAAGCAGTGCCGTACAGAAAATTTTTAACAGTGTTTGTTTATGTGAAATAATAAAGTGGGTACCAATATATGTATACCTATGTTTACAATCTCAGAATAAAATGAATGTGTACTATGCATGTGTTATTTGAATGCTACATTTATGACAAAGAATAACTAAAAACCGAGAAACGCGGGTGATTTTTAAGCGCGATTGCATAGAATTAAGCGCGAATGTTTCGCGGGCGTAGTGTAGTGTACCCATCGTGAGAGATTCAAAAACCAATTCGTTCTTTTTCTAAGCTAGGAAAAGAAAAGGAGTGATCTGAGGAAAATCGGTAAGTGTTGTTTAATGTTATTGTAAGGAAAAATACCACTGTTGTGAATGCATATTTATCGTTTTTCGGTCACGGGCCGGTACTAGATAAATACCGATGTTTTGTAAATACCAGTAGCTGTGTAGCTTTAGCTGTTTGGTAAGGATTGTGTTCATATCACGTCGGGGTCACCAATAAAGCTGATTGGTAACCAGAGGGGTTACCAATCAACAGTAGTAAGTAACCAAAGTGGTTACTATTAAATATATGTGGTAACCAGAGAGGTTACCAGTAAAGAGAGTTTACTATATCCCAAGTGGATATGATTTGAAATAAGAACACAAGGACAGTGGTTTAGAGAGAAGAAGAAAGAATGGTCAAAAGTAACAATGAGTATATTGATCACAATTAATAGTTTGCTTAAGGGTAAATTTACAATTGATGAAATAACTTACAACGGAACTTTCTCACGATGAGTAGGTATAACGAGCGAGTTAGCGGGTGTGTTCGAAGTGTCCGATTATTCGTATGGTGAAGAACCATCGTGCTCGCGAGGTCGAGAGATGAAGTGTCGGCGAGACGGCGTGGTCGTAACGGCGGCGTGAAGTGACGAATCGATGTGACGGAAATACGGAAATGAAGTGACGACGTGTAGAGGTGTAGACTCCCTTAAATAGTGCTGCGCTGTGGGTAGCAAATTCAATGTCCTCGAACTTTCTAGATTAATTTATTTGAAGTGTCATACCCAGTTGAGGAGTATTGTCACTTGTTTGACGTTGCGGGCGATGAACTCGGCCAACGCGAATAATAACTCCTTTTTTCTACAAAAATTACACCCATTTTCCAACAAAAAACGCGAATAATATCACCACTTTTCTTTAAAAATCATACCCATTAAAAAAAAAACACTCGTTTTCCAAAAACTAAAGCGTATAATAACATTACTTCTATACAACAATTGTACTCCTTTTCCAACAAATAACGCGAATAATAACACCACTTTTCTACAAATCTAATACTCCTTTTCCAAAAAAATAAAACAAACAATAAAACCAATTTCCCTAAAAATAACGCGAATAATAACACCACTTTTCTACAAAAATAACACCCCTTTTCCAAAAAAATAAAACGAATAATAACACCCCTTTTCTACAAAAATAATACTCCTTTTCCAAAATAAAACGCGAATAATAACTCTTCTTTTTTATCAAAAATTACACCCCTTTTCCAAAAAATAACGTGAATAATAACACCACTTTTCTACAAAAATAATACTCCTTTACCTATATACCTATATAGCTGTATACCTATATCTCATTGGTGTGAACAGTTCCATGTATTGCCACTAGATCATCCGGTATTTTATTGGACCTAACACACGACAAGTGGGAACGGGCAGTAAGTACTCAAGAGGTGTGTGATTTCACGGTTATCGGAAGTAAACAATAATTTGTATGTCCATAACATATTATGTAGGTGCCCAAATTCTTCAAGCAAGTGCTAACTAAAGCTACCTAAAAATAAAATAAAGTGATTAAATAAAACAATGTTCGTTTGTTTTTTTACCTGAAAAGCATCATTGAGACTATGCATTCTCATTCGTTCTCTTTCGTTGCTCTCCAGACGACGAAGGTTCCTCTCTCGAGCGCTCAGAACGGGTTTCCTCTTACGACTTCTGTCTGAAGACGACTGTGAACTGCGGTACTTCTTCTGACTTCCTGGAGCTTCGTCACTCTGTGATGAATAGTCTGTGGGAGGATCTTGATCGACTATTTGATTCTGAAATTAAAATTTATTAAAAACAATTAAAAGAAACCTGTCAGTACGTACTTAACGTCGAAAAAAATCATTTATATAATATGGCTGTTTTTTTTATATTTTCTTTCTTATTGAATATAAGTATGAAAAAGGTAAGTCTGGCGCATGCACTGGAATTTTTTTTTGTTTATAGTAACAAAATTTCATGTTAAAATTAACCGAATCCAAAACATTTGGTTTTAAAACCTAGTGACTAATAAACATTTTTAACAATATTTTTTCAGTGTGGGAGTGGTTGCGTTTACCAGTGCGCATCCCCTTTCTATAGGTGAAAATTGAAGATTTTTATGTAATATAAATAATAATGAATATTCTTTTTAGAGCAAGTCAGCTACTGTCATAGTATAAAGGCTGATTTTTTTTTAAAAGGATACCACATCATGTGACAGCATTATAGTATAAAACGTGTTTTTTTATATAACTACAACGGAAGACTATTAAAAATCACGTCTTTCATTTACAGATACTTTGTTGGAAATGCCCCGACATATGCCTTTAAAGTTTAATAAATTGTTAAACGTTTCTCGTGTGTGCTATATACATTGCCAATTCACAAGCAAACGAGACACGTTCGAGAAAGTGGACCCAGTATTATAAAATTAGAGCTGGAAAAGTCATCTTCCAAATAAAAAAAGGAAAAGCAACTGGTACTGATTTAATAGAAGGTGCTGCTTTATAATATCTTGACTCAAATAGCATTAATCTTTTGCACGAATTATTTAAAAAAATCTACAGTATAGGACAAATACCAACAGAATGGTTGAAGTCTGAATTCATCACACTTCCGAAAAAAAAAACAAACGCTAATAAATCTTGTTATGACTAGACCTTAATGAGTCGTGCACTTAAACTATTTTTAAGAATCCAATTCAATAGACTTTGGAAGAAGATTGATGAAAACATATGAGTGACACAATATGGATCCCGAAATAGATTCGGAACAATAGAGGCTCTACATATTCTCCATACAATATTGTTTACCCAAAACTGTCTCGATCAACAGAAACATTTCGTATGTTTTGTTGATTACTTAAAAGCCTTTGACAATGTAAAACATTTGAAACTTATATAACTACTAGCGGACCCGACAGACGTTGTCCTCTCTCTCTCTCTCTCTCTCTCTCTCTCTCTCTCTCTCTCTCTCTCACAGAATCCCCTAATAATTGATTCTATTATTTGTGTTGGATATTCAGAATAATCTTGGTCCATTTTGAATTTTGTCAAGTAATCATTTTAAAAATGCCATAAGAGTACCTATCTATATATTCATTCAAACAAAATATATATTTATAACCTTATTTTATAGTAAAATATATATTTATAACCTAATTTTATAGTACGAAGGAGTACATTATTTCACTATAGAAAATTCTCTCTAATATACCTACGTTTGTTGTTTGATCTTGACGTTTCAATCACAAAATATACCTTTAATTTATAACCTCACTTTACGAATGTTTTTAAAATTTGGCTATCAAGAACAGAATATTATATCACAATATAATAATATCACAGGATAATATAATGATTATAATATACATAAAACTAAGTAATTTAATATATGTAATATTCATAAATTAATTTAAATATTTAAACGGAAATATTACGAAACATTACATAGATATAACTTTGATATACCACTTAATAAAACAGAATATACTTGTAAAAAAAGCTAAATAGCTTTATACAATAATAATAAGAAAATATAAAAACTACTTAATAATTTCATAAAATATTAAAAATATGAAAACAAATACATCAAGTGAGAAAAACATCAAGTTTTAATGTCATAACCAACATTGCATAACATTATGACATATTGGAAGCCAATCTTCCCACTATACAAAATGCGTATTCCGAAAATATTTATAACGATTCCCATTTATATTATTCTTTTATTTAATTCCTTTTTGTGAATCTAATCCATTCAGGGACTCACATAAACACACACAAAAATTTTCATCAAAATCGGTTCAGCCGTTAAGGAGGAGTTCAGTGACATACACACGTACGGAAGAATTATATATATAAAGATTACAAAGGATTGTTTTGGATGGAAAATATATGAGTTATTATTGCAAACCCCACATGTAAGAATTAAGTATCAAACTCAAACTGCATATGTAAGAATTAACTACCTAACCATGGTGAGGTCGTAACGCACTGAAGATCCTGAAAATAGTCACACAAGGATGTACACTTTCGTCCATATTGTTCAACCTGTACTCGGAAATCGTTTTCAGAAATGCCTTAGAACATGTTCACATAGGAATACAGATAAATGGAAAGGCTATAAATAATCTAAGATATGCCGACGACACTGCCATTAAGGCCGACACTGCCGAGCATCTGCAATATCTGGTCAACTTGATCAACGAATTTGGAATTTGGCATTAAAATGAATGCTCTCAAAACAAAAACCTTGCTTTTTTAATAGAACAGGTGTCCCCTTTTAAATACTTTGGGTGCTGATTGAATAATGAGTGAAACCCAGATCAGGGGGGCAAGTCTGGTTCAATCGGCGAAATTAAAACCCTCGTGGTTACCCATATCATGGATATAATTATTATATGGAGTTCTACAATATCTTTAGATGTCGTAGAACTCCATATGATAATTATTTTCATGATATGGGTAATCACTAGGATTTTGATTTCGCCGGACGAACCAGACTTGGCCCCCAGGATTGAGATGGCGAGATCCACCTTCTACAAAATGCACAAACTGTTGTGTTACTCGAGATTGAAAGCTACGTACAAGATGGAGAGCTATGATGAATTGCATACTTAAATTTGCAATTAAAAACTAATGACCCTTTTTATATTTGATAGCAAAATAGTAAGAAATTATGAAAAATAATATCAATTATTGCTTTGTTTGGTTTGAAGACATATATTTGTGGCAATAAACCCGCTATTGCACATATAATAAAACGAAACGAACAAAGTAACTGACTGTGATTTGAATAAAAACAATCTACAAATTGATAAAATCTTTGTACAGTAGGTACCTACATAATTATTATGTTGTATGTTTTTTATACCATTCTACCTATGTATGTAAATTGAGAATAAACATGATAAAACAAATAGTTTGTTTTATAGATTTATTAACAGTTACTAGATTGACAGTGGTATTTCATTCAGCGAGGAGCCCGACAGGGGTGTGTTCTCTTACCTAGACTGTTCAATCTTTGCGTTGACTTGCTCTTCAAAGAGGCACTTTGGGACATTCTATGTAGAGCAAACATTCAACACCACTTCATATTATGGACATATTCTAAGATGAGAGAAGTGAATCCTTCAGTTAGTCACTAAGGGGAAGATTGGAAAATTGCACCGGATTTATCTCAGACTTCTCGTTGCTTGAGTAGGCACAAAAAATGAATAAATAAATAATTTCTTACCGTTGATAGTCTTGTTGAAGATCTTCTAGCTGCTCTCGTCCTCAATCTTCCCATGACATCTTCACTTCCTCCTTCTGGCCATACTTCATCCCTGTTTCCAGGCAAATCTGTTTCCATAGTCACTCTTTCTCCACTTTCTTCACACGGTTCCGAACGCATTTCTTCCCCAATTTTATTTATCCTCTTTATTATGTAAGTCTCAAACGATTCTCTTTCCCTCGTTACTTTGCACTGATCAGATATAGCTTTTAATATCAATTTTATACTTATCACAAATCTTACATCTATTAGAAATATAATACACTTTTCAACTATTTTATGTCTCGTAATAATTAAAAGTATTGCACAAAATTAAAAAATGTTTGGTTTTGAAAATTTAATAATAATTATTAATGATATTTTTAACACTAACCATATTTTACTTCATAACATGACTTCATTTAAATATGTTTTATATAAATTTTAATAAATTGTATTTAATATGTATAAAGTAGTAATTTTAATGTAATGATATTATCTGATGTGTATTTATGTAATTGAACGTGTTTTTAATGATAAAATACGATTTTATTTTATCGTATTTATTATAATATGTGGTTCATAAGTAGTTGCCGAATTTTTGTAATTAATTTACAATTTCATTTTTTGCTGTCCAGTGTGTATTCATTCTGAAACAACGAAAAAATATATTATTATTTGTTAAACACTACATATATATACAAAATACATATTTGTTATATTTTTTTAATAAATTAATCATGTCGATTTCTTTAGAGAATCAGGATTATATATACTCCAGCTTTATTTTTCAATCAGAATTTATTTGTGCTTCTTATTTCATTTATTTTATTCAGACATGTAGATATACATATTGATAGACAACACAAGAACTGTATCTGCAATGCCCCACTAGGTAAAAAACCTGTGCAGTGACTAATACATCTCGAAACTATGACACCGTAATAGTGAATGCCAACATCAATCGTACATAAAAAAGTGCATCTATATAATACTAGTTGCATGTAACACATGGAGACCAACTGTCGATGGTGATAGAATATATTGTTGAAGAATCCGTGCTAAGATATAAGCCCTTAAATTCAAATTATTCAATATTTTAAGATATTTTCATTTCTCTTTACATATGTCTTTTTTATTTTTTCAAAACAAATATGTCAGGATAGAATAGTGTGGAGGAGAGTCCTTTTTTCCTACTCCGAATGTAAACACCATGATGGTATGTATGTTTGTATGGAGATGCATCAAACTATTGAGAGTTCCCGTAGATATTGTGTAGTGTATACTGCCATACAAATTTCTCAACAAGATTGAATTTAGTGACGATGTCGTTTCATATAATTTGTATGTCAGTATCAGCATCATCAGCAATGGCGCTACAGCCCGGTGCGAGCCTTGGCCTCCTCAAGAAACTGCCTCCATCCCGCCCTGTCGACAGCAAGTCTCCTCCAATTTGTCTGTCCGATCGCTCTTATATCGCCCTCGATGTCGTCCAGCCATCTCATCCTAGGTCTCCCTCTGCTTCTTCTTCCTTCAGGACAGGTGTCCAATACTTTCTTTGGGACCCGGCTATCCTCCATTCTACAAACGTGTCCGAGCCAACGTAGACGTTGTATTTTGATGTATTGGACAACGTTTGGTTCGCCATACATTATTTCTAGCTGGTGGTTAAACCGGATCCTCCAAGATCCTCCTTCACAGGTAGGACCAAATTTGTATGGCAGTATACACTACACAATATCTACGGGCACTCAAAAGTTTGATAAATAAACTTCATACTTTTGTACTTACATACATAGCATCGAGCTGTTTACATATTCGTGTTAGAAAAAAGGACTGATCTCCACACTATCTTATTCTGACATCCGTGTTTAGTATAGAAAACAAAATATCTTAAAATATTCAATAATTTGGATTTAAGGGTTTAAAGTTAAGTAATTCAATTAATTCTAGTTTTAGTTCTTCAATTATACACAATATCGCCATCGAAAGTTGGGTCCCATGTGTTAAATGCAACTAGTACAACAAATTATTCACTACAACAAAACATATATGACTGACAGAAATTAATAGATATTTATTCAAATCAAAATTGTGAATTGAATAATTCAATATTTTCCAGATTATTCCATGTAACTAATATATCAAGTTTCCTTTATGTGATAATTCTAATATGTATTAATCCTTTCGACCATCCTCATTTAACTAAAACAATGAATTTATTTACAAAATAAGGATGTCTTTTTGGAATAATAATAACAACCATTAATGACGGCAATAGGCATTACGCAAAACGTAATAAAGATCGCAATTCGCCATAACGCGATTTAAACCCTTTAATAACACTAATCTTATCTTGATGAAGTTTTAATTACATTTCTGATAACCAGAGAAAACTCGCATCTTTTTGACAAGCCGTGGAATTATCGCTTATTCATTCCCTCGTTCATTGTTCAACAGATTGATGAGACAGCTGAATATTGCGCTGCGCTTAAAATAATATAAAACACCGGGAATATTCATAACCAACGTTCGTCGACAAATATACAAATTCATAATTTTTTTTAAAATGTAAATATTATGTTGATTGTAAAAAGAATATGATATTGAAATAAATATACTCTATTGCACTCAAATTTTTTTTTCAAATCGTACAAATGACAACCGCCTGATAGAGAAATGTCATCTGGGAACGTAAGTAGAGCTGTAGCCAAACATCTTGGCTTTTAGCCGAGAAGGGGGGCGATTTGCACGTAAACCAACGAAGCAAAAAGACACTAATTTGCGCTCTGCGCAACCGGAAGCTCGTTCAAGATGTTTGGCGAAAATTATACCTACCTATCTCAAAAGCGAAATACAGAAGACTCAATTGTTTAATGCAAAACTTAAATGATTGCGATTTTTTTACACCTCTTCATTTTTGACAAAACAATGAAATAAGTAATTTTTTGTTTTAAAAGAAGTATAACACACAAAAACTTGTTTTGGGAAAATCCGATAAACTGAGTTTACATCCACTTAAAAATCATCTCAATTTCCATACTCCCATTAAAAAAATATGGAAATACGGATGAACACCCTATTTTTAATTTCAATAGGTGTATCGAAATGCCAAATCTCAAGTTCAGGTCACATGTAGTTTCCGAGATATTCTAAAAAACTTTCAACCCTATTTTCACCCCTTCGACTTTCCAAAAGTCTTACCTTAGTATAATGTTTTATTATTAAAATTATTTATTTTCCAAATTTCACTTTTCTGCAATTAGTTATTCAGTCAGTCGGTGAGGTCATTGAGCTTTATTGATATAGATAGCATCTAATTATTGTAACTACATTTTTTTTCGTGTTTTTTTTATTGCATAATTATTGTTTTATTACTTACTAGTAAAACCCGGAAGACGTTGTCCCGTCTGTATAATTAATAACCTCGAAACATAAAAATGGTTGTTTTCTCATATTTTTATTAATATTCTAGAATCTTAAGTTATATTTTTTTTTAATTTATACGGCTGTACTCTTATTGCGTCTTTTTATTCCCTTCCGTCCCTTCATTACCTTCCGTCCCTATTCAGTCATTTCCGTCCCTTTTTATATACATATATACTAAGTATTTATTTACGAATTTTTTCATTTATTTATTTTGGTTGCAAAATATTTTTTACTACTTAGTAAATATCAGTTGCCATTGCAACAATAAGTTGCCATAGTAACAAGCAGTTGCCATAGCAACAAACAGTTGCCATAGCAACAATCGGATAGACAGAATCCGAAATGAGCGTGTCGATAACTGAAAAGTTGAAAGAAAGCAGGATGAGATGGTATGGTCACGTGATGCGCTGAGATGAAAATTATTCGGTGAAGAAAGCGCTCAACATCCCAGCTAGACCTAGGGGTAGAGGCAGAGTCACAGCAACATGGTCGTCCAGTATTGAGAAGAAGCTGGCTGCTCAAAGTGTTCCTGTTATGACTCGAATATCCTGGCGCATACATACAAGGAAGCCCGACTCTGGATAAACCGGGATAAAGGGGAAAAAAATAAGAAAGATTGTTTAAGAAAACATTTTTTGTACGTTGCCCATTTTATGAATAAAAAATTAAATATTTCTTAAATGGTTCAAATGAACATGTTTCATTTATTTCAAAATAAGATAAAGATCTCTTGGAAAAGTGTTCAAATCGACCAGAAAATATCCTGCCAACCAGATGATCAAGCACGCTTTCACTTTGAAGGAGTTTCGTCAAACCATATTGATGCCTACTTACCTATGTATTAAAATAATGTGAAGATAGAAAAAGCGTCTTCTTAATTCTGTCCTTTTCTATTTATAAACTTGTAAAGGAGATTGAATGCTCTGCCGTTGGTCATATTTCCGATTAAAAACCGTTAACAAGTCGAGAATTCCGTTAAAGTTTTAATGTCCTACTTTAAAGGGTAATGAAGTCATTTATTTTATGGATATAACGGTGATTACTATCTTCAAACCTTCATTTATCTATAGACCATTTTGAGATTTGGCTTTGGTTTAGTAACATTAATAAAACATTTGGTGCAATTTCATCAAATAAAATTAAAGTTTCAAAAAAAGGAAATACTTTCTTGCGCAAGTGGCGAGATTATTGCCATAATATCATTGAATTATATGTACTAAATCAATGCATATTATGTTAATTTATTCCTAATAACCAGTCTTTTCACGTTCCAAATAAAATAACGAAAATATAACAAAGTTCAGCAATGTTGAGCAATATATTCATTTGCCAAAATTATTGCGTAATTTGTTTTGAATTATCTTTTTCTAACAAGTCAACTGTAGGACCGGTCTGCCATCTGTGAATTGGATAGTCACTTATTTGTTATGTTTTCTAGACGTCTGAGCAACACAGGTAGGCGGATATGGTTTGAGCCATGGATATGGACAAAACTACAGATTTTGAACGGTTGTCGCACGTCAGCGGTTCTGTGTTTTGACACATTTCGTCCTAGACCAAGTTATGTCTTTTCTAAATAGCCATAATTTACTTGTGCTTTGTTTTAATTACGCCGCTTAAAGCTAGCAGGCAATAATATAATTTGCTATACACCTTTAAATTAATATTTCATAACATATCGTTATTGTCAAAATTTTCGGGAGGAATTGTTGTGTGACCGCATGGTGAAGTGCGTTCAGACTTGCTAAGTGGACGAACCATCATCTCCACCAGACCACCAGAGACCGGAGATACGAGATCTGTGCCTGCGAAGATTGGAGAATCGTCACAGGTAAGTGGCTGTCTCATATTCGCAGATAGATTTACAGGCTTTCTTTGGTTGACTTGTTGACACATAATATAATTTCAACCCCAACAAATTGAGCGAGAAGTTACGCCCCCGCTTATTCAGTGGGCATATTTAATAAGGTTATTCACACCCGCACACCTGTCTCTGGTAACCCCACATTGTGGGATATACCGTGATGTGTTGTATAAATGAATGTAGTATATATTTAATATTATATTGTTTTACACCTTTTCTGGGCCCCAGAAAAGGTGGGCCGATGATATTGTCCCTGTCGCTGGAGGCAGATGGGTTCAAAAAGCACAAAAAAAGACGAGTGGAAGCTTTAAGAAGAGGCCTACATCCAGCAGTGGAGAGATGGCTTAGAAAGAAGAAGAAGAAGATTGTTTTACAGACCACTGTGATAGAATTTCATACTGATTATTTTTTGTTTATTCAAGTAGACAAATCTGCTTCTTGATCAAACTAAAGTAAATGGACTAATAAATATATCACATATGTTGGAAATAACAAGGACTAGTTGCAATATGTGAAATGTTCACATTAGTAAAAATACATATTTATTATTATAACTCGTGTTTTTGACATTTTTCGTCTAACAAATATAATCTTTATATGCTAGTTGCATGTAACACATGAGATCCAACTGTCGATGGCGATAGTATGCATAATGAAAGAATACGTACCAAACTATAAACAACACATATTAATAAATATTTGAAGATATTTTATTTTCTATATAAAACATGTAGGTATGTTCGTCAGGATAGGATAGTATGGAGGTCAGTCTGTTTTTCCTACACAGAATATGAAAACAGTATGATGGTATGTATGTATGTTTGGATATTTGAGTATCAAACTATTAAGTAGTCTTCTTACATATTGTGTATAGGCGCGACTACCATACAAATTGTATGAAGTGATGTCGTCACTAAATTCAATTTTTATAAAAATTGTTAAAAAAAATTTGAGATGTGCTTATACAATGTTTATATTTTTTATATAAAATTAAATTATCTAGTTGGGGTGTTTCGGCTTTTTTTGATATTTAAAAAAAAAATGGAAATATAGGCAGTTAAACTCATAAATTAATCTTAAAAAAAATATTTTTCTTAATAAAAAATGTTTGAGAAACCCTGGAATTAAAAAAAAAACTAATTTGATATTTTGTATTTGTCTATCTTTATACCAATTTTCAGCGTTCTAGCTTTTATGGTTTCTGAGATATATGGAAAAATAAAGTAAAAATTCAAAAGTTGATAACCCCTGACTGAAACAAAAATTCACAATTCTGAGTATAAAATTTTTCTAAGCCTATGACTGTTTATATATACTGAAAATTTGGGCTCTGTAAATTGAGCGGATCAAAGGTTATAAGGACACACACACACACACACACACACACACACACACACACACACACAACACACACACACACACACACACACACACACACACACACACACACACAAAACTCACATAAAATGTTCTACTCCGAATTCTGAGTAAATCCATGTATAGGAACATATATGCTGCGAGGCCTCTAGTTGGTGTTATTAGCATGCAAAAAGTCCACTACACCATACAAAATTTTCCTTCGTACACGCATCTTGGCTTAATTATGTCGATTCATTAAGAGAATTAAATTCTCATGAACGAATCGACAGTTGGATTAATAGTAATAATTAATAGGTTAGGTTCTTAATAATAATTATGGGAAAAGCAATGATATAGTTTTAACAATATACCTATTATATGGAGAGAATAAAAAAATCCTGTTTCATTCTATATCGTTCAAAATTACTGTCTGTAAGTTTTACCAATCAATATTTCATATTCATTTTTAAATAATTTGAGTATTTTATTTTTAAATTTAGAATTTGCTTCACTTTCGTTTGTATGTATTTCACGGGATGCAACTAGTTGACATTTGAATGTTGTTGCAATTGTATCACGAAACATTTCGTTTAGTAGGTAGTAGGTGTGATACGGGATAATGCTGCCGGCGGCGTGTTTATTATTCAGCGACCGACAGTTTGAGATTTACTAGAATATTAATTTGTTAATTGTCATCCCGACACCGTCGGCGCCATGTTGACGTCTGTCTAAAGAGTCGACCATGAATATATTATATGTATTTATATAATATACATTTTATTATATTAACTACCTATCATTAAGACACACTATTCTATTTTGTTCAGCGATTCTATCACAGCATATTCCACAATGTGAGGTAACCAGCAACAAGTGTGCGGTTGTGCATTGTGGGAAAGGAAGTACGATACATACATATGTGTGTATATCCAAACACCAGCCTCGTCTCACCTTAAAGGCACTACATTCAGGGAAAAAAATCCAATGTTTGCGCATATGCAATAATAAAAATATTCGATTACTTACACATTGGTACAAGTAGGTAAATAAGACAAAAATGACCTTATAAGTCTGGCGCAATTCAGGGGTGACTTCTATGCGAAAAATGCATTGTCACCTCAGATATAAGAATTGTAGCTTTCATTATTTACAAAAAACCAATTCTCTCAATAGATGGCGTTCCAACAAAATAAATAAAAATAATAAGATTGTTGTTCATAATTTCACCCATAGATAGCTGTAGTAAAAATTCCTTATTTTCAAGCGAAAAGAATTTCAGTATTACAATATATAGAACTTTCAAAATTGAATTGATAGGGATCTCATTAAAAGGCATAATTGGTGAACGTTGTGCAAGCGCATAAAGTGATCATGTAAACCAGCCGATGACAGGTCGTAAGCCCTGTAGGTGCCTTGATTTCCCGGTTCTCCTACAATAAATATTCCAACTTCGTCTCTATTGAGATAATTAAAAATCTGTTAAAAAACACTACATTCATAATGGATGATGATCCTAATTGGTGTATGTATGTGTGTCCGCCCCCCTTAAAACTTTTGATCCGTTTAATGCCAAGACCCCCTAAATTTCAGAAAGTATAGAAAGTTCAAGGCCTTCAAAACTTTTTATTATACTCAGAGTTATGATTTTTGTTCCAGTCTGGGGTTATCAACATTTCAATTTTTATTTTATATTTCCACATATTTTAAAAACCATTATAGCTGGAACGTGGAAAATAGACAAATACGATATATTTTTTATTGAAATATGTGTTGAATTGAAAAAGTTCCAGGGTTTCACATTTTTTTTGCTACATAACAAGTTGTTTATAACAAATTTATATGTATTACTCTACCTATAATTCATTTCTTTTAAATATCGAAAAACGATGAAATACCCCAACTAGATAATTTGATTTTATATAGAAATACATTCACATTATAGTAGTAGGTATTTTTTACATCAATTTCTCAACGGGTATCATGTAGAGAGTGCACACTGTGAGTTTCTTCGTGATGTGTTTGCATGTATGGCGTACGACGTACGGATTATCCTTTTTGTGTCCTGCATTTTCATGAAGTGAGTTTGTACAATTATTTTTTTTAATTAAATATTTTATTATGAAACTTGATAATTTTTCACCAATTTGAAAATAAAAAATTCAAATTTTGATTTCCTGAGCTTGAGGTCACTTTAAAATATTTGACGTTTAAAAAAATAGAGATGCACTATTCATATATTCAGATCCTATTAAAATCTAATGGGGTCTAAGCGAGTATTAGATATACATATACATATTTACATAATTTGAAAATAATCTAATGAGAACCTACCTACTTTAGTCTATAATTGATAAAGTAAAATAAAACGCCGTAAATAGTACATAGCACACAGCACGCAGCACACAGCACATAGCACACACACACATATACATTGTGATGAAACTTTCATAACACAATCTCAGCATGATAATAGTTGATAATCTGCAATAAAAAAATACCCTTTAAAATTGCGAAATCATAACTCCCCACTATATCCCCTTGGGTTAGTGAGGAGGAAAAATATTCCTCTCCATTAAATTTACTTACAACACAGACTGAATAAAACGAATCTTAAGTTTAGATTTTCAAAACGGAATTCTTGTATCAGTGTGAAAATATAGTAGACAGAGAGTGACATAAAAAGTACAAAATAATAATAATGTTGGGTTACCAGCAACAGGTGTACGGGTGTTCATTACCTTATAAATGTAAGTATGATACATATGTGGTTGCCCAATCATTTAAAAACAATTTTTGTAAAAAATAAATTTAGTAACGACATAGTTTATTATTATTATTGGATAGGAGTCGGACCTTTCGCCCCTGCACTGCGACCATGTTTGATATATTGTGCACCTCCCTTTAAGGTTGTCATTTCAATAGCATTTCGGTTTCTTGAATGAAGTGTCATAGTTTCCAAATTGAGGTAACCCCCCCCCCCTTTGGGTCTTAGTATATAAGCTCCCAGGTGTCTGTGTTTGGATTCCATTAGAGCTGGGCACTCACAGATCACACGCGATGCTGTTTCTTCCTCTTGTTGAGCGAACCCCCTTATGTATTGGTGTCTTTTCATATGACATTGACCAGTCATTGTTCTCAATTGTTCTCTGCTAAGATTTAGCAGCTTTCTTGCCCTTTTTTAGAGGGAACTTCAATGAATTCTTTCGCCTGTCGTTTTCCACAACTGGCCTTCCAGAATTCTCTATGCTGAACTGTTTTCCAGTCCCTAATCGATCTTTTAATCGTAGCAGATAGGCCAACTGCTGGTTCAGGTCCTATGAAAGGTAGCCCTGACCCCTTTTTGGCTAGCTTATCTGCTCGTTCGTTTCCCTCTATACCTTTATGACCAGGTACCCATACTAGTTGTATTTTGTTGTATTCCCCTAGTCTTTCAAGGTACTTTAGACAGTCCCATACCAGTTTTTATGTAACCTGGTATGATTCTAGTACCTTAAGGGCTGCCTGGCTGACCGATAAAATATAAATGTTCCTGTTTTAGTAGTTGCTTTTGTATTCTCACATGCACATTCTACGATTTAATACAATTACGACATCGTTTAATACAATTTGAATGGCAAAATACACTACACAGTATCTACAGGGACTCTCAATAGTTTGATACTATTTTCATTTTTTTTTTAAATTTATTAACAAAAACAATACAAGGTTCACATATAAATCATAATTTAAAAAGGTATACAATTTCCATCATATAATTCATAATAACCCTCTTTAATTGAGATAAAATCTCGTGTTAAAAGAGGGGAGTATCTATTTAATATTGTTACATTTACCAAAACATTGTACATCTACTAAAAAATATGAAGCTACACAAAACAAGAATGAAATAACAATAAATAAATAAATAAATCAGTACAATTTTTTAATTTTATTTTTAAATATATTATAATTTTTTTCGAGTCTAAGACTCAAAGGGAGTTCATTAAACCACTTAGTACCTTTATCCAACTGTCGATTTGTTCAGGAGAACTTTGTTCTCTTAACATATCGACAATGTATCAAGCCAGAATACGCGAGAATTGTATGGAGAGGTCTACTTTTTTC
This sequence comes from Molanna angustata, assembly GCA_963576475.1. Lineage (NCBI taxonomy): Eukaryota > Metazoa > Arthropoda > Insecta > Trichoptera > Molannidae > Molanna > Molanna angustata. The sequence continues at coordinate 36,235,558 of OY754972.1, forward strand.
ATGGATTTTCCAACTTTGAAGTCAAAAAACACCAACTTAGAGGCTTCGCAGCATATATGTTCCATACACGGATTTACTCAGAATTCGGAGTAGAACATTTCGTGTGTCTGTGTGTGTGTGTGTCTGTGTGTGTGTGTGTCTGTGTGTGTGTGTGTCTGTGTGTCTGTGTGTCCGTCCCCCCCTTATAACTTTTGATCCGCTCAATTTACAGAGCCTAAAATTTCAGAATATATAAACAGTTACAGGCCTACAAAACTTTTATACTCGGAATTTTGAATTTTTGTTTCAGTCAGGGGTTATCAACTTTTGAATTTTTATTTTATTTTTCCATATATCTCAGAAACCATAAACGGTAGAACGCTGAAAATTGGTACAAACATAGACAAATACAAAATCTCGCATTAGTTTTTTCAAAAAAATTCCAGGGTTTCTCAAACATTTTTTATTAAGAAAAATATTTTTTTTATGATAAATTTATGAGTTTAACTGCCTATATTTCCAAAACTTTTACAATTATCGAAAAAAGCCGAAACACCCCAACTAGATAATTTAATTTTCTATAAAAAATATTAACATTGTAGTAGAAGATCTCAATTTTTTTTTAACAATTTTTTTAAAAATTGAATTTAGTGACGACATCGCTTCATACATTTTGTATGGCAGTCGCCTATACACAATATGTAAGAAGACTTAATAGTTTGTTACTTCATCTCCAAACATACATACATACCATCATGCAATTTGCATATTCTGGGTAGGAAAAAGGATCTTCTTCCATACTATCCTATCTTGACATACATACCTACATATGTTGTATAGAAAACAAAATATCTGAAAATATTCAATAATTTGTATCTATGGGTTTATAGTTTGGTACATATTCTTCAACTATACATACTATCGCTATCGACAGTTGGATCTCATGTGTTACATGCAACTAGTACTTATAGAAATGTTGTGAGGCAGTTGTACGTAAAAAAGGAATGGTAATACTTCATACATACATACCATCAAGCTGCATCATATTCGGGTAAGAAAAAAAGGACTGACCTCCACAATATGTCCGATTCTGATTCGTTTCAGAGTACGAAAACATCTGTAACCAACGGGCGACCATGGATAAAAGGATTTTGTTCGCACGGTGTGACGTAATGAGTCCAGTATAAATGCAAGTACCTTTTTTACATTTCTCATGTACTAAAATTCAGACGGATAAATTTAGACGAATCAGAATTGGACATACTATCGAAATTGAAATATCTTAAAATATTCAATAATTTGGATTTATGAGTTTATAGTTTGGTATGTATTCCTTAACTATACCTACATACGATCGCCATCGACAGTTGGATCTCATGTGTTACCTACATTCAACTAGTACCTACCTATAATATAATATATCGTTTTCACTTACCAATCCATCAAGTTACGAAGGAATATCTAAAATAGGTAAAACATATCAACCATAAAATAAACAGATTGTTGATATGGTTTCCATTTTCACCCACACACATAATATTATGTAGATACTTAAATGAGATATATATGTGTCATACTCACGTCACCTACAGAAAAATATATCTTAGTAATAATATTTGTATTAGAATACGCTACATGATAATGCACTAACACAATATTTTCACCAAAAACATACCTACATAACATCACAGCATATCCACAATGTTGTTAACCAGCAACGGGTGTGCGGGTGTGTATATCCTCATAAAAAAACCACGTTCGACACGTCACATGTCTCACCTAAAAAGCACTCAGAACGGGTGGTGAACCTCATTGATAAGCTATGTGAGATGTTATTATTGCTTATTGTATTTTCGATTTTCCAGCTCTTACGGAACACGAACATGATAATAAAAAAAGTGGAAGCACTATTCTATGGCGATGCCTCACACCAACATAATTTATATTTGTCCAAAAAATTGTCGGAGCATTCCAACAATGACTAACAAATTTGTTAAAAAGGTTTCATAGGCGTCTGTTAGGTTTACGCGCGCTGCTAAATAGATAAAAACGTATTTTAAAACGAGTGGGTTGTAGCCAACACTAAACTCTCCACACCATAGTAAGCGTTCATTTTTTTCTTCTTGAAAGGTTGAGAATCTCTAAATGCATTTTTATGAAGAATATTTATATTAGATTCTTAAACAAATGTAAGATTCCCAGATGACAAAAGTTTTCATAATACACTCATAATATGTATTTTCTAAATGATACCGTTGAGAAATTTTAAGTAAAATTGCATTACTAGCAATATGAGCATGTATGAGACAGTGTATCAATGTTGATAAGGCGATATATGTTTCAAGATAGAAGAATGCGGTGTTCGGTTCTCACTGCCTACCCCTTTAGGAAGATAGAAGCGGAGAGTAAAAAATACGCTTCTCCATAGAGACACATACAATATCAATATGAAGTTGATCGCTCATTTTTTCCTTACAGAAGCAATTTTCCCTTACGCAGAAGCAATTTTACTTCTGTTATATGCATTTTTCATACAAATATGAAATTTATATGATATGGATATGATTCATTGATATGGCAAACCATAGATTTTTTCTTAAATTTTGACAATCATGTATTTGATGAGTGTATTTTTGTTGTGTCAAAATTTCAAACAGTATTAAAATACCTCGATTTTCTAGACCGTGAGAGCATTTTGAAAATTTGGACAGAGAATAAATTAACGGATATCTAGGACTATGCACGTGGGGTTCGAATGGTTGGTAGGGCCTCGGTGGTGCCTACTCTGCTGGAGGGTAGGTATCAATAAGTGCCGAGAAACGCCATGTTGCAGAACACCAGCAACAATACCAGCAAGTCCAACTCGCTAGTGTCCACGTCACGAACCCTGGGCAATGTGACCTGTCTAGGTCATAGCAGATAGCGAGAGGGCGATGGCGAGTCTCCAGCGCCACAAAACTGGAACCCCCCAGCTAAGGGAAGGAAAACCCCTACAGAAAAACCTTGGTCCTCCAGATTGGGGGTTAGGCGAGAGGCCAATAACCCCTCCCTATAAAAAGACCCTATTACGAAACCGAATACAGAGCCTCGGACACTTACTGTAACTCGGAAAAGACCTGGCAATCGAAATAAGGACCTGAGAATCGCTACTTGGAATACGAGAACCCTATACAGAAGTGGAGCCCTGGGAGAAGTTACCAGAGAAATGACGAAATACAAGATAGACATGTTGGCAGTACAGGAGACTAGATGGACGGGATCTGAGATCTTTGATACAAGAACCCATACAGTACTACACAGTGGAAATGATAAACACCATGAATTTGGAGTGGCCTTTATTGTCGACCGAAATATGAAAAGCTCCATACTAGACTTTAAGCCCATCAATGAGAGAATGTGTGTCATACGCATAAAAACAAAATTCTTCAACGTATCATTGATCAATGTTCATGCGGAAACGGAAGATAAGGATGACACCATAAAGGATGCCTATTACCAGAGACTGGAACACATCTACGATACATTACCATCCAATGATATCAAAATTGTGATTGGAGATTTGAATGCTAAGATTGGTAGAGACCCTTTACTCCAACATATCACTGGAATGAACAGCTTACATATGGATACTAATAATAATGGATCTAGAGCGATAGACTTTGCGGAGTCTAGAAATATGATCATAGCCTCTACCCAGTTTCCCAGTAAAAACATCCACAAATGGACATGGACATCACCAGATGGCAGATACCATAACCAAATTGACCATGTCATGATAGAAAAAAGAGGAGCATCCAACATCACAAACGTCAGAACTTATCGAGGAGCTAACTGTGACTCCGACCATTATATGGTGGTGGCCACATATAGGAGCCGAATTGCCAGCAACAGGATACGAAAACCACCAAATACTCCAAAAATCAACACAGAAGCTATAAAAACAAGTATCGGACTAGAACAATACCACAACGCACTTGCCAACTATCTACCAGACCATATCAGCAGCGAAAACACCCATGAAGCCCTTGACAATGACTGGAATTTGGTTAAAAATGCAGTTATGAGAGCTGCAGAAGAAAGTGTTGGAAATAGACCAAGACAAGATAGGAATCCCTGGTTCGACGAAGTTTGTGAAAGAAGCGTGGCTGACAAGAATACACTCCGGAAGCAGTTTATTGAAAGACCAACAAGAATTAAAAGACATGCATATGAACAGGCTAGAAGAGAAACAAATAGGCTGATAAAGAGAAAGAAGAGAGACTTTCTAAATAATATATTGCTCAAGATGGAAGAGGACTTTACAAATAATAATACGAGGGAAGCATATAAAGGTGTTAACTTCTTTAAAAAGGGATTCAAGCCAAATACGACACTATGTAAAGATACAAACGGAAACATAATATCAGATAAAGAGCAAATCAAGCAGGTGTGGAAGGAATACTTCCATAAACTCCTTAATCCTAACAATGATCTGAGAAATCATACTACTAATATCCCCGCGGAATCAAATAACGAAGAGCCGACAAACCCACCATCAATAACAGAAGTAAACATCGCTTTAAGAAAATTAAGAAATAATAAAGCACCTGGAAAGGACAACTTGCCCGCTGAGCTGCTTAAAAATGGAAACGAGCACCTAAAAAATTTGATACATAGCCTCATTGTAAAGATATGGACCATGGAGGAAATCCCAATGGAATGGCAAACCAGCGTAATATGTCCCATACACAAGAAAGGTGATAAATTAAAATGTGAGAACCATAGAGGCATATCATTGCTCTGCGCAGCGTATAAAATCTTTACCACCATACTAAAACAAAGATTAGAGGGATACGCAGAAAACCTATTAGGAGAGTATCAGGCAGGCTTTAGAACTGGAAGGTCAACTACGGACCAGTTATTTACAGTCCGCCAGATCCTGTCGAAGTGTTGGGAATTTGACATCGATGTGCACCAACTATTCATAGATTTTAAACAGGCATACGATAGCATAGACAGGGAGAGCCTATATGAGATACTGCTACAGTTCCAGATCCCCCCGAAATTGGTGAGGCTTATCAAATCAACCATGAACAACTCCAGATGTCAGGTCAAGGTAGATGGAGAACTGACGGAGGAATTCGCAGTGTCTCAGGGTCTGAAACAGGGTGATGGCCTGGCTCCCACTCTCTTCAATATCGTGCTTGAGCATGTGATAAGAAAAACTCTAGTGGACACCAATTCCAATATTTGCTACAAAAGTAGTCAAATTGCGGATGATATTAACATTATAGGAAGATCAATGACAGCCATTGAAGAAGTCTTCGACCCCTTAGAGACAGCAGCATGTGAAGTGGGATTGTGTATAAACAAAGAAAAGACAAAAGTAATGGCACAAAGCAGAAACCCGGCGCATCGACCGAGAGGCAGTGTGCAATATAAGGATAACTACTCGTTTGAAGTAGTGGATCAATTCACTTACCTGGGCTCCAGTCTTACCGAAAATAATGAAGATCCAGCTGAAATAAGAAAAAGAATTACGGCAGCCAATAAAACATATTTTTCATTGCTCCCTGTTTTTAAATCTCGCAGTGTCCATCGTAAAACAAAAGTCACACTCTACAAGACCATAGTAAGAACAGTGTTGGCATATGGATGCGAGACATTAACCTTAACGGCGAAGATGTCTGAAACGCTGGACACCTTTGAAAGAAAGGTACTGCGTAGAATATGCGGCCCCGTGAAGGATGGCGATGAATGGCGCATTAGACGCAACGATGAGTTGTACAACATATACCAGACCCCAAGTATCTCAACGCACATGAAATTACTTAGGCTGAGATGGGCTGGACATGTACAACGAATGCCAACCTCACGGGTGCCGAAACGAATCATGACTGGACACCCAGGTGGGAGAAGAAGGGTAGGAAGACCAAGGCTGCGGTGGGAAGATGAGGTCAAAAAGGATGCGGCTCAGCTTCTCCAAGAGAGGAGCTGGAAAGTGGCAGCAGAGGACAGGATTGGATGGAGGCGAAAGTTAACGGAGGCCAAGGCTCGATTTGGGCTGTAGCGCCATCGAAGAAGAAGGACTATGCACTTTACACATATGATGTTAATATGAAGACGATCGGACTTATAGTTTGGGCTGTAGAGAGGATACAAAGAGGATTATCCGTATGCCGTACGCCATACATACAAACACATCACGAAGGCAGTGCAATCTTTAGACTATCTACGTAACACATACATATATGTGTGGAAAGTAAAAATAGATATCCAGTCAGGACGAAGTACTTTATTGACTCCGTTATACTAACATACAAATACATTGCGACGACACTTTCAGAAAACACTCTTACCATGATACTAGTTGATAATCTTCAATTAAAAAAATATTTTATCATATATTTTTGTGAATAAACAAATCTATATTTGTAATAAATAATATATCGAGTATGTAGGTCAGTAAAGTTATATGGTTATACCTACCTATGTACGGTATGCGCTCTTGAATCGTTCATCCGATTGCAATGAAACTTTAATGAATTGTAGAGCGATACCCGGGACAGTTTATATCCTTATTTCTGTAGCTGGTTATCCCACATTGTGGAATATGCCGTGATGGTATGAGTAAATGCAGTATTTATATATTTTTTATGATAACTAACTTACCTACTTATATTATTGTAATTTTTTGGTAGACCCATTAGCATTCTGTTTGTTTTAATTTTTATTGAACCGTTTGTAAGGGGAAATCAAAAATATGTAATCATTTATTTTTGCCGTGTCTGACCTCGTTGGATAATTGATTATATTACAGAAATACGAAAACAAATCCTGTCTTGTTTGTTTTGATGCCCGTTAAAGAATATAAAAAAAAATCTTCGATGAGTAACTAAACTTGTTAATAAAACTTGTTAATAATTCATATAAACTTGTTAATTCATATGAATTGAAAATGATTTTTCTCTGAAGGTATGAAAGGGACAGGATGAACTGAAGGGACGGGATGAACTGAAGGGACGGGATGAACTGAAGGGACGGGATGAACTGAAGGGACGGGATGAACTGAAGGGACGGGATGAACTGAAGGGACGGGGGGCACTGAAGGGACGGGAGGCACTGAAGGGACGGGAAGTACTGAAGGGACGTCAATCACCGATGAAATAGTGCTGGTATCAAATAATGTTAATGAGAAATTTATTTGTGAATGTTGAAACAAATATGTTTGATGAGAAATTAAAATTAAACTAAGCAATATTGTACAAATATGTATATGTATACAATCGCATGCCATACATAGACTACACACATATACATATTTATGTTATTTTAAGTTATGTACATTCAGGGATGATGTTACCTTCAGTGTATTTGTGCGTAGGACCAGCAAAGTCATTTATAATTAATATTTAACAATAAACCAAAGATAATGTACGTATACGTAGGTATGTATGAATATACATATGTGTAAGTATAGGTACGTATAAATATGTGTACGTATAGGTATGTATATATAAATATGTGTACGTATAGGTACGTATATAAATATGTGTACGTATAGGTATGTATATATAAATATGTGTACGTATAGGTACGTATATAAATATGTGTACGTAGAGGTATGTATAAATATGTGTACGTATAGGTACGTATATAAATATGTGTACGTAGAGGTACGTATAAATATCTTTAATCTTGTGGTTGATTTTTTAGCTTGTGGATTGATTTTTATCTTGAAGTTGAAATTTTTCAGCTTGTCATTGGATTTTTTCGCTTGTGGTTGTATTATTTAACTTGTGGTTGTTTTATTTTGTAATTTCTACACGTTTTTCATTGTGTTTCTTTAAGTATTTTTTTGCACTGGTCGCTTGTGCTCGATTTTGTATACGAATGGATATAGGTATATGAAAATATTTGGATGGGTGGATGGCAGAGCGGTTAGCGCGCTGGGTTAGTAATCCAGTGGTCGTGAGTTCGAATCCTGCCTCGACCGATCTCGTTCACCTATAGGACAAGCATTTATGCTTAGTTTAGGGAACGTAGGAAGATGTATATGTACTTGTTTAACAAGGACATATTCATTTAAAAAAAAAAAAAAAAAAAAAAAAAAAAAAAAAAAAAAAAAAAAAAAAAAAAAAAAAAAAAAAAAAAAAAAAAATTTATAGGAAAGGGGTTATGTAATAATATAATGTCACGTGTGACACGTATTGGTACGTGATCAAATAAAAATAAGTAAATATCAAACATTGCATCAACGTTGTTTATTTCATTTTATCAACTGGGTTAGGGAGAGGATGAGGCGGTGAGGGGTTAGTGGGGGTGGGGCTACCTAGGTACTTGATATTATGTACACATTATAATACATATATCTCTACGACTGATTGTGGTAATTCAATACATATCACTTTACGTAAGTTATATTAATTAACTGTTGATTGAATGCTCAACACGTGTTTGGATCGGGGTGTCACAATTTCACACAGATAAGATAAAAATAGTACCTACATAATTTTGCAATCATGTTTAGTTGCCATTTCCTCATCAAATCAACTAAATACCTTTTACTACAAATTTTTAACTTACTTCCAAAAAAGAGGAGATTATCACTTCAATGTTCAACGATCACTGTATAGGTACCACGTTGAACAATTTCGACGTTTCTTTATTCATTAGATGTCTTGTGAAAAGTTTCCCATCAGATGTTTTCTTGTGAAAACATCTGATGGTGTATTCACGAGAAAATCATCAACTTCTATTAATTATCGACGAAGTTTTTATTTGGTAGAATTCCATTATAAGTTATATCTATAATTAAAAGTAAAGACTTTTTGACTATACATTATTTTTTTATTCTGCGCGATAGGCCTATTTCGCCTTGTTAGGGCATTAACTAGCTTATAATGCCCTATATATATACATAAGCTAGTTAATGCCCTAACAAGGCGAAATAGGCCTATCGCGCAGAGTAAAAAAATAATGTAGAATCAAAAAGTCTTTACTTTTAATTATAGATATAAATCAACTTCTATAATTTCTGTATGCATCTGCAATATTTACGACTTATCATGTCAATCTATGATTTATTTATAGACGATACTAGTGCGTGAGAATACATGCACATGTCGTGCTTCTTTTTATAAGGTTATTCACACCTGTCGCTGATTACCCCACACTGTGGGATGTGTCATGATACTAGGTATGTAATGTAGGAATCAATTCGATTCCGAAATCGATTTTTCATATCGATAATCGATTTGACTGGTAATTCATCTAACAATTTATCTTATCAATAATATAATTATATTCATTAGGTATGTCATTTAGCGAAAGTCTATACTGATGCAATTATATAAATAATTGAATTTCACATATTCGTAATTTGTCATGATGTGGCAAATAAATGAGCACCAAAAATGAGCAAAAATAGTTACAAATTACCTACGTACAATACAGAAAAAAATCTTTATACACTGAGAAAACTGATATTCATAAATAACGTGAATTCAGCTTAAAGTATGGTGAATTCACCATAAGTACGGAGCATAGTGATATCATCAAAATTCTCCCGCAACATTCCTCACATCAACGACCGAACGCCCTCGCCAAGGCGACTTGGCTTCTTCAAGGTCAAAACGAAACTTTCGTTTTTCGTTTCGTTTACGAAAGTCTCGTTTGAACCCCGAAAACGCCAAGTCACCCCGGCGAAAACGTTCGGTCGCTAATACAAAAAACACTGCGCAAAAACACAAAGTCACTTATTCATTCATTTGAAATGGATTTCCACTATGTAAACACAAAAACTCTAGAATCATGTTATTTTAATATTTTTTTAAAATGAATTTCCACAATGTAAACGCCTCCTAAAAATAAAACACAATCTCAACATTCTGGCCTGTGTCTGTCCGTCACTGAAGTTTTGTAGCGAGACTGCGAGACCGAGTCGACAACCACTCTGCACCATGCCGAACAAATGAATGACTGATTGAATGAACGATGAGCAAATGAGAATATTGTGTGGTGCGCTGTCATCATATTTTTGTAGGAAGCACACAAAATGATATGATTCCTCTTAAATGAGATTCTGTAATCGTATTATAGTAGAATTCACTCAAAATAGACTAAAATAGTATGATTTAATATTAAAATTTGATGCTTACTCTGAAAATAAGACGATTCTGTAATCGTATTTAGTATGTTTCACATAAAATAATATGACTGTAGTATAAATTAATGTTCCATAACTTAAAAAGTTTCACATAATTTTATCACACTAAATTAGGGGACTTCATCGTATTTTCAGTGACACTTCTTCATAATAAACTGTGAAAACTTTATAAATACGGTGACTGGTCACTGTTTTTTATGATTTTAATCTTATTTATGAATACATATCACGTCAATTTATAGGACAGTGGACTATTATTTAATGTGATCAATTTTTAAGATGATGAGCATCATAATTCTTCGTTATTTACTCAAATAATTCGATTCCATTTTACACATTTCAATGATAGCGTAATATTAAATGATTATTTCATTATTTTAGGTGACCGCACCTATTTTATACTTACATCATGATATTTTTAGATAACACCAAATTGACATTTTTTTCAGTGTATAATAGGTATTGGTAGGTACATTTCAAAAGCAAACAAAAAATGTAATTGTGAGGATGTGGGTGAGCACTGTGTATGCGTCTGTAAGAGGACGAGGATGTATGTTAAAGGAAGTGTGTGAGGGCATATAAAAGGATATTTTCCGCTTACAAATAATATTTTTTAATTAAGGCATTTCGCATTATTTCACTAAAGATATCTGACATATTAATTGTATTACTGCTGCCCAAAAGCGTGTTCCACAATTAATAATATTGGAGAACAATTTTAACGTAGGTACATACAGTAAAATAATTTAAAGATTTTTCAAGATTTACAACAGTGCGACTATAGAATACCTAGTATTCTATCTTTATATATATATATATATATATATATATATATATATATATATATATATATATATATATATATATATATATATATATATATATATATATATATATATATATATATATATATATATATATATATATATATATATATATATATATATATATATATATATATATATATATATATATATATATATATATATATATATATATATATATATATATATATATATATATATATATATATATATATATATAATTATTCTGTACGTGTGTATGTCACTGAACTCCTCCTAAACGGCTAAACCGATTATGATGAAAATTTTTGTGTGTATTTGTGTGATTCCCTGAATGGTTTAGATTCTCAAAATGGAATTTTAAACATTAATATAATAAAAGAAAAAAATACATGATTTTTAAAAATATAAATTATAATAGGTGGCGCTAATGTCGAATTGGCAATGTTTAGTTTTTTCCATATGACAACACTAAGAAATCTGTCACTTGCGTCGTAGTTTGGCTTTTTTTGACATTTAAAGTTCTTTTCGCTCTGTTTAGGTATTATTCATATTTCAATTATATAGGTACATGTGCATGGAATTTTAATTTCTGTTCACTGTTTCGTTAATATTCATATTTCAATTCGTTCGTTTCCGTGTCCAGACCACATATATGCTGTATTACAATTATATACGAAATGATAATCAATCTAACCTCAAAGTGTTTAGCGGCTCAACGAACAAGAAAATGTTAGTTTGCTCAGCGAATAATAACATCCATAATATGATTCAAATATATGTTATATATATTTTTTTGTTTCACAAATAGTTCGGGCAGGACAACGTCTGTAGGGTCCGCTAGTATAGTATAGAATTTTGGTTACTTAAGCTTCTGACGGCAATGTCTACCAGAAATTGTCTTATTAAACACTCGTTATGAAATAAACCGTATTTTTATGTATGTTTTTATTATGAACATCGGGTCTATAAAGCGAAAGTTGATATGCTATTATTTGTAAGAAAGCATTATGTAATACAAAAAAATGAAATGTTTTTGTCAACGCAAAAAATAATATATATTTATTTATTTATTTATTTATTATATATACGCCCTTAATAGGGCATTTACAAAAAAATACAGGATAAATAGAACAATGTAGGCACAACAAAATAACAATAAGTGTAAATACATCGATTATATAGGTACATAATAAAAAAACGTAAGTAGTTAAAGGAAGAACAATATAAAACAACATAATACAACATAATAAAAGAAAATAGAGGTAAATGATAAAAAAAAACTAGACATAAAAGAAGAAAAAAAATAAACAGTATTACATATTCAATTTAAACAACAAAAATAAACAAAGCAAAATAAAAATCAAAAATTATAATATGCGTTAAGCATCCTTTTGAAACCATCTATAGTGTGTACATTAAATATATCAACAGCACTATATTGGTTTCCAAGGCGGTGCAATCTATGTATTGGTGAGTTAATGATAAAGTTATTTCGAAGATTCTCTATATGAAAAGGTGCATTTTGACGTGAAGCAAACCTTGTAGGTACTCTGAATTTTATCATTTCAACTATGTCAGGGGTGTCCAATATACCGTTGATTATTTTAAATAAACAAATTAAATCACAAACCGTTCTTCTGTTTGATAATTTCGATAAATTTAAAATACTCATTATAAAATCATAATTTAATTTTTCTAAAGGAATGGATAATTTATAATTTACAAATCTTAAAAATTTATGTTGAACCCTTTCGACCCTCAATGAGTGCACATTATAAAACGGTGACCATATAGTTGAATTATATTCAAGATTACTACGAACAAGTGATGTATATAGGGTTTTAAATGTATTAATAGATCTAAAATTTTTGACGGTTCTCAAAATATATCCAAGGCATTTCAAAGCTTTATTAGTTGTTTCAGTTATGTGAGAAATAAATGTAAGCCTCTCATCAAACAATATACCAAGATCCTTTATTGATGTTACTTTAGTTAAGTTATTGTTGTCTATTGTGTATTGAAAATTGATACTAGTTTTATTTCTACAGAATCTGATGAATTGAAATTTAGTATAGTTTAGGTATAAAGAATTCGAAGCACACCACTCGAGTAAATGGTTAAGATTTAATTGTAACGCCATACAGTCGTTTAAGTTCTTTATCGTTTTGTAAATTTTTAAGTCATCTGCAAAAAGTAAGAACTGAGCATCATGGAATATATCGACAATATCATTAATAAATAAAAGAAATAAAACTGGACCCAAGTGAGAACCTTGTGGGACACCACTCTTTGCAATGAATTGATTAGATATATTGGTATACAACTTGACAGAGAGTTTACGTGATAATAAGTAACTGGACAGCCACTTTAAAATACTCATTCCAATTCCAAACGAGTCAAGTTTTTTGAGTAATATGAGGTGTGAAACCCTGTCGAATGCTTTACTGAAGTCTGTGTAGATTGCATCAACTTGACATTTTGAATCTAAACTTTTTGATATATAGTTTTCATATATGAGTAAATTGGTCAAAGTAGATCTACCGTTGATAAATCCATGTTGGTATGGAGAAATAACCTTTTTTGCTTCAATCATAAACTTAGAGAGACAACCCTGCAACAACCCTGTTTAATTGTGCAATCGCGATGCCTTTTCAGGGTAATTTTTTATTTCCTCTTTTCAACGTTCTGCAAGCAACTACTTGCATTCTAATAAAGAGCTCGACATGTAAAGGAATGCAGGTGACACTTTTATATAGCGTGGTTGCAAATGTAGCAAGCAGTAGGTATGCTGCGCAATGTTGAACGTACGCAACGTGATTTTATTGGTTGATTCAAATTAGAATATTTCACGACTAACCATTGATTGTTCATTTTCATACTGCAAATTAAAAACAAGTTATGTCAATCACAGTTGTTATAAATTAATAATAATATACCTACAGAAAGGTTAAAGATACATAATATTATAATGAGCACGATATAAATGTAATGGTGTTTAAAGAATTACACTTCGTTATATGTGAAAAGAAAACTTTGATCACTTTGATGATGTGTTTTCATCTTAGATCTGGGGGGCAACTCCCGCCAAACAGTGAAATCAAAACCCTCACGTTAACCAGCATCGAGTAGGTATATAATTATCTTACGGAGTACTATAATATTTGACGATTTTTCAAGAAACAAAAATTTAATGAATTTCGGTTGAATTTTGACCTCAGCGCGATCATTAGTTATTATAAAATACGGGACAATAGTGGCTGCTACCGTATTCTTTCGCTTGGCGAGCTCTACATACCTACCAACAGTTGATATAACCTTTCCGTGAAGCTCTTTAGGATGTCAGCAAACAAACAAAAAAAGAAAACAAACATGATCTATATTTCTATCTCTGTTTATAGCATCCGTAGGAAGATTTCATTTACAGGCAAAAATCTATTTATGATTCACGTATTTTATATTGCTCTTTTACTAGACTCTGTGAAATGATATGAAAAACTGGGTCGAGGCAGTACCTACACATCTTTACTCTTTCAGGTCACCAGATATTTAAATTAAAAATAAAAAAAAAATCTCCATAATAAGTAGTGCAAATAAGAAGCAGCCTTATTTATCATACAATTAAGATCTCGTGTTATTTTTCATAACATCACGGCGTTTCCCCCAATGTGGGGTAGCAAGCGACAGGTGTGCGAGTGTGAATTACACAAATGTGATGTATTTTCAATTACTCGGCTCTTACGGGTCACCCGAAAACGATGATACCTAATATAAAAAAGTGGAAACACTATTCTATCTCATTTTAAATGGATATATATATTGGGGCGAATATTGGGGGCTACGAATATGATGGTGTTTTGGAAACGGAAAGAAAGTAAGTGAGAATGTAAAAGATGCCACTAATGTTGATAAAGCCAAGGATAGAATGTAAAAGATGCCACTAATGTTGATAAAGCCAAGGATAGAATGTAAAAGATGCCACTAATGTTGATAAAACCAAGGATAGAATGTAAAAGATGCCACTAATGTTGATAAAGCCAAGGATAGAATGTAGAAGATGCCACTAATGTTGATAAAGCCAAGGATAGAATGTAAAAGATGCCACTAATGTTGATGAAGCCAAGGATAGAGGTGTGTGACGCTCGCTTTTCCCGTTAAGTATTTTTTTCTCGTTAAGTTGGGTAGGTACTTTATACATACATACATACCATCACGCCATGTCCCTTACGGGGTAAGCAGAGAGAACCGAGCGCCATACTTCTCTATTTTTGAACACATTTCTGGCTTCCTTTACATCCATGCATCGTCTCATACATGCTCGTCGATTATTCAAACTTTTTATGTTTCCTTCTTTCAAAATATCATTCACATGGTCATGCCATCCCTTTCTGGGGCGACCTCTGCTATTCACTCCTTCTCTTGCACCCATGTATATAATATGTTATTGGTCAGTCGTTCATTCTTTCAATATGTCCAAACCACCTCAAGGCATTCACTTTCATTTTACATATAATAGTCTTCTTTGTCTTGCATTCTCTCCTTATATAGGTACTCATTTTTTATTCTGTCATATATCGTTCTATTTCATACTCTTCTTAGTGATCTCATACTTTATACACAAATAAAACTAGTTGCATGTAACACATGATATCCAACTGTCGATAGCGATAGTATGTATAGTTGAAGAATAAGTACCACACTATAATCCCATAAATACAAATTATTTAAAATTTTAAGATATTTGATTTTCTATACAACACATATACCTATGTATGTATGTCAGGATAGTATGGAGGTCAGTCCTTTGATCCTACCCAGAATATGAAAACAGCATGATGGTATGTATGTATGTTGGGAGATTAGTATCAAATTATTAAGTCTTCTTAGATATTGTGAGTAGGCTACTTCCATACAAATTGTATGAAGCAATGTCGTCATTAAATTCAATTTTTATAAAAATTGTTAAAAAAAATTGAGATGTGCTAATACAATGTTAATATTTTTTATAGAAAATTAAATTATCTAGTTGGGGTCTTTCGGCTTTTTTCGATATTTTCGATATAATATAGGCAGTTAATCTCATAAATTTTTCATAAAAAAAATATTTTTCTTAATAAAAAATGTTTGAGAAACTCTGGAATAAAAAAAAAACTTATTTGAGATTTTGTATTTGTCTATGTTCATACCAATTTTCAGCTTTCTAGCTTTTATGGTTTCTGAGATATATGGAAAAATAAACCAAAATTTCAAAAGTTGATAACCCCTGACTGAAACAAAAATTCACAATTCTGAGTATAAAAGTTTTGTAACCCTAACTGTATATATATTCTGAAATTTTGGGCTCTGTAAATTGAGCGAATCAAAAGTTATAAGGGGACACACACACACACACACACACACCACACACACACACACACACACACACACACACACACACACACACACACACACACACACACACACACAGACACACAAAACTCACATAAAATGTTCTACTCCGAATTCTGAGTAAATCCATGTATGGGAACATATATGCTGCGAGGCCTCTAGTTGGTGTTATTAGCATGCAAAAAGTCCACTACACCATACAAAATTTTCCTTCGTACACGCATCTTGGCTTAATAATGTCGATTCATTCAGAGAATTGAATTCTCATGAACGAATCGACAGTTGGATAATATGATTTATCAACAGGTTAAAAAGATACGAACTTTTATTATTTGAAAAATTGGTGTCATATCTTTAAAATTTTATATTTTCAGACCGTTTATGTTCGTTATAGACCGTTGTTATATTTTAAATGTAATGTTTACTAAGAATTTACAATGAAAGTGTAAAAAATTCCACTGCGAAAAGTGTCGCTTAGAAATCAAATTTTAAATTATGTCACATTTTTTAGTTGACAAAATGTTATCCGTCGATGAAAGAAATTTAAATATCGGGTGACATGGTTTGACAAGAGGTGCGATAACTTTGAAGGATTCTCTTACAGCGACAAGGGGAGCGTCCATTATTTTTTTGCGAAGACATTTTTCACAATTAGGCATATCTTATATAAACATAATTATTTTTAGCCTTTGAAGATTTTTTTTTTTTCCTAATTTGATATTCGATAAAGTAATTATCGCTCAAGTGTTATAAGGTAACTAACGAATCTCCCGGGTATAACTTAACAACACCTGCTAATTAACAGGAGCGATGTTATTACAAGGTTTGAAATATTATGATAATATTCAAATCTACGAATATAACTTTGTCACTAGTTTACCACCAAAGTTATTAAACATATTGTCGTTTCGTTTTGTAGAACAGGATGTTTCAAAAAAGGATATTGCGTGAACATCAAAAGTATTGAAAAAATATACTGAATGTTTGTAAAGTATTTAAAATATACTGAATGTTTGTAAAGTATTTAAAATATACTGAATGTTTGTAAAGTATTTAAAATATACTGAATGTTTGTCAAGTATTTAAAATATACTGAATGTTTGCACTTGAAAAAGTAAAGAATTGAATATATACTGAATGTTTGCACTTGAAAAAAGTAAAGAATTGAATATATACTGAATGTTTGCACTTGAAAAAAGTAAAGAATTGAATATATACTGAATGTTTGCACTTGAAAAAAGTAAAATATCGAAAATATTATAGAATTATAATGTACAGAAGCCGCATGTAGTACAAATTTCGAATTCAAATGTATCAAGTTTTTTTTACATGTGTGTGTGAGGGGGTAGATCGGTTGGTCTACGTTTTATGTAGGTGTGCGTATCGGTAGGTGTACGTATACTAGAAATTCGTCTGTTTCCTCGTAGTTTTAGTTGGCATACATTCATTGCGCTGACTAGGTATCTGTATCATATATAATCTGAAAATATATAGAATTGTTGCACTTCAGAAAGATATTAAAGTATTGAAAATATATTGAATGTTTGCACATTAGAAAAAAATAGTGAATAAAAAAAATATTCATTCATTCATACCACTACGGCATTTCCCACAATGTGAAGTAACCATCAACTGATTACGTTTTGAATGGGACGATGACACATGCGTGTGTATTACCCACACACCAATCACGTCTTCTTTATATCAGAGTATATATATATATATATATATATATATATATATATATATATATATATATATATATATATATATATATATATATATATATATATATATATATATATATATATATATATATATATATATATATATATATATATATATATATATATATATATATATATATATGTATATATATATATATATATATATATATATATATATATATATATATATATATATATATATATATATATATATATATATATATATATATATATATATATATATATATATATATATATATATATATATATATATATATATATATATATATATATATATATATATATATATATATATATATATATATATATATATATATATATATATATATATATATATATATATATATATATATATATATATATATATATATATATATATATATATATATATATATATATATATATATATATATATATATATATATATATATATATATATATATATATATATATATATATATATATATATATATATATATATATATATATATATATATATATATATATATATATATATATATATATATATATATATTTTTGTAGACTTAAATTAAATAAGTAATGTTTTTTGTCATTCCTTTATCTGATTTCCTTTTTGTTACCTTTATTATCATTCCCTACGTCTTTTTCCCATCTTAAGTCTCTCCTGACCTCTGTGAAGTTAATCCTACCGAAATACTTCAGTTCTTTTCAAAAAAATATACCATCAATTTGGGATAATCTTTTGTGTCCATTGTTGACACGAGTAATACTTTTTTGATGCTCTCTAATTGCTCCAAGTAAATTTTTTTTTCAGAACCCACCGCTCTTCATATTATTGAAATTGTGAAATTTCAAAATCTGAGGTGACATATGAGTTGGAAAATAACAAGTTATTAAATTTTTTGGTAAATACATTTTGAATTTGCTTTAAGAGAGTGACTGCTGCCAACGTACCTATTTTTTCAATTTGATATACCATCATTATTACTAAACGAATCATTTTGAAAAAAATAACCTAGTTAGTTTGGATATTAATAAAGAGAAATATACCTTAACTTTTTGATTATGTTCTGTATATATTCTTGTAGGAAAATAATAAGCATACCCCGATTTTAGACATTTATCTTAAATTTCTAAAAAAATATAAGGTATGGAGCAATATTTTTTTTTGTAAATTAAAGAAGAACAAAATATCTGGAAAAATATGATATGACGTTGCATTAACGCATCAGGTTAAGTAAATAATCCAAAAAAACTTTTATTACGCAATGGCGCTGAATGAAAAATAAATGTTTTTTAGGTTTATTTACTAAACCTGAAGCATTAATGCAACGTCACATCATATTTTTCTAGATATTTTTGTCTTCTTTAATTTAAAAAAAAATATATTACTCTCCTTTATTAAAAATATATTATAAACGTTGAAAATCGGGGTATGCCATTATTTTTCTACAAGAATTTATACAGAACATTATCAAAAAGTTTAGGTATATTTTTGTTTATTAATACCCAAACTATCTAAATTATTTTTTTCAAAACGATTTGATAAGAAATAATGACGGTATATCAAATTGAAAAATAGGTACGTTGGCAGCAGTCCCCCCTTAAAGACAAAAAAGGATGTCATGGTTTGGATGAACAAGAAATAGGTAGTTAAATAAAAATTCGATACATCAATAGTATTAAAAATGTATCTACCTGCATATACGAAAGAAACATAATATTACATATGTGAAATCTTATAATGCAAGAGTCATTGGTTAAATTTTTGTATTTAAAGCAATCAAGTACTATACCTTTAATATTATGACACTATTTTTGTACTAGGTATTTTGAGTTGTATCTGGTGAGCAATTTAGCTAATTTATTGAATTTATACTACATAAATCCGTTGAAAGCTCTTAGACTTATTAAATCGTATGCTCCTGATGACATGCAAACTTTATAACGTACTTTTCATAATTATTATTTTTTCAAACATAGGTACGCAAAATTATTATTTCTTTCATTTCACTCTCTGATTTAAAAAAAACATTCATTATTGATAATTAATATGTTTGATTTTTAGCTGATTGGTAACCGGAGGGGTTATCAATCAACAGTAGTTATTTAGTAACCAGATGGGTTACCAATCAAGCGTAGTTTAGTAACCAGAGGGGTTACTATAAAATATAGGTGGTAACCAGAGGGATAACCAATAATGAGAGTTAACTTTATCCCAATTAAGTGGATATGATTTGAAATAAGAACACAAGGACAGTGGTTTAGAGAGAAGAAGAAAGAATAGGTACAAATTTACAATGAGTATATTGATCACAATAACAGTTTGCTTAAAGGTAAATTTACAATTGATACAATTACTTACAAAGGAACTTTCTCACGATGAGTAGGTATAACGAGCGAGTTAGCGAGTGTGTTCGAAGTGTCCGATTATTCGCATGGTGAAGTACCATCGTGCTCGCGGGGTCGAGAGATGAAGTGTCGGCGAGACGGCGTGGTCGAGAAGCGACCAGTGGTTGCGTGGTCGTAACGGCGGCGTGAAGTGACGAATCGAAGTGACGAAAATACGGAAGTGAAGTGACGACGTGTAGAGGTGTAGACTCCCTTAAATAGTGCTGCGCCGGGGGTAGCAAGTTCAATGTCCTTGAACTTTCTAGACCATTTCATTGAAGTATCATACCCAGTTGAGGAGTATTGTCACTAGTTTGACGTTGCGGGCGATGAACTCGGCCTAGCGACAAACAAATATACTTGCCGTCGCTAGGCGCGCGCTCGAAAGAGATTTCGAGATGTGGTCTGCCACAGATTGATTTAATAGAAAGAAGAAGACGTGTGATAGTATATTTGTATAAATAAATTATGTAAAGTTTTGTATCCATTAAATAATGCTGATCTATTTTTATTGACAAACTTTTTAACATCTCAATAGAGATGAATTTGGTATATTGTAGAAGAACCAGGAACACGAGACACATACAGGGCTTGCGACCTGTCATCGGCTGGTTTACGTGATCACTTTATGCGCTTGCGCAACGTTCACCAATTATGACTTCTTTTTGAGTTCCCTTATCAATGTAATTTTTGAAAGTTCTATATATTTGAATAGTGTGTAACAATACAACTAAAAAAAAGGAACTATGCTATTGCCATCTATGGAGTAACGGAAAAGCCTTTTTTTGTGTAACGCCATCTATTAAGAAATTAAGAAATTAGTTTATTTGTAAACAATGAAAGCAACAGTCCTCATAAATGAGATGACGGTGTCTCGTACAGATGTCACTCCTGAACTAAAAAGTTTGTGAATAAAAATATCACTTGACTCCCGACAGGGAAAAAAATCCAATGTTTGCATATATGCAATTAAAAAATATTCGAATGCTGATCTACATCATTTCCGAAAGAAAACGTATTTTTTGTTATTAATATTTTTGTACAACGTACTCAAGTGGACTTGTTACCACTATGTCATTTCTTTCAACCAAACATAATATAACAATATGAGATAATTTAAAAGAACAAAAAATAAAAAAAGAACATAGGACGCGTGAAAAAAATTAATTGCAATAAAATAATTGGCATTGGAGAAGGAGAGGAAAAGTGGTTGCAGTGTATTGAAGTGAAAGTTTCAATACACTGCAACTAATTACACAGCAAATGAATTCTTGTAAAACTTCAATTCAAAATTTGTTTAGAATATTTAACCGACGCTAAAGTAAGTATGAGGAGGTTATCGATTCGACATAACCTTCATGGAATAACCTTCATCAACATCACTGAAAAGGAAAAATAAAAGTGAATTTAAAAAATCTGATATAAAAGATACAATTAATAATAAAACGAGTGGGTTGTGGCCAACACTAAACTCTCCACACCATAGTAAGCGTTCTTCTTGAAAGGTTGACAATCTCTAAATGCATTTTTATGAAGTAGGTACATTTCTATTACATTCTTACCATACATACAAAAACATTGTCACGAAACTCATAGTTTGAGAAATTTTAAGTAAAATTATGAGACAGTGTATCAATGTTGATGAGGCGATGTACATATGTGTCAATATAGAAGAATGCGGTGTTCGGTTCGCACTGCCTATCCCTTGAGGAAGATAGAAGTTTAGAGTAAAATAAACACTTGTCTATAGAGACACATACATACAATATCAATATGAAGTTGATCACTCAATTTTACAGACCCATACAGAAGCTTTTTTACTTCTGTTATATACATTTTTCATACAAATATGAAAATTTCACATTGATATGGCACACCATAGATTATTTTCTTTGAATTTAGACAATCCTTGAATGCATTTTAATGTATATTTGTTGAATCAAAATTTCAAACGGTATAAAAATACTTCGATTTTCCAGACCGTGAGAGCAATTTGAAAATTAGAACAGTTGAAATCATAGAGAAGAAATTAACGGGTATCTATGAAAAACTAATCAGATCTAGATCTATACATTTTACACATATGATGTTAATATGAAGTCGATTGGACTTATAGTTTGGGCTGTAGAGAGGACACAAAAAGGATAATCCGTACGGCGTACGCCGTTCGCCATACGCCATACATATAAACACATCACAACGAAACTCACAGTGTGCACTCTCTACATGATACCCGTTGAGAAATTGATGTAAAAAATACGCTTAAAAATTGTGAAATCATGACTCTCCACTATTCCATAGTGTGAAGAGTAGGTAAAAATATAAACATGATACAAAAAATTACACTACAGCATAGTATGAAATAATTACCGTATATAAAAATGAAAAACATAGTTTCGAAAATATTTGTTTCCATGTAGGTTACTAACTTTTTAGAAGTAATATCATTTTACATTTTTAACAGTGTCATTTTTTCTGCAATTTTGTGACAATTCAATCCAATTATTTTTAAATTATCATCTCACCATGCGCTGTGTTTTCGTGTTATGTGACAATATAATGTCCGATGTGACATTGTAACCTGAAAATTACGACACCATATTATGTGAGTGCAGTCTGTCACATTGTAACAATGTCGTCAAATTTTCAGAGGGAACATCTTTGTATCAGAAAACTGAGCCGTTACCAAAAGGAACAGAGATCATTTTCAGAGAAAATAAAAAAAAACATGACATGCTCAATCATTTTTTTTATGATCGCCAGGTGTGCCGGTGTAAAATGGTAATATTTAGGTGAACCTCATTGTGTGCTGAGTGTGGTATATGGTTTTGCCTAGCACCCATATGTATATCCTCGGAGACAGTCGGATGTCTTCGTGAAACAAGTGATTGACCGAGGTCATACTAACGCCCGCCATGCGCATTCCGTAAGAACGGCTCCATGCTCCATATCGCGAACATCATGTTCGTCTATGTAGTTATTGTATATAGATTGCGCATGCAATATAATAAGATAATATCCAGTGTATTTAATAAAACTATCGATTAATGCCAGCAAATCAAAGGCAATGGTCTTTGAAAAGAGTGAAAGCAGAACAGCGTGTAAAATAAGAGTAGAGAATGAATGGCTCGAGTAAATATGTCAACCTATGAAGCATATTTCAACGGAATGATCGGCTTGATAAGGAGATCGAAAGAAGAAGTAGGGTTTGGAATAGCGTGAATGGAGAACTAAGACCTATTATGAATGATCGAAATATATCAAAGGAAGCCAAAGTAACAATACAGAGAATTTTAATAAAAATTATACTAAAAAAACCGTATGACTTCCCAACTAATAATGTGATCAAACTTTTTCCAGTCCCGCCACTCTCAAAAATATACAACAAAATCGCATTGCTACAAATACATAAAGAAATCAGCAACAATATACACACAGACACAAATATTAGTACTAGAAATAGCACCATAGGTGGTCTTACGACACCTTTATTTCGAACTACTACAGCACAACATCATTATATATATAAAGGCATTAAATTATTTAACAACCTACAAATAAATATTAGAACAGAAACAAATTACAAATTATTTAAAGATAAACTCAAGACACTTTGAAACACTCTCCCTTATATTCCATTCTATAAAATTGCTATTTTTGTGGTTAATTTTTATTTTTCTATGTACCTGTTGTAATTTAAATGTTGGTGTTTTCTTGATTTTGGATGTATTTTTTTTGTTCTTTCTATATTTTGTTCTGAAATTGTGTCCTTTTTTATATATAATTATTAATTGATTAGTTTTATATATTTTATAAGATTTATTTTATGTATTTTTTGTGAAGTATTCATATAATGTAAGCAAAGAGCTGCTGCTTTCCTTAACACAAGCTTCTAGTTTAAATTAGGAAAGGAAATATTAATATGTTGATATATGTAACCAAATATTTGTAAATGTATGTATTGTATAATAAATAAAAAAAAAAAAAAAAGTTGCCATTCATAACGCTATCGTTGCCATTCATACCTTGACGTATATAAGTAAAACCTGGACATGCCAGAAATCACACGAAAGAATAAATGTAGTTGAAATGAGATCGTTAAGAAGAATTTGTAATAGAAAGATCTATGACAGGGTAAAAAAAAGAACATAAAGAAATAATGTAAGATGAATAAAGATGTCATAAACAGAATGAAACAGATTGGTTACATGGGGATAATGGATGAGGAACGCCTGACGAAGAAAATATATAGTATGGATAGGAATGGAATGAGAAGTCAGGGACGCCCGAGAAAGGGATGGCTCGACCATCTGAACGATATTCTGAAAGACGGAAATGTTAGAAGCGTGAGCAACAGACGAACATGTATGAGACGATGCATGAATGTGGATGAGGCGGTCGGGTCTCTCTGCCTAACCCGCAAGGGACATGACGCGATGGTATATATGTATGTATTAATTTGATAAATATATCACACTGAACTATGTGAGATATTATTTTGCCTCTTGTATGTATATTTCGTTCCAAGGCTCTTACTTGACACCCGAAAACAATGATAATAGGAAAAGTTAGAAAGCAAGTCAGTGTCTCACTGCACAAGAAATCAAACAGATAATTTCAAAGTTGAGATGGAGGAATAATATATACCAAAATGTTTGCACGCTCTGGATTCCTCGATGCAAACCACACAGGACAGGATGACGTGGAGGCAAATGGAAGAGGCCTGTGTCCAGGAGTGGACGAGATTAGGCCAAGTAAGAAGAAGATGATTTGACATTCATAAAATAACTAGTCACCAGAGGTTGATTGTCTCAAAAATAACTGATTCACAGAACTACGCGGGTTAGTGGAATATTTAAATTTCAAATTATTCCTTTTTGCAAAAAACCTCTCCGTGCTTTCTTTGTGGACAATGTTCACAGTATACGACATAGGACTATTATGATGGGAACGATGTGCGCAGCAACAACTGTGATGCAGCCACTATCGCATGTTTCTCAACCTAATCATTGTACACATTTCTACCGTTATATTTATGTATGAAAGAGCACATTCACTTTTTACGTGATTAAATGTACCTATACTTATATTGTCCTCATGGTACATCTTTTTTGTTCTTTCAAAAATGTATAGAGGTAATGTCTTTTGAATTAATACTCTAGTAGCCTGAAGAAGCTACGTGGTGTAGTGAGTAGTATATTTTCTGTCGATAAAGCAGTAGGAAAAAAATAAATAAAATTAACGTGTAATATAATATTTTTAGAGAGATAAATAAATAAAATATGCATATAAATTTATCATTTCAATCACATTTATTACTTGCCAAGATTTTATTCGTTTAACGTATGTCAAATGATTTTGTATAATTATTCTTTAAATGATTTGTTAAACTATTGAAAGTTCTTGGAGCAACAACATTATACAGATGATTTAGCTGTCGACCAACTCTATCCTGTGTTTTTATTTGGAAAAGATGAAACCTATTATGTATGTATTTAAGACATCGTAATAAAAATAAAGTTTTATTAAATTTATAAGTTTGCAATATTGAAAGAGCTGTTATGTAAGATACCTTAGTGATTTTCGATTTTTTTTAATTAGTGTCGTTTGGAGAATCTCTAGGGGCTTTGTGTAGCAACTCAATTCTCCTCCACAAGCAATTATATCATATGATAGAAAAGATTGTGTTAAGCTATGGTATGTTATTTTGATAATATCAGTTTTAACAATACCTTCCATCCTCTTAAAAATATACACCAGATATCTCATTTTATTAGAAACGTAATCGATATGCGTATCTTACCTTAAATGGGAATCAATAATGATCCCTAAGTATTTTGTTGAATTGATTGTTTTCACTTTCGCACATGTTTTGCCATCACAATCGAAACTATGAAATCACAAGGCGAGAGAGTCGCAGTAGTTAGGCGATGTGCTTTGAGTACTTTAAAATGGAATATAAAATGTTTTTTTCACAATTAAAAATCACTTTAATTTCATTAAGCTAAGATTTAACGTATATCAAACACTTGATTCCGTATTTAAAAGTTTGTCCGCTCACGGACCGAGGTTAAATCAGTAGCTATCATCAGAAAATCGCATATCGATATCTTACCAGCAAATGAATGTAACTCCCACCGGAAATAAAAGCATTGCAACAGTCATTTATGTATACAAAAAACAAAATTGGCCCAAGAACTGTTCCTTGCGGAACGGCATAGTTGGCTCCAAGATGAGAGCTATAACAATTGTTAACATTGGTATTTTGTAACCTTTCACTTGGACAACTCTGCATGAGAGAATAATAATTGATTTTTAGATAGTGCATGGTGTTTATCCAGGGATCTCATTGATTGATTTTGAATATTTTATTCAAAAACTTTAGTAATTTGCGAAATGAGGGCAATATTCATTTAATCGACTTTGTATTATAAACAAAGATTCAAATTATCGATTCTATGATTTCATAAGTGAATTGATTTCTTCTCGTCAATTCACTGCTCGTTCTTGTTTAACTGCTTGAAATACCTGTCAAGTTACTATTTACACCTGTCAAACTATTGTTCATACCTTTAAAGTTTACTGTTTATTCATGTCAAGCTAGTGTTAATACCCACTTTTCTGTCAAGAAAAAACAGCATTTTTTTCGAAAACTTACAAATCCACGTAATTATAAGAGTTCTTTTTCACTTTGCATGATTATTTGAAATATATTAAATTTGAGTTTAATACTCAAATGAAAAAAATCGTTTTATCGCGAGGAAAAAATAAACATAAATATTTTATGGTTTTGAAATTTTTACGTGAAATTTCCAAATCTCGATATGGTTTGAAATTACTCGCGAGTTTTCCTACCTAATATATTCTGTCGTACAATGCGGCATTATCCACTTGCATATGTAAATCTATCTGGAGAATATTTCGACAGGAAAAACATATTATTATTATTATTATATAGTAGGTTTCCAGAGAAAAAATCGTAACCGAGGCTAAATCAGAAGCAGATGTGGGCAACCAAAAAAAATAGTTTTTTCATTATGGCCAAGACAAATGCTTTTTACAATTCGTCGTATTGTAAAACAAAACCCAATAATGCTATACGGTGAATTCGGGAAATTATCTCACGATGAATAACTAGAATAGGGTGGCAGATTGTCACGAGCATATTTTTCACACATTTGAGTAGAATGACTATAGGGCCGGTATTAAAGTCTCAGTTTAAGAGCTAAACTCAAGTTTTACAAAAATATAGCGTATTTCAGTGTCCGTTTAGGCCTAATCTTCCCTCAAATACGTCACTAAAACGACAAATATTTTACTCAACGTTTCTGGCGGATTAAATACTTAACGGTGAGTCAATTGTCATTTGCTAGGCAACGCGTGTAGTTTCAGTATTCTATCACTTAGAGGCGTTAGTTGTATCGACGGTGGCGCCACACAACAAAATAAACTGACAGACATATTGAAACGAACATGGGCATTTAAAAGCATTATTAGATCCTTACATATGAAA
Source organism: Molanna angustata (assembly GCA_963576475.1). Lineage (NCBI taxonomy): Eukaryota > Metazoa > Arthropoda > Insecta > Trichoptera > Molannidae > Molanna > Molanna angustata. The sequence continues at coordinate 36,263,509 of OY754972.1, forward strand.
TTGGTGTTTTGCCGTACTGTCAACTTTGATCTCAAATATCTTCTCTTTGGTTACGAATTCCAAATTCAAATTTATACAGCTATTTACTCGTGTATTTGTGATTCGAAAATTATAATTCATTTGTTTTTTCCTCAATTGTTATTTTCTTTGTGTCACTCAGTTTACAAAATGGAAAACTTGAAATATCGCGTTATTTACGAGTACGAGTTTCACCGTGGCACCAGTGCTGTAGAAAAGGCTCGAAGGATTAATGATGTGTATGGCGACGGTACCGCAAAAGAAAACACAGTGCGTTTTTGGTTCCAACGTTTTCGTTCTGGAAATTTCGACCTGCAGAACAAGCCCCGTGGACGGCCGGAGACCAAAGTTGATAATGAAGAATTGAAAGCTATTGTGGAAGCGGATCCATCGCAAACCACGTCCGAGTTAGTTGCAGACTGCGGTGCTAATGATAAAACTGTTTTAATCCACTTGAAGCAAATTGGGAAGGTGAAAAAGCTTGAAAGGTGGGTGCCTCACGAATTGAGTGAAGCAAACCAACTAACGCGCGTTGACTGCTGCGTTGCATTACTCAACCGGCACAATAATGAAGGGATTTTAAATCGAATCATTACCTGTGATGAAAAGTGGATCCTGTATGATAATCGGAAGCGCTCATCGCAATGGCTGAACCCTGCCGAACCAGCCAAACCGTGCCCCAAGCGAAAATTGACTCCAAAAAAGTTACTTGTGAGCGTTTGGTGGACTAGTGCTGGTGTCGTTCACTACAGTTTTCTTAAATCTGGCCAGACAATTACGGCAGATGTCTATTGTCAGCAACTGCAAACCATGATGGAAAAGCTAGCTGATAAACAACCGAGGCTGGTTAATCGCTCTAGGCCACTGCTGCTTCATGATAAAGCTAGACCACACACTGCACAACAGACGGCTACCAAATTAGAGGAGCTATAATTGGAATGTCTAAGACATCCACCGTACTCTCTGGACCTTGCCCCAACAGATTACCATTTTTTTCGAAATTTGGATAACTTCTTGCAAGGGAAAAAATTCAACTCCGATGGGGCAGTCCAAACCGCCTTCAAAGATTTTATTGATTACCGTCCGAATGGTTTCTTTAGTAAAGGGATCGATGAACTACCTATGAGATGGCAAAAGTGCATAGATAGCAATGGTACATACTTTGATTAAATAAATATATTATATTAAAAAAAATCGACTTTATGTTCCTCCCATACAAAACGCCAATTTCATATGTAAGGACCTAATATTTTGGTGAAAAAAATTAAATTGTTGGATAGTAAAACAATAGTATTTCAAGCCGTAGCGTCCCGTTTTGTAGTTCGTATTATTTGAGGTTTCTTAAAATTTGACAGATAATAACCACAGAAAAAGTAAAATATGTCTAAAATTGAAGATTTAGTAACTGACATGTCATATTGTTCTGTAATACGGAAATTAATTCAATCTCCCCTTAACATTAATCTTGAGTTTAACAAACTCGAGTTGAGGGCCGACTGTAATACCGGGCCTATATTACAGAGTTTTAATAATATTTTCTATGTCGTGGATATAAAAGTGACCACGGTGTAGCGACTGGGTAGTTTCACATTTCATGAATTTAGAATCCATATAAGATAATAAATAAATTCGTTGCATGTTTTGTAGATGCCGTCAGACTTCTCGAGTCTTTTCGCCGTGGAGTGGAGCGTATAACACTTTGCACTTATACCGATCAAGGAAAAAGGCCCAAATTTGCGATCTGCGCACCCAAGTGACGGACTCAAGTTATTTTTCGATCATCCGTCATTATGATTATTTTTAGTTTTTTTTCTATGATTATTGTAATCATTTCCACGTCATTTTATCGTATTTGAGCAGTAGTTAGAAATCGTATCGTTTTTGTGAGTGACTGAAACAATCATTCTTATTAACATATTTTTTCTAATAGGTACGTGAAATTAGCTTATTTTAGTCACCAAAGCGAAGCTAATGGATACGTAGCAAGTGTTATGATATTGTACAAGAGCAAGGCAGACGTCATGTATTAGCTCGACGGAGCCCCTCCGTCAGCGGGACTTGATCCAAGTTTGATTGGCGACTCAGTACCTATCAGTGGTATGAAATATGTTAGATCATTGTGTTGTCCAATGAGCAGTAATCCAGAGTTGATCAGAAGACTTCATTGTGAAACGTCCTTGTATATTTAGACGTAAGAATACCACCAAAAAGAAATTCGAAAGGACAACAACATCACAGGAGACTAATTCAGCGGCATGATGAGGTTTCAGGATCTTTAAATCAAATGTAAACTGTTGTCAATCGTAATAGACTATAGTCGTTCGAAATTTGCTGGTTGCTCACCTCTGATCTTGAGCTTAACGTAAAATCCAAGGAGTAGGTATTATGCATTGCACGAGGTAAGAAATCCTTCTATATATTTTATCCTTTCTCCTTAATCTCGCCTTTCATACCTCATCTTGACTCAAGACATCTTTCTTTTTCTATGACAATAAATGGTATTTCTGAATGAAAGGATCTTTAGGCAAATAATAATAATAATAATAAGATGTAGCCAAAGAATCGGGATAAATCAATATTCTTTTAATAGAATCTTAATATTCTCATTGAAATACAAAACTATGAGTTAATTTTCTTTATTAATTTGAAATATATATTTTTTGTACATATATTTAATTTAACTAGATAAAGATGATATTTTATATTGGTATAGTTTCCGATAAATAACTTGAGAATTTTTGTCGTGGAGGGGAACCGTTTGCGCATATATCAACCAAGCACAAAAACACAAATTTTCGCTCTACGTACTCGACGTGATGTACCTACTCAAGATGTTTGCCGCTAACTATACATAGGTACATTATATTATTTTACTGTAAAATTTACATTTAAATTGACAAGAGATCTGTTCTGCGCAAGTGCGTCCACTTGAAAATATTCCGTTGGTAATAGAAATATGAAAAATATTTTTTTCTGAATCTATGCTGATATATAAACAAATAATAAAACATTAAAAATATAAATAAAAAAAATATTGACGAGCAAATAATGCACTATATAATGTAGTCATTTTACTTCTATTAAATACATATTTACACAAATATGCATTTCGCATTTTATATACCAGATCGCCATGGCAAAGGGAGCACTGGGAAAGCTCACAAGAGTATGGAAGGACAGGACCATTACGAAAAACACGAAGGCTAGACTCATCAGGGCTCTGATATTCCCGATATTCCTGTATGGTGTGGAAACGTGGACACTTAGGGAGTCAGAGCAAAAGAGGATCGATGCTTTCAAAATGTGGTGCTGGAGGCGTATGCTACGCATCCCATGGACGGCCAGATGAACCAATGTGTCAATTCTAGACGAGCTAAGGATCGAGGATCGTCTATCGACGATATGTTACAGACGTATCCTTCAATTCTTTGGACACATTGCCAGAAGGGAACCAGACTGCCTCGAGAAGCTTGTTGTGATGGGCAGCGTGGAGGGACGGAGATCTCGTGGTCGCTCACCGACCAGATGGAGCGATTTGGTTAAGTCCACAATGGGGTCTTCGGTGACTGGTGCTCTGCGTTCGGCCCAAAACAGATTGGCATGGAGGCGGGCCATACGTGTGGCGACAGACTACAGCCGCTATCCTCAGTCACGAGGAAAAGGACGAATGAATGAATACCAGATCATATTCATTTCTAAGTTGACAATTCATGAAAGCACATAAGTTTTATGATAATATCAATGTGAAGTCGATCGGACCTTTTAGTTTGGGCTGTAGATAGGACACAAAAATGATACTCCGTACATACAAAAATATCACGACGAAACTCAAAGTATATACTCTCTTCGTGATACCTGTCCCGTTGAGAAATTGATGTGAAAATACGTTTAATAATTGTGAAATCATGACTCTCCACTATTCCAAAGAAGTAGAGAGTAAAAAATAAGTTTGCCAAACTTTTCTCAGTTTAGAGCTATACAGAATGCATAATTTCAGGAGTCAAAGTTTAACCACATTCAGAAGGTGCAGAACTTTGCCATGAACCACTAAAGCGCGAAGCTTTCATGTAATATTGTATAGTGCATCATGTAAAGATCTGAGAAAGCTTTGTAGTGTTGTGAAGTTTATACATTCAAAAGATTAACATACGAGTTCACTAACACCAAACATGTTTAATAAATGCACAAATTCATTGAGGGGTATATACATCTTCCTACATTCCCTAAATTAATCAGAAATGTTTGTGCTATTGGTGAACGAAATCGGTCGAGGCAGGATTCGAATGCTGTCACTGGATTACTAGCCTAGCGCGCTAAACGCTCTGTCGTCGACCCATTTATGTTTAAATATTATTATTCGATCATTAATTTTAACAATAATTAAATAGTTAAATATGTACATACACATCTTCGTACATTCTCTATATCACGCATAAATGTAAACGTATACAACACACATCGACATAACTTTCTACCACCTTGGACACGTACTATGTACTTACGGACAAAGACATTACAGATATCTTGCTCCAAAAATATTTAGTATTATTAATAACGATACACTACCCTCCTCCACGCACAACAATTTAAAGCATTTGGTAACGCTTTGCCTTATAAATAAGGGCAGACAGGGATCGGAAACAGCACTAACACACATTTTAAATTAAATTTGCACACATATATATTGAACATTTAAATTATCTTACAAATCCAATAAAAATACATTTTCTTAGTTATGTAATCTTAATAATACACCTTCAATATTTAACCTTTGACTAAATGCTTTAAGAGTACTACCTCAGAACAGGCATTCAGCCTAGTGAGACAGTAAAATTTCAATATTTTTACCATGTAGGTATACCTTTATGAAATGTATTGTACTGATATATGTAAATAAAAAAATGCTAGTGCTATAGGTAAACGAAGTCGGTCGAGGCAGTTTGGGGTTCGAACTCACCATCATAAGTTTATTATTTTTCACCAGAGCAAACATTATATAAAAACTCTATTATTTCCAAAAAACAACGACTTATTTATGTGTAAAAACGTAAAGAAAAAACTTTATCCTGTATTAAGGGAAATATTTCACTTCAAACCATTGACTGTCGTAATAATCTATGGTTAGACGCAGTTGTTGTAAGCAACAAACAAATGTTAATTAAATATGAAAAATGTTTAAATATTATAAATAATATAATAAATGGTACATAAAAAAAATAATATACAGTATCTGGTTTAAAATGTTAATTTACAAATAGTTACATACATGTATCGCATGACATCCATTATCGACGGCGATAGTATAATGTATAGTTGAAGAATACGTACCAAACAATCAACCCTTAAAACTAAAATATTAAATATTTAAGATATTTTGTTTTCTATACAAACATGTATGTCAGGATAGGAGAGTGTGGAGGTCAGTCCTTTTTACTTACTCCGAGTATGATAACAGCTTTATGGTATGTATGAATGTATGTAAAGTATCAAACTATTGAGAGTCCCCGTAGGTATTTTGTAGTGTATACTGCCATACAAATTGTATAAAATAATGTCGTAACTTAATTATTTTTTTTTCCAAAAATTGTTGAAAAAAGATTGAGTGTAATTACTACTGTAATGTCAATTTTTTTATAAAAAAATTTACTAATTTATTGGTGTGTTTCGGATTATTTCGATATGTTAAAAATTTATGGAAATAAAGGCAATTACACATAATATATTTGAAAAAAAAAATCTTGATAAGTAAAATTTACTGTGAGATGATTAATATCGAAAGTCTCCAGAATGTGTGGCTACTTGATATAGTACCTGTTAGTTGCCCGAGAGATTATATAAAACTAGTTGCATGTAACACATGAGATCCAACTGTCGATAGCGATAGTATGTATAGTTGAAGAATAAGAATCAAACTATTTATTTATTTATCACACCATTTACGTAATCGTCATTAAAAATAGATAATTGATGCCCAACTAGCTATACCTGTTCTAGTGCTAGCAGTGTACATATTATTATATTTCACAGGAGATATATTTGCATTTTCATAAAGTATCTAAACAATATAAACTTAACTATTGTACATAGATTAAAAAATGGATTTGGAGTCATCATGATATGCATAAATTATACTATAAACCCATAAATCCAAATTATTGAAAATTTTAACACATGTTGGTATTTATGTCAAGATAGGACAGTATGGAGGTCAGTCCTCTATTCCTACCCGGAATATGAAAACAGCATGATGGTTCTGTATGTATGTTTGGAGATTAAGTATCAAACTATTAAGTCTTCTTACATATTGTGTATAGGCGACTGCCATACAAATTGTATGAAGCGTTGTCGTCACTAAATTCAATTTTCATAAAAATTGTTAAAAAAAAATTGAGATGTACTTCTGCAACATTGATATTTTTTATAGAAAATGAAATTATCTTGTTGGGGTGTTTCGGTTTTTTTCGATATTTAAAAAACAAATGGAAATATAGGCAGTAAAACTCATTAATTTATCATAAAAAAATATTTTTCTTAATAAAAAATGTTTGATGAAAATCCTGGAATTTCTTTGAAAAAAATCAATTTGATATTTTGTATTTTTCTATGTTCGTACCAATTTTCAGCGTTCTAGCTTTTATGGTTTCTGACATATATGGAAAAACAAAGTAAAAATACAAAAGTTGATAACCCCTGACTGAAACAAAAATTCTCAATTCTGAGTATAAAATTTTTGTAAATCTATAAGTTTTTATATATTCTGAAATTTTGGGCTCTCTAAATTGAGCGGATCAAAAGGGGGAGGGGGACGGGCACACAGACACACACACACACACACATACACACACACACACACACACACACACACACACACACACACAAAACTCACATAAAATGTTCTACTCCGAATTCTGAGTAAATCCATGTATTGGGAACATACATGCTGCGAAGCCTCTAAGTTGGTGTTTTTAGCATGCAAAAAGTCCACTACGCCATCCAAAATGTTCCTTCGTACACGCATCTTGGCTCAATACTGTCGATTCATTCAGAGAAATGAATTCTCATGAACGAATCGACAGTTGGAAAAATAAAATTTAAATTAAAATTTATCTAGACAGCCTCTGATTGAAACAGAAATTTCGAATTCTAATTTAAATTTTTTTAGGTCTTAAACTTTCTATATTTTCTGATAGTTTGGGCACTATGCATTCAGCGTATCAAAAGTTATAATAAAACACACACATCTGCACACCCAGGTATACTAAACGTCCTACTCCGAATTCTGAGATAATCCGCATAACATATTATGTATATGCTTTGAACTTTTTGACTGCAAAGTTAAAAACCATGATAACTAAAGACTACCAAATCTCGCCGATCTTGGCTTGAAACTTTGACGATGTGTCAAGAGAAATAAATGCTCTTGAACAAATCGACAGTTCGACAAAAATCAAATAAATTGTACTAATTTTATTCTTATGATCAAATAGATAAAGTTTAATTTGTATAAAGATTGTAATCGACATAATTGAAATGAGTGATTTCACTTATCTGGTGACGAAAACACATAAAATCTTGATTCTTGAGAAAGCTTCTAAAGAAAATTTAGGAACAGAATAATTTTTTTAGAGATGTTTATCCTGAAAAGCTGTAAATGTTAACAGCCGGCCGTGAATATGGTCTCTACTAGGGCATTAAACGGCTTCTCAGAGAGTCTTTTTGTGACCACTTAAGGCCATTACCCAGGAACTATTACGTCTTAATAGCGAACTAGCTGGTTTTTATCATACTAGAATGCTTAATTTATATTATATTTATTAAAAAGATAACACGTTAATTATATTTTTTAAATAGTTTTTTATACCGGCGCGGCGTTGCCCGAGAAGGTCAATGTGAAGCAATAAGCTAACTCATCACGAAAATGTTTTTGTTTGTTATGAAAATAACTTCAGAAAGAGTAAAAAATATCCAATATAATAATTGAAAATCAACATACATAAGGAAGTTTTTTAAAAATCAGTCCGCCCCGTCCCTTCAGTCTCTCCTGTCCCTCCTTCCGTCCCTTCTTCACAGTCTTATCTGTCCCTTCAGTCCCAAATGATGGACTTTGTGAAGTGGTTTAAAATTAGATTGAGTATAAGCACTGTAAAGGGTGTGGTGTTGGCCACAAAATTCAAGCTAGATTAGACCATGGGAACTGGTTTAAATGTAATTGAATATAAGTGTTCAAAAGAGTTTGGTGTTGGCCACAACTCACTCTTCAATGTCGCCTATGTACATACCATCACGCCACGTCCCTGTTATTGGTGGAAGCAGACAGAACCGAGCACCATACACTTTTCTTTGCATACATGCTTTTCAGTTATTTAACGACCGCAGTATGTATACTTTCATTCTGTTAACAATATCGTTCATCAAGAAACACTTAGCTCTTATATCTAAATTCTAATTAAAAAATGCATTTTTCAAATTGTATCTTGATTAATATCATTTGGAATTTAAATACTTGCAGTAAACTTGGATAAAAGACATTATATCTAATTGGCTGACCCATTTCCTAGTTTTTAATGGTCCTTGGTCCTTCCTACACACACTTTATCCTTCCGGGACTTACGAATCACACTGTTGGGGACGATTTTGATAATCCGAGAAAAATACGTGACGGTCAGACAGCCGTGGGAGCAACTGACTAAGTCCATAAATCAAATTTAATGAACCGAATTGGTCCCGAGGACTACACGACAGAGACCCTGTGCTGTTTTGTCCACACTGATTGAAAACTAAAACATTGAATTAATTCAATTTGAGTTTAACACAGCAAAACTTGGTTTGTGTCTTGTATGAAAAAGGTTTTCATCGTAGGTATATTTCTTTTTATCGATTAAATCGATGTCACATAACTCCGCTACTAGAAGAACAATTACACTGGTTGAAGTTCTCAGAGCGAGTCGACAACAAAATTTGTTTGACGATGTTTAATGTTTTGAATTACCTGGAACAACAATACATTCAAGAGGTATGTCAGAGAAAATAGCTCTCTGGGAGGCATCTCACACTCAGATCTTTTGGATCACAGTGCAACAACTGAGCTAATAAGGTGACTTACTATGATCGATGATTTGGTGCGAGTGGTCCTATATAGTAGATTGCTTCCAGATGTCTGCAGTACACTTTCATGAGCACCTTCTCAAAAGGATTGAAAAGAGATTTGTTTCTTAGAGCAACACAAGACCGAAATATAGGCGCACTTGGAATGATTTTTTTGCAACATAAGAAATAATATACACTTTATAAACATCAAAGATTAATAATATATTTAAAAAAAAAAAGATACTTAAGAACTAGATGCGGAATATAAACTGCTTCACTAGGTTAAAAACCAGTTCTGAAGCAGCTTATTATTATTATTTTTTTTTACATGTCTACGTAGGGGACACCAGCTATTAGGATTTGGGTCCATTGTACTCTTCCGAAGAAGCGCACTACGTAGCGTTGGGAGGGGTTTGCAATCTAGAAAAGAGTTTATTAATTCGGATTTTAAAAAGACCCGGGTTGTACGAAGGTGGAAACACAGAATTCGGAAGATCGTTCCACAGTCGGGCTGCTGTATTAATAAAGGAGTTCGAGAAGCGACTTGTTCGTATATGTTGAAGGTCCACTGTGAATGGGTGCTGCGATTGAGTAAAGCGAGTGACTCTGTTGCGAGTGGGTGGAGGAGGGACCAAAGATGCAAGTTCTTCTGAGCAATTCCCGTGGTAGTATCTATAGAATAAACTTAAAATACCGACTTTGCGTCTGTCTGTCATTATTATAATTATATAAGTATTGCATGTTAACGTAAAGTAGTTTATTAATCAGTGTCTTGTCTGTTTTTTTACCCATTTTTTTAATCCTCATTTATATTTTTAGTTTTCTTCAATTCAATTGGAAGCAAATTGAATTTATTTCTCTGAGAAAATGAAAAATTCTTGGAATGATTCTTTTAATATTAATATTGAAAAACGTATATCTATGAACAAATAATTGTTTTACGAAAAAGGACGCTCAGTTAGCTTGCCAAGATTTGACTGAAATTCAAATCGTCCATTCCTATGCTTATAATGTCCTTATAAAATATATTTTTAATATTATTTATTTATAGGCAGGCAGCCAAGACTGAGGTGTTTATGTCCACTGACGTAAAAACGTAGATAAACGTAAAAATGGACAGTGTTTTTTTACGTATTTCAAATTATTTTCTAGAAATACGGTGAAAAAGGTAAAAATGTATGCTAAAATCTATGCTAAAATAATAATTATTAATATTCTGAGGGCCATTGCTATTCATCTACTAGTCTTGAAACAATGTACGATAAATATTTTTCTTCCTGTATGTAGTTTAATTTCCAGCATCAGGATCGTGATGAAATTTATATGTTTGATAAAAAAGGAAAAATTAAAATCGGATAATGTAAATTACTATCGCTATAGTGAAAATTGAAGACTTTGATGATTCATCAGATCTTGATCAAATCGAAACGACACCAATCGGAAGATACCTCTACACACAAAACATTTTCTTAACGATTTCATATCAAATTTTTACATTTGTGTACGGTTTACGGCATACAAACAAAAAAATCACGAAGAAAATCAAAGTATGGACTCGACATGATACTCATTAAGAAATTGATGTAAAAAAATGATGACTTTCCATTATTCCACACAGAGTAAAAATCACGTGGAATTATCTCACCGTTTTTGGTAGTTGGTTAAAAACGAAAATGCATGGACGATTTATAACGACTAAAGGCTCATTGGTCGCTCTATTTTAACATTACTCCTGTCCTACTTTCTGACGACAAGCGATGTGATAGCGAACGGACAGTATGGGATTGAGGAGATCAAAAGGATTTGTGAAATATACTTTCTTCTCTTAATACATTCTATTCTATATACTAAGATATTCTGTACGCCTGTTACAATCATTTATATCACTTATCCAATCTATCCTAACTAACGCTTTGTGTACTTATTACACATTGTACATATATACATAGGTACCTACCTACATATGTACTATTAAGTTTACTGTGAAAACGTACGTACGTGATATAACACTGTTGGTACCCTTACATTGAAATGTATGGAAATTCATATTACTACATTTTGTTTTAAGTATTTTTATTCTAGCATTTAATTTATCATAATAACGATTCATCTTATACCTTATATAAATAATACTTAGTGATATAATAAGACGAATTAAACGAATATGCTGTTAAGCTGGAGGTACCGACTTAGAATAATACTTCTACTCGATTATCATCGTTTTCGGGAAGATATCTGCCGTGATGGTCTGAATAAATGAATGTTAATTTATATTATTATTAAGTGATTTGATTTGAACTGAATTAAACCTTGTTAATTAATTGAGAACTTAAATAAAATATTGCGACATGAATCACTGCAAAAAAATACTTAACGTTATTTTTATAATACTGCGCTTTTTCGCCGATAGATGGTGACGGTAACACATGTAAATTTGCATATCCACCTATTGGCGACAACATGTTGCAAGTTTAACTTCAATCTTAAAGAATCATCGTTGCTAAAGTTGTTTACTCTATTACTGGAGTCCCGCAGAAAGCTCTGGAACTTTAGCAAAGATACCTACCTATATTTCTGTCCTATAACTCCTCTCAAAGTTTACAAAGTATTTCTTTCAATATGGCAACATGAAGGTATCTGAGGAGATTAACTAACTCGGTGGTTGATTTGAGGGGAAAATCTGATTAATTTTTTATCAAGAGTCTATCATTTGAAAAACTTTTACTCGAAGAAGATTAAGAATCGATACAGTGTTGGTACCTAACTTTATATTTTATACACAAGTGATAATAACTAAATCAATCATAAAATTTAAAGTTTACTTCGTTACCACCATCCGTTGAGCTAATGGGGGCCTTAAAAATTAAGGATTTTAGAGGATTACAAAGAATTATTATACTTTGTTCGCAAGGAACAAAAGTTATAGTTCCACTGCACGTAATACATTCTTATTTTCCCGCCAAACTGCAAAGCAGTTTTTTGGCAGAGCAGATTCTCTCTTTCACATAATATTATAAATTTCACATATAATTATTTCAATAAACTTATCTCAAATATTAAAGATACAGAGACTAAACAAAAATTTGAAAAAAAAAAAAATGAAATTCGAAAGAAAAAAAAAAAAACAAAAAGTCATTCAAAAAATAAAAACTTCATCATTAAACTATAAAAATACAAGGAAACTTCAAAAACATAACATTAGACAAAATGCAAAAAACATTAGATAATATTACCTATAATATTGCAAAATGCAAAAAAAATGCAAAAAAATGCACTTTATGAAATGATCAAATCAATAATAATGTCAAAATACATACATATCATCGTACCATGACCCTCACGAGGCAGGCAGAGAGAAAAGAAGGCCACATTTTTCTATCTTGACACATATTCATCGTCCGTTTTTCGCGTTTCTTTTAAATGTCAAAATCAACGATTAATTTGTTGATTTTGAAGCAAAAAAGCGGACGTAAGCAAAATGATGTACTTAAATGATTAAGAAAAACTAGTTGCTTGTAACACATGATATCCTACTGTTGATGGCGATAGTATGTGTATATTGTTAAAATACGTAAAAATTCATGTATGTTATAAATAATGATAAATTAATGCACCAAACTATAAAAACTTAATTGTTGAATATATTAAAATATTAATTTAAACATAAATTCCTACACAAAACATTTATGTCAGGATAGGATAGTGTGGAGTTCGGTACTTTTTTCCTATCCAGAATATGTAAACAGCTTGATGTTATGCATCTATTATCAAACATATCCGTAGAAATTGTATATTCTGCCATACAAATTGTATGAAGCGATGTCGTAACTAAATACAATTTCAATTGTTAAAAAATTAAGTTGTACCTACTGCAAAAATGTATTAATTTTGATAAAAAAATTAATTATCTAGTTGGAATGTTTCGGCGTTTTTCGATATTTAAAAAAAATGGATATTAAGGCAGTTAAACACAGAAATTTTTCCAAAAAAAAATATTTGATAAACTCTGGAACTTAAAAAAAATGAGATTTTGTATTTGTTTATATTTATATCAATTTTCAGAGTACAAGTTTATGTGGTTTTTGAGACCTATATGGAAAAATAAAGTAAAAATTCAAAAGTTGATAACCCCTGATTAAGTCAAAAATACAAAATTTTGGGCAATTCTTTGGAAATTTTGAGTACCTTTTTTTATACTTTGTCGGCGGTACTAATAACGAAAAAGTAGCGAGGTTGAACCATGGAATAGAGTGACTAAAACCTAACGGCTAAAAATCTTACTAATAACCAAGTTTTAAAACTTCTATTTTATTCCATGGTTTATATCACCATGGTAACGCTAAACCCTCCGGGCCCCTAGTTTAGTGGTGGAATAGCGAATTCGTGAGCTGTCAAAAGTCAAATAGACCGCGCGTATTGTATAAATTTTGACATTTTTAAAGAAATACTTTTTTTAATTATGGACGACAATCTGTTTGATTATAGAATCGGCGATTTTGAAAGATCGTTTCAAGAAATAGAGCAGGTGGAAACAGTTTTTCGAAGCCACAAAATTTATATGGTGCGTTGTAATCCGTTTGTTGATTACGACGACATTAATTTTAGAAGAAAGTACAGATTTTCAAAGACAGGAGTAACACATCTCGTAGATTTATTTGGAAAAAGGCTAATAAATGAAGATATTTATTTTCCATTGACAATTTTTTTAAAATAAATGTAATAAGTTAAATTATTGGGAATTCAACGAAAACGTAACGATACATAAACAGTAAACCGTCAAAACCATGCAGTAAACAAACAATGACAAACATAGAAATACGATGATTCTCGATAGATGTCATAGATGACGGCTAATAAAGTCATAGAGAATGAACAAAAAAAGCATAAAGTAAAGAAAAATTCCGAAATTCCCGTTAAATGGCTGCGTTCACTCAACATTCATTCCGTATTCCATGGTTTACTTAGTCCTTGTACATTTTTACATTATTAGTCAGAACTCACTAAACCACGAATTAGTGCCTAATACGTGGTTTACGTAGTGCGAGGTTTAGTTGGCTAAAACGAGTTTTAACCAAAATGTTATTAGTACCGCTGTGTAGGTTTTGTAGGCAAAAAAATGTTTTGCTCCGAATTCTGAGGAAATCTATGTATTTATATGCTGTTAAGCCTCTAAATCGGTGTTTTTTGGCTTGTATGTTGAAAAAACATGAAAAATATAGACATATCGCGGATCTTGGCTTGAAACTTTGTCGACCTGTTAAGAGAAATAAAGTCTCTTGAATAAATCGACAGTTGGAAAACAAATACAAAACAAAATTCAACTTTACTAACTGAAATGTAAGAATCACGAACAACAGACAAACACGTATGAGACGATGCATGAATATTGACGAAGCGATGAATATGTGTCAAGATATAAAAACGTCGTGGTGTCGGTTCTCTCGGCCTACCCCGTCAGGGAAATGGTCTAATGGTATGTTTGTACTTACTTAATCTATATATCGAGTAATGGGTCTTGAAATGGAATTCATTATCTCCTTACTGATGAAGAATTGAAGAATATATGACACACCTCGCTAGAGACAGTGATATAGATCACAACTCTCAGTCATGAGGTAAACGAAGCTGAGAAAGATAGAGGTAGGTACCAATATTTTTGAAATGATTATAAATATTTTTAATAAATATTAAAATAACTTCTAATACCCATATACGCAATGATTGTTTATTTTTTTTATTAAAATGAATTGTGTATTTTCCGTTAACGAACATCCGATTACAACGCGCTAGTAAAAATGTCTTCGAATCCGAGCAAACATGACATGTACTTAGTTGAAGGTTGTTTGTATAAAAGGGGAAGAAGATGGGTATATATGGAATGAGTGTGAAAGAGGAGTCTTGCTTTCATTGCCGACAAAAATTATTCCTTTGAGGTTCGCCAATGAAATATTATAATGTATCGGGTTCTACCCAATCATTGAGTGTTTGTCAAAAAGAAAAAAAAATATCGGAAACATCGCCAAGAATGCAAAATTTCGGCGTAAAAAAAACCCTTCATTTTTTTACGAAAACTCCGCAGTCCAGTAGTAAACATCCTCCATATTTATGTAAATAAATGCTAAAGTTGAGTGAGTGGTAAGCCATTTGGATTCGGTGCCGGCGTTTTGTGAACTATTCTCAGCTAAAGAAAATTTTTACTAACTCATATTTTACACAAATCTTACTTGTCTGAGTGAAAAAACTGTGTAGGCAATAAATTTGACACTTGCACCAGCAAGGTATATGAGAGTATTACATTAGAGTTTTGATTATAAACATTATCAAAAAGAATTGTTCCAAAGTCGTAGTTTATTCATCGAATATCAGAGGGTAATCTATTTTTTCACACTATAGGACCAATAACATTAAAGATTTGTTTGTATTGTCAAGAAAAGAATATTCCAAGATCTTAGTTTATTTATTGAAAATCAAACACACACACTATAGGACCAATCACATTTTGTATTAATTATTATGTTATCAATTAAAATTACTCTAATGTCGTAGTTTTTTCATTGAAAAAATACGAATGAAAGTGAAATTTTAGTGATATTTTATTGTTTAACATTTAACATGGAAGATGTTTTACAACATAAAAAGTGCATGGAAACAGAGATGGATAAGTGCGGAATGCCACAACAAGTCCCTGATTGCGGATCCCACAGTGCAAGTCCCTGGCTTCAACCTGCCTCGAAGACTTTGGTTTCAACTCAACAGAATCCGCACAGGCCAGGGGTGCTGTAACTACCTTCTCTGGAAGTGGGGGAAAATAACCTCTCCCAATTGCGAATGCGGAGCGGAGACTCAGACGGTGGCACATTTGGTGGGGGAGTGCACCTTACACGGATTCGAGGGAGAGATGGAGGACATCCACAGACTCGTCCCAACGGCGGTCGACTGGCTGACAGCAGAGTTTCGACTTTGAGCCAAGCAGATGCCGATGCCATACGCAAAGTAAAGTAAGTTTAACATTTTAGGTTGATAGATGAGTGAAATATTTCCATTGTTCGTATTGCCGAGGATACAAGTGGCATGATGCCATCAAAGTATCGGAAGTAGCTTGCATGGCGAAAAATGACACGTGCCATTTTGTTTTTTCTCTTTGTTATCTGCATTTTTAGATTATTATTGGTATTCATTTATTATTTCATTTGTTATATTCTTATAATATTTTTTTGTTTATATAATCTGTTTTGACATCTTTATATGTATGTATTTAAAGGTTTATTTATATTTTTATGCATTTTATTTGCTGTTCTGTTTCTTAGCTTTTTTCAAATGCGTCATTTTTTTTCACATTTTTTGTTTTTTTAGGTATATATAATTTTACTAGTTCCATCTCTTCTGAACCATTTGCTTTTATGTACTTTTCGTGTTTAACATGCCATTTGAATTTTTAGTTTTTTGAGTGAATCAAATGTTTTCTTAATGCTTTAGTTTTTTGTTTCTTAAAAAAAATTTGTATTGTTTCTTCTTAAAAAATAACTTTTTTATTTTAATGTTTTGATAGGTACATGTGTTTCGTTTTTGTTGTATGTATTTATCTCGTGTTTTAATATTGTTTTATTATGTATGTGTAAAAAGTGTAAAAAGATTTCTAAGCCGTTAACTATAAAAAATATATAAAAATAATATTAATATCATTTAATGATTCGGCGGATATTTTGTGGTAGTTAATATAAACCATTTTTGAATTATTAATTAGCTATAAACCACTTGTTTTTTGAGTCACTTCGCGACATGTTTCGGAAGCGCTGTCCTTCCATCGACCGGCGTGTCGAGACTAACATGTTGAATTTGTGTGTATCTGTCTGTGAAGCGAGGGGGGTGGCGGTTGAGGGTTGGTTGGGTTAGTGGGGGGAGGGGAGAATTGTGAAGTGTTTTTGTTTTTGATGGGAAATATATTAAGTATTGGAGATCAATAACCACAAACTAAAACTATTACATGAAACACAGAATAAAGGATACCGACTTAACAACTACGAAACGCTCGAAATATGTACATAAACACATAAATTCCGGTATAAAACTTATAAATAACCATACCTTTCATAACACCTCTCCAATACTTAATATATTTCCCATCAAAAACAAAAACACTTCACAATTCTCCCCTCCCCCCACTAACCCAACCAACCCTCAACCGCCACCCCCCTCGCTTCACAGACAGATACACACAAATTCAACATGTTAGTCTCGACACGCCGGTCGATGGAAGGACAGCGCTTCCGAAACATGTCGCGAAGTGACTCAAAAAACAAGTGGTTTATCCAACTGTCGATTTGTTCAGGAGAACTTTGTTCTCTTAACATATCGACAATGTATCAAGCCAGAATACGCGAGAATTGTATGGAGAGGTCTACTTTTTTCATGGATTTTCCAACTTTGAAGTCAAAAAACACCAACTTAGAGGCTTCGCAGCATATATGTTCCATACACGGATTTACTCAGAATTCGGAGTAGAACATTTCGTGTGTCTGTGTGTGTGTGTGTCTGTGTGTGTGTCTGTGTGTCTGTGTGTGTCTGTGTGTCCGTCCCCCCCTTATAACTTTTGATCCGCTCAATTTACAGAGCCTAAAATTTCAGAATATATAAACAGTTACAGGCCTACAAAACTTTTATACTCGGAATTTTGAATTTTTGTTTCAGTCAGGGGTTATCAACTTTTGAATTTTTATTTTATTTTTCCATATATCTCAGAAACCATAAACGGTAGAACGCTGAAAATTGGTACAAACATAGACAAATACAAAATCTCAAATAAGTTTTTTCAAAAAAATTCCAGGGTTTCTCAAACATTTTTTATTAAGAAAAATATTTTTTTTATGATAAATTTATGAGTTTAACTGCCTATATTTCCAAAACTTTTACAATTATCGAAAAAAGCCGAAACACCCCAACTAGATAATTTAATTTTCTATAAAAAATATTAACATTGTAGTAGAAGATCTCAATTTTTTTTTAACAATTTTTTTAAAAATTGAATTTAGTGACGACATCGCTTCATACATTTTGTATGGCAGTCGCCTATACACAATATGTAAGAAGACTTAATAGTTTGTTACTTCATCTCCAAACATACATACATACCATCATGCAATTTGCATATTCTGGGTAGGAAAAAGGATCTTCTTCCATACTATCCTATCTTGACATACATACCTACATATGTTGTATAGAAAACAAAATATCTGAAAATATTCAATAATTTGTATCTATGGGTTTATAGTTTGGTACATATTCTTCAACTATACATACTATCGCTATCGACAGTTGGATCTCATGTGTTACATGCAACTAGTATATTTTTAGAACACGCAGAATTTTAATTTATTTTGAGCTTATCCAATTGTAAATTAACATTCAGTAGTAAGACAAATAAATATCTCCAAGCATGTAAAATATCATATTTGCTGCCAAGTGGTATGTCTGTAGAGGGGGATACACGTGCAAGGAGCTGGTACGATATTGTGCAGGCATGTGTAGGTATCTTGGTTTATACGCTGAGTTAATTTTGCTATCTATTCTGTTATAAAATAATATACATCGTCGGCTCGCTGTTGCTTTTATTTTGGGAAAGTGTTTCACTGGATGTCCCGTTAAAAAAATTAAACGCCCCGCCCATGAGCGTCAGGTTACATTTTCAAAATTCAATTTAAAAAACAAAATTGAACAGCAGTAAAAAATACCTATTAATCAAGGAGACGTCTTACATTATAAATTTCTATGAATAATTTAATTATCTGAATAAAGCTTCCCCAAACTTGGATGCTTAATTAAAAACCCAACATAGAATCTTAATTACGGCTTGCCTTCAATAATTTTTCCTCATAATATTTTCTAAATTGAAACACCACTGAAATTGCTAGGGCTAGGCGTATACAGTATACATATTTATATCTTCTTTTTCTTTCGTTTCTTTGGGAATTTGGGACTCTCTTCAATTCTGTGTAAGAGATCCACTTCATGTCGTGGCACATCCTCTGTCAGTTGTTTCCACAACCATTCCCTCCAAGACAATTTGGACAACATGGCCTATCCAACATGTACTGCCTATGTATGTCAGTTTCACAGACTCTGTACATGTTTCATTTGTGGTTATCAATAAAACGTGATTTTATTTATATGACTAGCAAACATATGACAAGCATAGGTTACAAAATATTTACTTATATCAAGACGTTTCTTGCAGTCGACGACAAACACAAACACACATAGGTACCTTCTTCCTACGATTCGTTGAAGTCGTTTTATAACATGTTTGTGTTTAGCTCCGACACCAAAATGTGATTTGATGTAAATATACGATTTATTACCTTTGTGTTTGTTAGTTAGATGTAAAATTAACGTGCTTTTAGTTAGCTAAATTATTTAATTATTTGTATTTTTTTACTACTCACCTACCCAAGGGGATATAGTTAAGTTATATATTCGCAATTTTTAATGCTATTTTTTTTTGCAGATCAACAACGAGTATCATGCTGATATTGTATACTGAAAGTTTCATCACATGCATGTGTGTGCTTTGTACGACGTGTTTATTTTACTTTACCGATTATATATTAAAGTACTCATTTGATTCTTTTTAAATTTTGTAAATTTGCATATCTAATATACGCTTAGACCCCATTAGATTTTGAGAGATATTTGAATAGTGCTTCTCAATTTTTTAACTGTCACATATTTCAAAGTGACCCCAAGCTAAGGAAACTTAAAATTTGTTTTTTTTTATTCTAATTGGTAAAAAGACCAATCACTTGTATAAAACGGCATTGATGAATTATCAAGTTTTCATAGCAAAATATTTTAATCAAAAATAATTTAACAAACTCATTTCATGAAAGTGCTGAATATTTTCCATTATACTTTAATACTTTGTGGAGTAGGTTAGCGTTGGCCACATCCCACTCGTTGCATTACTTATGTTTTAAATTAATTTAATTGAAACTTAAGTATTCTTCTTTTAAATATTACGGTAGACATTAGACTTTCAAATATTTTTATTCTGAGATTTTTTAATGTTTATTATCCGTATGAAAAGTAACGTACAATCAAAAAAAGTTTGTGCCCACGAACGTAGGTAGGTACATTTTCCTCTTGTCCAGATTGTAAATATTGTCTCTTTGTAAACATGCTCTCCTGATATGCGGTTTGAATGTCAGAATGGGTTTGCAGAATGTGCGAGGAGGTCGCTGTGGGCGTGATTGGCGCCCGGCGGACGGGACGGTTCGCGCACGGCAAAGGGCAGTTTGTTGTGTCGGTAATTTGTTCTCCACCGTATAGCGATTCTGCCACCCTGATACACTCGGTTGGCAAATGACGCTGGGGTGACGCACTTACAAACCCAATAAAAAAATAATAAAATTCAAATAAACACGATCATCACTGTCGACCATTCAGAACCTTCCTACCATTTTGTAATTTACTTGCTCTTGTATACAACGTTAAAATGTACTTGTAAATAAAGGTACAATACATTATACCAAATAAAGTCCTCGTTTTATTCATTCCAAGTATGTTTCACTAGCAAAATATTATGTAAGTGTATTTTCCTGCCACTTATACAAAAAAAAACGTGCATAAAATCATTCATTCATACTACCACGGCATAGCCCACAAAATGGGATAACCAGCGACAGGTGCGCGGGTGTGCATGACAAAGGAAGCACAACACATTTGTGTATTCTCATAATCCAATACGTAAAAGCAAACTCTTAATTCGTTATATTAAATTTACTCTTATTTTTAACATACATAATTATATGGTATAGTGAAGAGTTATGAATTTGGGTTACAGAGATTAAGATAGCATCGAGTGTGGCGCACGTCATGTCCCACGATGGGAGCAACATGCACGCACCAAGAAACAGTGGTAGCAAACGCTAGTGGAATCCGAGTGCCCGAATATTGGGACCTACAAATATGATGGTGCCCCGGGCACGGAAAGTGTGTAAGTATATGAAATAATGTTTATATCTTTAACAGAGTGATGAGACCTCTCGTCTACCACGAGGAAACATCAAGCCATGGTGTGGGGAAGAAAAGGAGAGACAAATGATGGTGACACTATGAAATTGTAGTAGTACGGCGCATTTATTCAATATATCAGCATTGTTCGTCCATGGAAATTAAATAATAAAAACGAAAAAAACACAACAACATCAGAGTACAAATAACAAAACAAACCGATAACGATCCAACTCTTAAACCCAACCGAGCACGAAGAGACGCCGACCAGAAGGTCCAGCCCCAGGGTACAGCGACATCCTTTCTCCAGGCATGCCACTGTCTTCCACGTGGTGGCTGAAAGTCCGGCGGGGCCCAGCCTTTGCGTCAGGCTGGCAGGTCCTTCTCGTACTCGGCATAGTTTCCTCTTCTCTGCAAGGCAGTCACCCATGGCTGGCTCCGTGCCACACGGCAACGCTATGAAGGCGCATCTCGACAGAGGTGGCAGGCCAGCTGGGAGCCTCACCGGAGGCGAACCGACGCTCCAGACGACACAGAAAGCCCCTCGTGGTCCAATCTGCGAGCCGCCGCGTTCCCTGCTGCGGTGGCCCAACACTGCGCCCTGCCTCCACGCCTCTGCCCTGTTGATGCCCTCATCTTGGCTCCGTAGCACCGGCAGCGTCCATGCGCGTGACGTGTCCTGTCAAGCAGACCTCCTGCGCCGTCGAAAATATGGCCGCCATCGGGACGCGCGTGTCGACCGATGACGGCGTCGTACCAAACCGTCCGTCTTCCACCAGAGTTGAACGCCAAGAGAGCCCGTGCCATAGCACGTGCTAGCTGCTAGCTGAAAGTTTCGGCCCGCAACGAGCGCTAGCTGCTTTCAGAAATGTTGCCGTGGAAAAAAAAATAAAAATCGTTGTTTTTCGGCAATATTTTTTTCGGGCATAACAAGAGGATACAAGAAAATTAAATAAGTAAGTACCTAATTACCAACTTACATAGCTGACAAGTCATTGGGTAGCTTGCCTGACTACTTTTTACGCTTGTGCAACATTCACTAATTATTCCGTTCATAATTGAGTTTCCACATCAATCCTATTTTTGGAAGTTGTATGTAATGTGTGGGTACTTAGATTTGATAATGAACGATGCGGATTTATTAATAGACCCTTCGATGAACCCAAAATAATCTATATACATCATATTCCTGGCAACACATAACGTTTAATTATCTTACAGAATAGCTGATCAACGACAATTTTGCATCATAAACTTTCCATTACCTAAATACATGATATTTCTTTTACCTACATCATATCCTTATAGGTTGAAGTGTCAATGGGCTGGGCATATGGCTCGACAGGGAGATACTAGGTGGGCCCTGGACCAAAAATAGAAGTGTTGGAAGACCCCCCAAAAGGTGGTCCGATGACATGGTTCAGCAAGCTGGAAGGACCTGGATGCGAAGGGGGAGAGACAGAGACGAATGGAAAAGAATGAAAGAAGCCTACATCCAGCAGTGGAGGGAGGAAGGCTAAAGAAGAAGAAGATCCTTATACTAAGCATTATTTACTTTATTTTTGCAACGGATATCACGAATACTGAATGAATTTTTAGTTATTTATTCAGTTAAGGTTGTTCATATAAGGAATAGTTGGGAGCCTACATAAATACTATCAGTGATTTTATCAATAAATTATTTTACAATATAATATGACATCTTATTATTCTTCTTCAACCTATTTCCATCCACTTCTGAACGAAGGCCTCCTCCTCTTGACTCCAATCGTCCTGTCCTGTGCAGTCTGCAACCAGGACACGCCAGCATATCGTTGTGTGTCATCCCTCCACCTCAGTTGCGGTCGCACCACACTTCTCATTGTCGTACGAGGTATCTAACTCTCTATGTCCTCTTATCATACGAGTTTCTGGCTACATATCCCGCTCATGCCTTTTTCAGAGTCCCCACACGGTTAATTATAATATTTTCTCTCACCGTTTCATTTCTTATTTATCTCTCAGTGACAGACCAAACATGGTTCTTTCCATAGCTCTTTGAGTCACTCGCAGTATCTTCGGCACTTACACACACGCTTCATACACTTTCCTTTTAAGGTTTGTTGGTATTATTCGGTTTTTCAAGATAAATCCTATTTTTCCGAAGACGCCCAACTTACTCCAATCCTTCTTTTGAATTCAGTAGTCTGGTTTTCTTTATTAAGTTGAATTCCATGCCTCAGGTTTCGATCTTAATCTGGAAGACAAACTTTTTAACATCTCAATAGAGACGAAGTTGGGATATTATAGAAGAACCAGGAACTCAAGGTACCTACATGACTTACGACTTTTCATCGGCTGGTGTACTTGTTCACTTTATGCGCTTGCGCAACGTTCACGAATTATGCTTTCTTATTGAGTTCCCTTATCAATGAAATTTTTGAATGTTCTATATATTTACATATATAGTTCTGTATATTGGAAACACTGGTTAGTTGGAAGAAATTGCCATATGGCAATAAACTCACCACGCAGGGTGCATGGTGCTGGCATTTTTATTACAACTAGTTTCGGAGACGTAACCACTCCTTCGTCCGGACAAACTTTTAATAAACTTAGATACAATGTACATAATGTGACCCGTGTGCCTAAATTATGTATCGGAAAGATGATGGGCGGACAATTCTTTGGAAGAATTGTATGACAATTATTGACAATTCTATTTTCTTTCTTGGCGGACATTTTCTTCATCGTTGGAAGCAGAGGTTGTCTAAGGAAAATATTAAATAATGCAGTATTTATTAAATGTACCTACTTGATTATTAATTATTTTTTGTTTTTTTATTTAAGTCTTTTTTATCTCTAATGCCTCCAAGTTATCTAATCTTAAACTCTCTTTATTTATGTGCAAGATAATATAGCTTGTTTGTGAATTGAAAGAATGATTATTTTCAATCAAATGATTGGCGAATTCTAAGAAATTGTTACTTTTTAAACATCTTAAATACTCCTTAATTCTGATATCAAAATTTCTACCTGTTTTATCTATATAAAAATATTCACAATTTAATCTATAGACCCTCGAATTACTTAAAACCGTGTCTTTATCTTTATTATTTTTTAAAAACATTCCTAGATTATTACTAGTATAAAAGGCTGGCTGATTCTCATGGTAAGTTTTTTATTAGCTCTGATTAAATATACTCAACATGGTTAGACACTAAGATATTTTATTTAATTATATTAGTTAAAATGTGCCACAAAGAATTAGCAGCAAAGTATGAAGACATACATTTTGATTTAATTTTATACTCCTGATATTATGCAAAATGTATAACATATGTTTTAGGTATATGGAGAATGCTGCGAATACCATGGACTGCAGATATATAGGATCGCCTGTCAACAATCTATATACAGCGCATCCGCTACAGTTGGTTGGCCGTTTGGTTTCTGTGCGGGAGTTCTGGGCTCGACCCATATCAGAAATTCCCCGAATAACCCGTTCGAGCAGAGATTTATTTAAATTAATTTCTCACGCAAATAGTGCTTCTCTGGGATAGAAACACTGATGTGTTGTAGAAATTGAAGTGTTTCTTATTATTTTCTCAAATATCTTAAACCCTTCGATGACCGTACTACATGGAGGCGGACCATTCGGAGGATGATTGAGTGTAGTCACCATCCTTAGTCGTGAGGCTAAGGAGGACGAAGTAGAAGTGGTGGTGTGTTTACAGGGAGACATCAGACGGAAGGGACTGAAGGGACTTGTTCGGGCGTTTAAGATCCAGGCTACCCATATTCCATCCTTATTGTCACCACGCTGAGACCAGACGTCACCCACCGCCGCCCAGAGAAGAAAGTACCTACCCACAATTCGGAATCTTCATTTCAATATTTCAAATAATTCGGAACATATTCAATAAAAAGGAACATTCAATTGTTTTTTGTTAGTTACAATTTTTCACACGCTGTTAATCCGCCATTCATATTTTCAAGAACACTTTTACATTCCCCACTAAGTATTGTGTACCATTTTAAGAAGAATTAGGTAAGAAGCTCTGTTCGAGAAAGGCGGAAGGCAACGTCCGGTGCATCGCCGAGAACCTGGGTAAGTCGATCTCAGTTCCTGATGATAAATTTCTCAATATCCCAATATGTCTTATCCCAACCCGACCAATACCTTCAAAATATACAGTCCACTTAAGCGAGTCGGGCAGTATCGTCAAGAGCCACAACATGACTGAAGGGATTGGAGAGACATTGAAACGCGTGTCTGGTACCAGCATGTTTTACAAAAAAAATGTTTTTTTTTATCAAAAATCTATGTAAAAAGGTACTAGAAAACTAAGATCGTTCATTTGAACTCCTTTGAATCAATCAATTATTTGTACAGCTATTATAAAGTGTTAGCAAGTATAATTATGTACGTAATTATATCACTAATGTGTCAGTTATATTATGCGTATCTATAATATTCATACAAAGAGACAGTCAAGTCTGTAGCAATATGGCGCCAGTCTGAAATGTAATGGGTGGCCTCAACTTCTAATCAACACGTAACAAAATAAATGGCAGCCCACGAGATGAATCTTCTTGTTATTATAGGCCACACGATAGCGAATGTGCGACCTCCCTTAGTCCCTCATCATCATACACCCGCCCCCCCCCCCGTGTGACGTCACAACACTACTTATGTCAGGCGTGGGTGAAGCGACGAAGTGGGCCGTGTAAGAATAGCGGTGACAAAACTGTGCGGAGGGCATGTTTACAAAGTCTATCGACAGAGTCAAATATATTACATAATATTTTATTTATTTTTATTTTTTATTTTATTTTACAAAGGACAGCACACAGTACATGCATACAATTATTAAAATTAAATAAATAAAAATACAAAAATAACATGTACCTCTTACGTACTATACCTAGTATGTTCAATTAAACTTTTTTATTCTTGCTATTCCCACATACAGGTTATGTCTTGTGGGATTTTTGACTGATATTCTTATGATATTTGGAATTAATTCGTAAAATTAATAATTACTAAAAAAAATCGTCATTTAAAGTAAATCTTGTTTTATATATTGTTCCTATTTATGAATTTGACAATTAAATTTATTATTAATTAGATACAGTGTCATAATAATATGTCATTAATAGAATGAAAGTGAACACATTCAGATGGTTTGGACACATGGGGAGAATGAATGAGGAACACCTGACGAAGAAAATATACAGTACGGACAGGAATGGAATGAGGTCGGGGCCGCCCAAGGAAGGGATGGAACGGTATTTTGAAAGATGGAAATGTCAAAGCATGAATAACAGACGAACATGTATAAGACGATGTGTGAATGTCGAAAATACTTTGGTATATTATTATATTATATTATTATTTCGTGGCTCAGTTGGTTAGATATCTGACTGCTGAGCTAAAGGTCTCGGGTTCGATTCCCGGTGGAGACACAGTTTTCAATTGTGTTTTCAGTCTGGATCTGTGAGACGATTAATATCGTAAGTCTCCAGAATGTAGCAACTTGTTATTGGGTGCGTGTTAAATTAATATTTGACATAGTACATGTTAGTTGCCCGAGAAGCATTATCCAACTGTCGATTTGTTCAGGAGAACTTTGTTCTCTTAACATATCGACAATGTATCAAGCCAGAATACGCGAGAATTGTATGGAGAGGTCTACTTTTTTCACGGCTTTTCCAACTTTGAAGTCAAAAAACACCAACTTAGAGGCTTCGCAGCATATATGTTCCATACACGGATTTACTCAGAATTCGGAGTAGAACATTTCGGAGTAGAACATTTCCTGTGTCTGTGTGTCTGTGTGTGTGTGTCTGTGTGTGTGTGTCCGTCCCCCCCTTATAACTTTTGATCCGCTCAATTTACAGAGCCCAAAATTTCAGAATATATAAACAGTTATAGGCTTACAAAAATTTTATACTCAGAATTTCGAATTTTTGTTTGAGTCAGGGGTTATCAACTTTTGAATTTTTACTTTATTTTTCCATATATCTCAGAAACCGTAAAAGCTAGAACGCTGAAAATTGGTTCAAATATAGACAAATACAAAATCTCAAATTACTTTATTCAAAAAAATTCCAAGGTTTCTCAAACATTTTTTATTAAGAAAAATATTTTTTTCATGATAAATTTATGAGTTTTACTGCCTATATTTTAAATTTTTTTAAAAAATATCGAAAAAAGCCAAAACAACCCAACTAGACAATTTAATTTTCTATAAAAAATATTAACATTGTATTTGTACATCTCAAATTTTTTTTAACAATTTTTATAAAAATTGAATTTAGTGACGACATTGTTTCATACAATTTGTATGGTAGTAGCCTACACACAATATATAAGAAGACTTAATAGTTTGATAGGTACTTAATCTCCAAACATACATACAGAACCGCATCATGCTGTTTTCATATTACGGGTAGGAAAAGAGGACTGACCTCCATACTGTCCTATCTTGACATACATACCAACATGTGTTAAAATTTTCAATAATTTGGATTTATGGGTTTACAGTTTTATTCTTATAATTCAACTAAACATACTATCGCTGTCGACAGTTGGATCTCATGTGTTACATGCAACTAGTCTTAGATATTGTGTGTAGGCGATTGCCATACAAATTGTATGAAGAAATGTCGTCACTAAATTCAATTTTTATAAAAATCGTTAAAAAAAATTTAGATTTGCTTCTACAATATTTATATTTTTTATAGAAAATTAAATTGTCTAGTTGGGGTGTTTCGGCTTTTTTCGATATTTATAAAATATTTGGAAATATAGGCAGTTAAACTCATAAATTTATCATAAAAAAATATTTTTCTTAATAAAAAATGTTTGAGAAACCCTGGAATTTTTTTGAAAAAATTGATTTGAGATTTTGTATTTTTCTATGTTAATACCAATTTTCAGCGTTCTAGCTTTTATGGTTTCTGAGATATATGGAAAAATAAAGTAAAAATTCAAAAGTTGATAACCCCTGACTGAAACAGAAATTCAAAATTTTGAGTATAAAAGTTTTGTAGGCCTATAACTGTTTATATATTCTGAAATTTTGGGCTCTGTAAATTGAGCGGATCGAAAGTTATAAGGGGGGGACGGACACACACACACACACACAGACACACGAAATGTTCTACTCCGAATTCTGAGTAAATCCGTGTATGGAACATATATGCTGCGAAGCCTCTAAGTTGGTGTTTTTTGACTTCAAAGTTGGAAAAGCCGTGAAAAAAGTAGATCTCTGCATACAATTCTCGCGTATCCTGGCTTGATACATTGTCGATATGTTAAGAGAACAAAGTTCTCCTGAACAAATCGACAGTTGGAATATCTTTGTCAACCATTTTGTATGGAATTCACATTTTTCGTGAGTGGTATTTAGTGCCTTTTTTATTTCATAATGGTACGGCATCTAGCATTTGGGTGATATTAAAACCTTTAAAACATCCTTAACACAGCCAATGCGTATTTAGTTCATTATTTTTGCTATTGGCGTTGGTAGGTATTTAGAGTATAACTGCATAATCAGTTTGTATTTTTTTGTATACTTAATGGTTTTTATTTCTAGTATTAATATATGTGATTTGTTGTCTTCAGTGCATTATCCTAATAATTGATTTTTGCGTGCAAATATACATTTTTAATAATTTATACAGCAAGTACACAAAAGTATTGCCACGATGCAGACTGTTTCAAACTTAGCCTTAAGTAAATTTGGTGCATAAACAAAAAGTACCAAATGAGAGGAAAAAAAGTATAAATACGTTGTACAAAAAGTACGTTGTTGTTCACAGCAACGAGAAAATGAAGTAGGAAATTTTATTAAGACATAGAATCATTGTAAAATTACCCCAGGAATATTTACATAGATGGGTTGATGGCATCGCGCTGGTTTCGTAATTCAGTGAACGCGAGTTCGAACTTCACCACAGCTATATCATTTAATTCTTGGTTTAAAGTTGTATATATAATTTCTTGTAACATGGATATATTATTTTTTTATTAATTTAAAATAATATATAAGTACTTTTAAATTGCAAGTGGTAGATTTTGTTTACATGCATGACAAAGGAGAGGCTTTTTTAGATTAACGAGTTCAAAATTACATACGTTTTGTTAGAGATTATGTATGTACAATAAATCTTTGTTTTGAATCGCCTCCGTAAATGTTATGATTTAGACTAGACACCCGCTACTTACTTATACAAAGTGATCAACATAATCCTTTATAATTAATTGACATAAATTTCATTTCCATTCAATGTTTTTTGTGGTCAATTGTCATAAATTTCATTCAACATGTTTTGTAGAAGATTGATTTTTTTCAACATTCTCTGTGGTCAATTGACATAAATTTCATTCAACATATTTCGTAGTCCTTTGACACAATTTTCATTTAATGTTTTTTGTGGTCAATTGACAAAAATTTCATTCAACATTTTTTGTAGAAGATTGATTTTTTTTCAACATTCTCTGTGGTCAATTGACATAAATTTCATTGACATATTTCCTAGTCATTTGATACAATTTTCATTTAATGTTTTGTGTGGTCAATTGACATAAATTTCATTCAACATGTTTTGTAGTAGATTGATTTTGTTTCAACATACTCTGGGGTCAATTGACATAAATTTCATTCAGCATATTTTGTAGTCGTTTGACACAATTTTCATTTATTGTTTTGTGTGGCCAATTGACACAATTTTCATTCAACATGTTTTGTAGTAGATTTATTTTGTTTCAACATTCTCTGTGGTCAATCGACATAAATTTCATTCAACATATTTCGTAGTCATTTGACACAATTTTCATTTAATGTTTTGTGTGGTCAATTGACATAAATTTAATTCAACAAGTTTTGTAGTCAGTTGACACAATTTTCATTTAATGTGATCAATTTACATAACTTTCATTCAACATGTTTTGTTGTAGGTTAAATTGATGAGAATTTGTTAAAAAGTTGTACATGAATAAAAAAATACAATCGGTTTTAATTTGAAATATCTTGTTTCAATCGGTATTTAAATGTACCTTTTTACTCGTATTTGCGAAATTTCTTTAAAATAATCTAAATTTGGCAAATTGAACCGTACTGAAACATCCATTAAAGAGATTTTTTTTTCAATCGGTCAGAGAAAATGATTTACCAGTTAATGGTTAGTCAGAAAATGAATGTAGGTACCTGTGTCTAGACAAGTGATTAAACATGCCAATGTTTCTATTTGAGGCATTCAATGTCTCATTAAACATTCTTTATTATCCTTCATTTAAATAATCGAATTAATTTTCAGATAGTCTTCATTTTATTTATATATTTATTGCTTAAAAAAAATAAAAATACTTATTATTTCTTTGATGCAAATAAAGAGATTTTTGAAACGTTGAAAAATAATCAGGAATCAATAGTTGATAGACAGTATAGGGACCACTTCAGAGCCTAATTCTTTGATAAGCTAAGTATCTGGTTTGATCCATTTATATTTAAAGATTTTGTGTTAAAAAATGGAAATAAATTTATGATCAAAATAAAAAAAAAATAGTGTTGTTAAAAGTATAATATTATATTGACCGAATTGTCGTGGCGAAAACTCTCGGCCGTAACTGGCCGTTACAAATAGAATATGTGTAGAATTTTCATTTTTATTTTATTTGACAATTTTTAAATAAACTAGGTATATTTATGTTATTAAATACTTATTTATACCCCACACAAGCGGCGAGTGTATTGCTAAAGGTTAATTAATTTCAACTAAACCAGTGTTTCTAGTTGGTAAAAAAAAAATATATATATATTGGTAGTATTAAAAATATTAGAAAAGAAGATAGATCTGGATCTGAATTAAAGCAGCGTAGTTTAGATTTGAATAAATTATTCTGTGACTATTTAAAACACTGCACTTTATATGGCAGCGAAGATTGCACGGAAACTGACAGCAAATTCTGCGAAGATGCTGGTATTCGAAAGGATTTTGATTCAACAACGAGTTGTAGGTATCTACAACATCTATTAAGCATCCCAACTCTCTAAACATTAAGATTAAGCAGGCTAAGAAAAGGTAGAGCACGATCAGGATGCACAATGCCATCATCACGGGAAGCAAAAGCTGAGAGACCGAGGATTCGGTGGGAGGATGATATTGCAATAGACGCATTCCATCTGTAAGATGTACCAAACTGCAGCAAATGACAGGAAAGTTTTGAGGTAGAAGGCTGTGGCAGTAGATCCATCAAAGAAGCAACTCTTAAATTAAGAATTTAATATATATTTTCAGAATCAATCCTTTGGGAACTGAGCTTCTATCAACTACATATTTCTATATTTCTTTATCTTTATAATGATCGTAAAACGACGATTAAAATGAGCGTCATTTTGGTACCGTAGTTGACTCGAGTTTGCCTGAAGGCTGTTGGAAGTTTACAAAATGTCTTAAGTCCTTTGGGATTTAATGTTTGAAAATTAGATTAATAACTTTTAAGTGCTTATTTCTCTGTCAAAGTGTATAGGTATTAAGGAATCATCGTGAAGTAAAATTCAAGAGTCTATAACCTGCAGCACGCGTGCCAGTGCCAAACATATTAAAATTGAAATTGTTGGAATACGACACATGCTTTATTTCCAGGTTCTTCACAGATTTCACTTTGTGTATGTGAAAAAGAAATATACATTACATCACGCCATGTTCCTAACGGGATAGGCAGAGAGAAACGGACGCATTTTTTTCTATCCATCGCCTCATCAAATTTCATTTATCTTTTCTTACGTTTCCTTCTTTCGGAATGTCGTTAACATGGACAATGGACAAGCTATTCGATCTTGGACGGCCCAGACCTCTCATTCCATTTCTGCCCACTTTGTATATTATTTTCTTCATCAGGCGTTCCTAATACATTCTCCTTATGTGGCCAAACCATCTCAACGTATTCACTTTAATTTTTTATAATTGATATCATATTTTATTTTACATTCCTTCCTATTCTTCTAACCCTTATTTATTTAAAGCTATATAAAGGTAAGCACAGGAAAAAAATATATATCTCTTCTTACTTATTTATTTCTATTACTAGTTGCATGTAACACATGAGATCCAACTGTCGATAGCGATAGTATGTATAGTTGAAGAATAAAAATCAAACTATAAACCCATAAATCCAAATTATTGAAAATTTTAACACATGTTGGTATGTATGTCAAAATAGGACAGTATGGAGGTCAGTCCTCTTTTCCTACCCGGAATATGAAAACAGCATGATGGTTCTGTATGTATGTTTGGACATTAAGATCCTATCAAACTATTAAGTCTTCTTACATATTGTGTATAGGCGACTGCCATACAAATTGTATGAAGCAATGTTATCACTAAATTCAATTTTTATAAAAATTGTTAAAAAAAATTTGAGATGTACAAATACAATGTTAATATTTTTTATAGAAAATTAAATTATCTAGTTGGGGTGTTTCGGCTTTTTTCGATATTTAAAAAAGTCTGGAAATATAGGCAGTTAAACTCATAAATTTATCAAAAAAAAAATATTTTTCTTAATAAATGTTTGAGAAACCCTGTTATTTTAAAAAAAAAATTAATTTGATATTTTGTATTTTTCTATGTTTATTCCAATTTTCAGCGTTCTATCTTTTATGGTTTCTGAGATATATGGAAAAATAAACCAAAATTTCAAAAGTTGATAACCCCTGACTGAAACAAAAATTCACAATTCTGAGTATAAAAAGTTTTGTAGGCCTATAACTATTTATATATTCTTAAAATTTGGGTTCTGTAAATTGAGCGGATCAAAGGTTATAAGGGGACACACACACCCACACACACACACAAAACTCACATAAAATGTTCTACTCCGAATTCTGAGTAAATCCATGTATGGGAACATATATGCTGCGAGGCCTCTAGTTGGTGTTATTAGCATGCAAAAGTCCACTACGCCATACAAAATGTTCCTTCGTACACGCATCTTGGCTTAATTATGTCGATTCATTCAGAGAATTGAATTCTCATGAACGAATCGACAGTTGGATTAAGAAGACATTGTACCTAAAGGAATTTTCAATTAATTAAAATGTAGTATAAAAGCATATCTAATTTAATGTCATAGTTCTTGAAGGTATTTGTGGTTCCAGCATTGAACACTATCCAACAAATTTTGTAGTCAACCTGCTCTGGACACTTCAAACAGAGTAGTTCGCTAAAAATATTACTAGCGCAAAAAAACATGTACACTATTTACTTTTATTTTGAAAATATTTTACTTACCTAAATAATTCATAAGCAAATTGATAATAATTTTCAAAATTTGCACGAAAAAGTCAAACACGGTAGTGTTCTACTTTGAATTAAAAATTTTAATATAACAAGTAATGTTATTTGATATAGAGATTATTTTCACATTTTTCAATTCGAAAACGAATGAAAATGACTCAATTGATAATAATTACTAAGGTGTAATAACAATTATTATATTCTAAGACAGACAATGTCTAATAGTTGTTGCTTATAATGAATGATCTTCCGGAGGGTTGTGGGACAGTTTACTGCTTTCATTTTATCGCGAGGATTATTAATAACAGAGCGATTATTGTTCTCAATATTGAAGTATGATATTATTTTCAAAATCTGTCAAAGTAAGTTAATAGATGTACGAAAAGACTTGTAGTGTGGAGACCAAGAGGCGGCAAGAGACTACAAGGGCGGCCTACTAACATATGGATAGGAGACATCAAAAGATTCGTTGGATGCCAGTAGAGTCCACAGAAACGGGAATAGCGGAGTAGGAGAGTCTATAATATCCTGCTTTGGGCAAACATGGGCTGATAATTATGAAGATGAAATAACGACATATAGTTTTGATTATGATAGTTTTGTAACATACCCATTAATATTTGTCTGCGTTCAGTTGATTTGAATAAATCTGCGAACCAACCTGGAACAAAGCAAATAAAAACATCTTTAATTAAATCGATAGATAAATAAAACAAATAACTAGAGGGTACCGACAAATTAACGTTTGTATTAGTTTTCATTGTAGGTTTACTTTACAAACACTTGCGTACCAGCAAGTTCAGAGTAGCGCTTCCACTCTTGTCTTGACATTTATTTATTTATTTTAGCATCAATTGTTTTTATACGTAAATAAAATATACACACATTGAAATACAAAATCACAGAAAAATAAAACCAATCAAATAACTTCGTAACACAAGGCTAGGGCTTTTTGTACCACCCAACTACATAAGGGGTAGAGGACATAATTTTCTGAACGTCCCCATTCATAATTTTCTGATATAGTGGCCCGCAGCATTATGGAAAAATTGAACTCGCTCTCGGACGAGGTAGATAATATTTTCCATTGGAATATAGGGCGCTTCAATTCGTACCTTAAACAGAGATAGCCGTCATCGAACCGCATAACACACTATAATTGGCAGCAGCTGTCGTGTGATTACATTGGAATATAGGGCGCTTCAAATCATACCTTAAACAGAGATAGCCGTCATCGAACCGCATATCACACTATAATTGGCAGCAGCTGTCGTGTGATTACATTGGAATATAGGGCTATTCAAATCGTACCTTAAACAGAGATAGCCGTCATCGATCCGCATATCACACTATAATTGGCAGCAGCTGTCGTGAGTTTCATTGGAATATAGGGCGCTTCAAATCGTACCTTAAACAGAGATAGCCGTCATCGAACCGCATATCACACTATAATTGGCAGCAGCTGTCGTGTGATTACATTGGAATATAGGGCTATTCAAATCGTACCTTAAACAGAGATAGCCGTCATCGAACCGCATATCACACTATAATTGGCAGCAGCTGTCGTGTGATTACATTGGAATATAGGGCTATTCAAATCATACCTTAAACAGAGATAGCCGTCATCGAACCGCATAACACACTATAATTGGCAGCAGCTGTCGTGTGATTACATTGGAATATAGGGCGCTTCAAATCGTACCTTAAACAGAGATAGCCGTCATCAAACCGCATATCACACTATAATTGGCAGCAGCTGTAGTGTGATTACGAAAAAAAAGTGTTAAGCGTAAAATTAATAAATTATAGTAATTACTGTATTTTTTACTGTACTTATTTTAAAATAATTGAAATTTTTTAATATATCATTTCACCACCCATTCTGAATGTTTCATTTTTAGGTGAGATGATACTGTTGTGTATAAATACACGCACGTGTCGTGCTTCCTTTTATAAGGTAATGCATACCCGCACACATGTCGCTAATTACATAAATGCTGTGATGGTATGAATGATTGAAAATGCTGTGATGGTATGAATGAATGAACCTGTGTTTTCAACCAAGTAAATTTATGAAAAACTATTCTTCACACAATTTTTGCTTCTCTGGGTTGGAAAAAATGGTAAGTTGGATGTTATATTGTTGGTTAGTTACCGTTTGGCAATGAATGCGCCACGTCTTGCATCGGGTGCTGTAAAGTTTTTATAATTATTATTTTTGTTATTAATCGTGGTTGGCAACATGTCCGGAGATCCATATTATGTTATGTACAAGTATATACATAAATGAAGAATGAAGATTAACTAATAGTTTCTTGTTGACAGTTTGACATATGACATTGTATGTATGTAGTTGTACATAGGTTGGTAGGTAATATGTTAAACCAGGATTAGTTATCTAACAGTTTTATTAACTCCATGTGACAGTTTAAGTAATGCTGTTATAATTATTACAGTATGCCGAGATTAAAGTTAAGGCTTTCAGACGACGGGGATTATATACTTGGAGTTAATTGCATATTAATCACAAGATCGACACTTAAAGTAAAGAAAAAAAAAATATTTTTGACTAAATCGACTAATCAATTCGACGTTAATTTATTTTCAGCGATAATGCAAGAGGGTCCGATTTTAATAATTTTATTTATTTATTTATTTTTCAGTTCTTTTTAAACTGAGCGGTTATTTTAAAACAAATTCCATTTTTATGCGACCAATCTCTGTCTGCATATGTATCAAAAGAAAATTCTTTCCACATTATCCATTCTGAATTTATTGCAATTTTTATGAGCATTAAAACAAGAATCCTCCAAAAATAGCCTAAATATCTCATTGATTTATGTGTCTTATACTATTCCTAAACGAATGCATTCCGACTCAAAAATATTCATCAATTTTGAAACATTTGATGTTTTCTATTAATTTTTTTCTGACAAATTTTTAAAATTTTGTTGCTTAGGTAAACCATTCTTCATTTGGGCAAAAAAAAATGTTATACGTTCTTCTGATATTCCTTTGGTAGGGACATGTGTTTCTGATGAAATTACCTCTAGTAAATATCCTTTAATTTACATATTTTCGTCTTCATCTATATAAATATCTTTTAAATAACATATTTTAGAAATTGTACTATTTTAGATAGCAAACATATTAACTTATACATACATAACTTATAAACGAAACTTGAAAGATTACCTAAAATAGAAATAATATTTTAAGATAATATTTCACACTCAATTACGTATTGTATATTTATACAAAATTACGTTATAATATTCACATGAAATTTTTGAGATATCCGTGTTTCTTTTACTCTTTTTCAATTAATTTTGAAATTTAAATAAGTATTATCAAATAATAATATCACGTACATACATACATTTAGCCTTTTTGTCTTTACGCTATATTCAAGAAGTGTATCCAAAAATGTACCATAAGGAAGGAATCTTACATTGAGATAGTCTGGTCAATAATGTCAACAAGGCGGCTTACTATGGTCGCAGTTTACAGAGTAAACTAAA
The DNA here is from genome assembly GCA_963576475.1 of Molanna angustata. Classification (NCBI taxonomy): domain Eukaryota; kingdom Metazoa; phylum Arthropoda; class Insecta; order Trichoptera; family Molannidae; genus Molanna; species Molanna angustata. Next base: position 36,300,429 of record OY754972.1, read on the forward strand.
CAGGCTTGTGAAGTGGAATAAATTGCTCTTAAAATACCTACTTTGTTTCGTAGAGCAAACAATTAAGACCACAAAGCGGCACACATTGGCCGCATATTTCATGGTGACAGATATGGATTTCTGCAACTCATAGTGGAAGGAAAGGTAGAGAGAGAACGGACTATGGGGCGTAAAATAATATATTGGCTTAAAAATATCTGGCTGATTTCGAATGCGGCGTTACTCATTAGGTTAATAGCGCAATATCTTTAAATAGAGTCAGGAGTGAGCATCCTAACCTAAGTTGGAATGATTTTGTATAATGTGGCTGAAGTTTTGTACGGAATATTGGTCATGATACAATAATTTTAATTTAATATGGAAAGGTCGCATGTTGAACTAGCTCGGACATTGTATTTTACATATTTCCTCCGTATGTCCGCTGACAGCATCAGCAACAGTGTTGGCCGAGACTGTACACTACAGATCTGCATCGAGCCGATTTGACAAGGGAATAGACAAAGGAGTTGGCTCAAGACAGAAGATCTGGGAAAAAACTGGGTGACGACTATATGCTCCACTTACCTATATGCTAATACATATTTTTCATCATGACAAAGTATGGCGGCTGTATCCAAATACTCTTTGTGTGGGTTGTCTTCATGCTGAATGAACAAAGAACACTAGATACTAAAGAACCTATTGGAGATTTAGTTCACTGCATCTGTACCTTTATTCCTATTCACGTGTAATATTTTGCGACAAGTTCCGCTAATCTATATGTATGACAAAATGTAAAATGAATGTCACGTATCAGGAGCTGTCATTCATAACTATGTGTGTACGCGTTGCTTTATGTCTTTACACAAAATTAAACTTTGAGAAGAAATTCAACTGTCGAATGTCATACGTATTTCGCTCAAATCAGAATACCGCGTTACGAACGGCGAATGGAAGTTTTCTCGACATATTGCGCGGTAGTTTACACGGGCTAGTAGATCTGCTATAAGAAACGCATGTAGCGTATAAACTTGTGTATATTGTTGGAACCGGAATAGACCTGCTGGTCTGTGAGTGAATATGATATTATTGTCCTTCTGTAACTATATTCATATAATTGTTAGCTGCCATGTGACATACAAGGATAAAATTGAAGTTAAATCCGATATTGAATTGGTATGAGTATTAAGGTTGTATAGACTCACGGTACGGTACGTTAAGTTTTACAGGTTTCCTAACTAGTCTCATAGGATTTAGGTCACAGGTCACAAACTATCTCCGTAACGTTAATTAGAACATTGATTTGAACCGCAGTTCTCAGGATTTAATAGGTTAAATGTTAATTATAACCTAATCAAGTAAGAGACTATTACGCCTTGTCCCTAATATGGTATATAGTTATAGAGAGATGTGAGCGGTACTAAAAATTTAAAATACCATTTTTTACTTGCGCATGGTTCCATTTCCTTGTTGTTCTCAGAAGTCAGTATGATAGGTGATATACCTACGGCTTACTATCGCATGGTACCAGCGAAACCGCTATAGCATTGGACCTTTCCCAAAATACATTGAAATGTAGTAAGTATATGTAATGTTGGTACAGTAGGCTTCTATCAGAAAATTATTATACATTGTCAATGTTATAAATAGGTATGAGAATTTTTGGAATATTTTTTACTAACATCACGTGTCTGTCTGTAACGGTATTTTGTGTATTCCCTTTCTAAATTTGTGTATTCCCGATGACAAAACACGTTAAAACTGTTTTCAGCTTGATTCGTTTGATATTTATATAGAATTGAACAATTTTATATTTCATTCAAAGTAAACATCTTATTGCATTAAACCAGGGGATAAGTCCGGCTAAGCGGTGGAATCAAAATCCTCATGATAACCCATATCGTGGATATAATCATATTATGGAGTCCTATGATGTCTCAAGATATTATAGAACTCCGTATGATAATTATATCGACTAAATACATTCTTAAGATATTATCTTAACATATTATAGAACTCCATACGATAATTATATCCACTACATGGGTTGTCATGATGGTTTTGATTCCAACGTTTGACCGGACTTGCCCCCCAGGAAAATTTTATATGAATTTCTTTATAAGTGAAAAAACTATGAAAAGGATGTTTTCGTTTTTTTTTTTTTGTTAAAATAATGAATTCATTAATAAGGTAGCTATTCACTGAAGTCCGCGAACAAGTCAATAAAGCATCTGTCGTATCTGGATGTCTAAAAGTATGGTCTGCTAAAATAAACACATGCGTATTGACAGTAAGTCAGAATATTATATAAGACATGCGTGCGACTGATCATGACTTATGCTGTGGAAACGCGAGCAGACACTGTACGAACCAAGGGGCTCTTAAGGATAACGGAAATGAAGGTTCTAACGTCAATCACTGGAAAAACTCTCCGAGATCGTGTTTGCAATGTTCAAATAAGGAAAATATGCAGAATAGAGGACACCGTTCGGTGGAGTAGATCCAGAAGAAGACATTGGAGGTACCACATAGCCAGAAGGGACAGTGATAGACTTGCGTATATAGCGGCGAATGAAATCCCCTCTGGTCGCCGTCTAACCGGAAGACTTCGTCATCCCAGGAGGCATAATTTCTGAAGAACAGACCAAATAGGTCCGTTAAACGAAGAAGAAGAAGAAGATTAATAAGGTTTAATTTTTTTCTTATCGAGTACATACAACGATATCTCTTTCAAGATGAAAATAAATGCCCTAAGGTGGTTTGGCTACATAAAAATAATGATTGATTATTTTCTGACGAAAATAAGTAAATATTGATGATAAAAGAGGAACGAAAAGTAGAGGTCGGCCAAAGAAAAATTGGCAAGATCACATACATTGAATTTTGAAGGATATATACGTTAGAAGTAAAAATAATAGAAAAGCATGTATAAGACGATGCATGGACGTGAATGAAGCGAAAAATGTCAAGATAGGGGTGTTTGGCGTTCGGTTTTCTCGGCTAACCCTAAATCGGGAAATGGCGTGATGGTATGGTATGATATGGTAATGGAAGTTCATAATATTAGATGGGTCGGCGGCAGAGCGGTTAGCGCGCTGGGTTAGTAATCCAGTGGTCGCGAGTTCGAATCCTGCCTCGACCGATTTCGTTCACCTATAGCACAAGCATTTATTTGCTTATTTTAGGGAACGTAGGAAGATGTATATGTACTTGTTTAACAAGGACATATTCATTTTTTTTAAAAAAAAAAAAAAATTTCTTTAGAATTGCGAATACCAAATTCATAATATTGAATTGATATTTTCAAACTATTATAAATGCTAGGATGCATGTATGATAAAAACACATATTTTTTATTATGAATGATTTTGTTTAAATCATAAACCATTGTCGGCCTTCGTGGCTAAGTTGGTTAGGTATCTGGCTGCTGATCCAAAGGTTCCGGGTTCGATTCCCGGTGGAGACACAGTTTTTAATTGTGTTTTCAGTCTGGATCTGTGAGATGATTAATATCGTAAGTCTCCAGAATGTGGCAACTTGATACTGGATGCGTGTTAAATAAATATTTGACATACCTAGTACCTGTTAGTTGCCTAAGAATTAATCTAAAGTAATAAAGCAATGATAGTGTATGTGTGTGTGTGTGTGTTTATCTCAAGCCTTCTGAAAAACTCAGAGCATCTAAAAATCTATAGCGAGCATGTACTAGTATACCTGACGTAGTGTCACGTTAAAAAAATTGCGATAAAAATGCTGAATTATTAAAATTACTTCATTTTTTTTTTTCATACTTAATTTTTTGAGGCAAATCTGTAAAAAAAGTGTACTTTTTTCACGCAAACAACTGTTAATTTAAAAGTTAGAAGTACGTATTTACACGAAAAAAATATATTTTCAAGTATAACTTAGCGTTTAAGTGAAAAACATGGTGAATATTTTGTATAATTATAATGTTTGACTTATTTTTCAAGTAAGCGTTTTGTATTATATTGAGATAATCATAATATTTTATTAATTGTTTGTAGGTAGGTACTTTGGTTTCAATCTTGTAGAATGGTTGTCAGTAAAGCGACTCATCTCGTCCACCATTCCGCTCGTTCTTCAGCGACTATCTCTTCAATTATATGTTGATTGCATGTTATTTGTGAATATGTGCAAGTTGTTTTGCAATATTTATTAATAAATAAAAATCATATTTGAACAACTGTGGTGGAAATTTCACTTTGAGTTGGGACGACTGGTGTAGGTAGGTATACTTAATATAACCTAATTCACTTAGGTAAACACACGACTAACATTTTCATCGTTGAAACTATACAAGCTTCAAGTCGTGTGGTTATTTACCAACCGTTACATTTGGTTATATGGGACCGTTGTTAAAACAGTCAAATTATAGTATGGGAAAATTGACATTTATGAGAATAAAATTTTATACAAAATATACGAAATTCATCTTTGTGTGCTATAAATGGTTTGAGTCCGTTAGGTGGAAAATTTTAATTAGGTATCCATTTTGTTGAACAACATAATATTATGTCACTTGGCCACCTTTGTCATTAGTCAATTTGTGACTTGAAAATTTGGTAATTAGGCTTTTTTTAAATTAATTTGGCTGTTAATTTAAAACGAGCGGGTTGTGGCCAACGCTTAACTCCTCACTAACAAGTCATTCTATAAAGTATTAAAATTTTGTATAGATAATATTCAGAATTTTCATGAAATGAGTTTTTAAATTATTTTTTATTTAAATATTTTATTATGAAAACTTGAAAACTGTTCAATGCCATTTTATGAAAGTGATGTGCCTTTTTACCAATTTGAAAATAAAAAAAAATCAAAATTTATGTTTCCTAAGCTTGGGGTCACTTTGAATTATTTGGGTCACTTTGTTTTTAATAATAGATAGACATGGAGATCTACAATAAAACTATAAAACGATGTCTCAATCGCTTAAATAAAAAAAATGAGTCTTACTGTGACGCACTAATTTATTTACAACGAACCACTTAGTAGCAAATATAGTTAGATTACCAAATATCATATTATCTATTAGATGTACCAAATATCCTTCCACAAATTCAAATAACAGTACCTCATCATCAGCAATGGCGCTACAGCCCGGTGCGAGCCTTGGCCTCCTCAAGAAACTGCCTCCATCCTGCCCTGTCGACAGCAAGTCTCCTCCAGTTTGTCTGTCCGATCACTCTTATATTGCCCTCGATGTCGTCCAGCCATCTCATCCTAGGTCTCCCTCTGCTTCTTCTTCCTTCAGGACAGGTGTCCAATACTTTCTTTGGGACCCGGTTATCCTCCATTCTACAAACGTGTCCGAGCCAACGTAGACGTTGTATTTTGATGCATTGGACAACGTTCGGTTCGCCATACATTATTTCTAGCTCGTGGTTAAACCGGATCCTCCAAGATCCTCCTTCACAGGTAGGACCAAATATTTTGCGAAGTATTTTCCTTTCGAACACCAACAATGCATTTTCGTCCTTCTTGGTCAATGTCCAGCATTCTGATGCATATGTCATGACCGGTCTAAGAAGAGTTTTGTAAATGAGGGTTTTTGTTTTACGAGAGATGAGTCGTGACCTTAAGTGCTTTAGCAGGCCATAATAGCATCTATTTGCCGCGGCAAGTCTTGCCCTTATTTCCGCACTGGTGTTGTTGTCCGCTGTAACAAGAGATCCCAGGTATGTGAATGATTCAACGGCTTCTAGCTGATGGGTTCCCACTGATATTGATTCGTTTCTTACGGTGATGCTATTCAGTGATGCTTTTCTTGTTGCCATGTATTTTGTCTTTGAAGCGTTGATCTTTAGACCCATGTTATTGGCTGCAGACTCAAGTCTCAAGAAGTTATCCTTCATGCAAGGCAACGTTCTAGATATAATATCGATATCGTCTGCATATGCAAGTAATTGACTCGACTTTCTGAAAATTGTTCCTGTTGTCTCTATGCCTGAGTCTCTAACAGCTCTTTCCAGGACAATATTAAATAACAAGCATGCCAATGCATCGCCTTGTCGGAGCCCTCTATATGTTGTGAACTGTTCCGAGGTGCTACACTGTATTTTTACACTGCAGTATGTATTGGACATGGTCATTCCGACAAGGCGCACAAGTTTAGGGGGGATGGCCAATTCCATCATTGCCTCGTGGAGCTTAATTCTGTTGACACTGTCATATGCAGCCTTGAAGTCCACAAACAGGTGATGTGTTTCAACATTATGCTCCAGCGTTTTTTCGAGTATCTGCCGCAGTGTGAATATTTGGTCAATGGTCAATAACAGTACCTACCAATTAGAAATACCACAATAAGAAATATTTTCCACTTTAAATTCTTTAATACGAATATCGGTTATTTCTCTCCAATTCCTCGCTTAATCAGAATATACAACTCAGTTCATCAAATTAATTATATTGACATATTCTTAAACTCCAAATTAACTTCAAAAAACACATAATATCCCAGTTCGTAACCTCTTAATTCTTTCGCTTAAGTTTATGTATAACTTCTCTGTTCATTTTCTCATGTTTAATTGTTATTGTTTGATTTTCATGTTTCATTTGTTTAATCTTTGAATCTACAACTCTAAACTTACTATGTAACATCCACCTGCAACATAATAATTAGGTACATGTAAAATAGACACTGCACCTTCCGTACACTGCATAGTGTAGTGTAGGTAGGAAATTTATATACAGCTACAAACAATTCTTATTATGATATGTACTTCCCATATATAAGCTATTATGCGCAGAAATATTTGGGCATTTATGCCTGTGTCTGTGCTTAATTAAATAAAATAAAATAAAACAGTATTCAAGGTAAGAAAAAGCTACATTAGGAAAATCATATCATTAGTTTAAAATTATATAAGAATAAGAGGAATAGGTATAGGTATCTACCTATATGTAAATAATTGACAATATTATTTTGTAGGTCTTTTTAATGTAAACAGAATATTAAGTAGTTTTATATAGTTTTTGTTAGTTTTTCTCTGAATAAACTAACAAAGGTTTTATATCAAAAGCTCAAATGCTCTCCATCTTATCATGTGTTCCAAATATCATATCCTCTTTCTTCCCACAAACGTTTCTCGTCGTGAAATCAGACCCTGTATATTTATTTTGCATTAGACATTCAAAAAGATCTAGTGTAGAATTGTTATTGTAGTAAATAAAGATTTCAAGAAGGTATCTGACTATTTGCATGTAACACATGAGATCCAACTGTCGATGGCAATAGTATGTGTATAGTGTAGTAGTAGTATATTAGAAAATATACTGCCGAAGCGAGTAAAAGTGTATATACATAGGTGTAAGAATACGTTAAAATTGTTTACCTCCGAAACCACTCAAAGCGATTTCAATGAAATTTTGTAAACATGTATGGTTGTGCTGCAGTTGTATTTGATAATATATTGATTAAAAGTTATATAAACAATAAAGGTACCTATTATATGTTAGTAAAACTGCCGAAACAATCTGTAAAAATTAAATAAATAAGTACATAATATTATGTAGAGCAAAAATCAGTATATGAATTTTATTAAAAAACCCTGAGATATACTTATTATGTTATTCATATAATATCTATGAATTCAGTTATGAATCAATGAATGTACAGTGTATTGAATACCTACCTATCTATATTTCCTTTTCAAAATCTTATTAATTCTCTCGATATATATAAAATCAATCACCAGGTTTATATTGAATCTGTAATGTTATAATTATTAGAACAAAATATGTGTTTCCTTCTATAAGATTCGCAGTTGATAAGATTTCTAAGAAAACCGTAACATAATATATATATTTACAATAAACACGTGCCAGCAGGCTAAGTCTGTAAGTAGATCTCGACCGATAAATGTCGAGATTAACTGTCAAAATATCGACTAATCGATATTTTGACAGTTTTGGTAGTCACTAAGCAGATAATGCGTGGAATCGTTCTCGCCCACTTATTTGACGGCGAGATTGGGTCGACATCGAGTCGAGAGACAAGATCTAACGCCGCCATGTTGAATTAAATGTCATTTTTTACGCGAACAATGCCGAATTTCATATTTATTTTGAGAATAATAATAAACGGGTTACACGACGCCGTTTAAGAGATTCTTCAAACCCTTTAAATATTCCGCGTAATTCATTTATTGCTAATTACCGCATAACAAAAGTTTTATATGGTTATATATTTAATGGAAATATGCGTCCGTACTTAGATTATAACATTATAATTCTATGATGATTCTATGCGTCCGTAAATGTTTTCCGTAGGTATAGATTTGAAATAATTTTTGATTTTGAGAAAGTATTCTTGTAAGCTATTTTATCACATATGTATTTTAACACTTAACAAAAGAAAATTCGGCGTAGTTTTTAGTAAAAAAATAACACGCTGCTGTCATCGACTTGATAAATTGATCGAAATATAATTAAAAATAATTTTTAAAATTACACTCAAAACATTCAATAAACACAAAAGAAGTTAATTTAATCGTATTATAACTTGCTTTCATGCTTAAAAATATGACCATATTATATTTATTTAACAAATTTATGTAAACAAATTTGACATTTATTCAAATCATGGGGAAAATATTGTGTATTGCCATAAATGATAATTCAAAAATGTACCGCAAGCCAGCCTAACGGCGACAAATACTCATAAGTGCATTTACGAACTCGACAGCGCTTAGTGACTACGAATTGTCGTCACTGGCGTAAACATGACGAGAAGAGCGGCGATACGTTGTCGGATCTCGACTTTTTTACTGACTTAGCCTGCAGTTTGTGTGTGTGTGTGTGTGGTGTGTGTGTGTGTGTGTGTGTGTGTGTGTGTGTGTGTGTGTGTGTGTGTGTGTGTGTGTGTGTATGTGTGTGTCTGTGTGTGTGTGTGTGTGTGTGTGTGTGTGTGTGTGTGTGTATGTGTGTGTCTGTGTGTGTGTGTCTGTGTGTGTGTGTGTGTGTGTGTGTGTGTGTGTGTGTGTGTGTGTGTGTGTGTGTGTGTGTGTGTGTGTGTGTGTGTGTGTGTGTGTGATCAAATTTTATTATATTTTATGTTAACTACTCATTTATAATTACGGCGATAGTAAAACGTAAATAAGATTATTTTATTTATTTCGTGGGATGTGATTTCCTAAAACTACCTACCTCGAATTTCGAAATATTTACTTGGATTGATGATCATGCTCAGAATAGTGTTTCCACTTTTGATCGTTATTTTCGGGTGTTCCGTAAGAGCCTGGTAATGGGAAATACAACAGGCAAAATAATACCACTACAATGGGATTCACCATCCATTCTGAATGTTGCCTTTTTAGGTGGTGTGTGAGAGACAAGAGTGGTGTGTGGGGACACACGCACGTGTCGTGATTACTTTTATAAGGCAATGCACACACGCACAACTGTCATTGGCTACTCTACATTGCCCGATATAATTTATAGTTATGTTTGCTTGCCTGTTGTATTTTCGATTACCCGACTTTTACGGGGCACCTGGATAATAAAAAAGATATGATAATGAAAAAACAAAAAATGGAAGCACCATTCTAAGACAGTGCCTTACACCTAATTTTTTTTCTTCATCCCTTCTTCGTCCAGTAATGGACATAAGCCTCCCCTCCTGAGACCTCCACAGTTCCCTATCTTGGGCAGACCGCAGACCTTGTTGAGGCCTTCCAACACTTCTTTTGCCCGTTCTAGGTCGCCATTCCAGCACTTTCTTAGTCCATCTGGAGTCTGTGGTTCGGGCGACATGCCCTGCTCAGCTCCACTTCTGCTTGGCAACGTTTTGGACAACGTCAGTTTTTTTAGTTTTTTATCTTATCCACAAGTTAGTTTTTCTATCTCTTAACGAAATACACAGCATTCTCCTTTCCATGGCTCTTTGTGTTACTGCTAAATTATGTAGCATTTTGTAGTGTTTCACAGCCATACGTCAGTATCGGGAGAACGCAAGCGTCAAATACTTTTTTCTTTTTAAGATAATTGGCGTAGGTACTTCGGAGATTTGAGGCTGTAAGAGAGTTTACCAAAGGCGGCCCATCCTAGACCTCTTCTTCTTTCAATTAGCAAACAGCTAAATTGTTTGTTGTTTAATAAATAATTAAGTTGATATTTTTTATTACATAGAAAAAAATTCAACAGGGCATGGTATTTTATAATCTGCATATAAATAAAGTAGATCTCGTAAAATGTTCATTCTGATTTGCACATGTTTTTGCACAGCTGTTTTCATGGTCTTAGTTGAGACTATCTGTTGCCGCATAAGGTCTAACACCGCGTAATTCAATATCAGCAACTTAAAATAAATAATAATAATACATTTAAAAAAAATATAAATACAAAACGCCGCGCAAGTTGAAATGTTTTGTTTTATTTATTTATTTACTCATAACGGCATAAATTGCTTTTTACAAACGCAAATTAAAATATACATACTGATAACAATCATAGAAAAGAAAACAATTATACACTCAGTAAAAAGAAACAAAAAAAAAGAAAATTTAGCAAAAAAGTCAATACCTAAAATTAATAATATGTGAAGTAATTAAATATAAAATAAAAAAAAATTTGAACACAAATCAGCAGTAGAAACAGTGCAACTTAAAAATATATTTGTTTACAGTGATATTTACAAAAAAAAAAAATACATAGATAGTCAGACTCAGTCATTACATATAATCATTTCATTATATGACATGTAACAACAAACTCTTGTATGCACCATAATCCAATGCAAAGACATCGATCTGCTCAAACTTATTTGCAAGTCTTGGAAGTCTCTGCATTGGTGAGCCAAACAAATAATAATTTGAGTAGACATTTTGTAAGGCGAAATTTATGATTTTCAAAATATAGTATATTTAAATGTAATATAAATGGAATCTAAAAGTTTATTGCTGTTCTGTAAAGTCGCCATTATTGACTTACGCGGCGTTTGACCTAATGCGACGATGACTAGGCTGTCGTTACCGTGACTAGGACTGTACGGCACGGCATAAAAAATCGGCGATTTACATTATACAAAAGTTACTTATTGCTTTGTGGGACAGATTTGCTTGGCTCGTATTGCTACACCGATTGTTGAAATCTATAAGATGTCTCATATTCGAAAGATACATATTATTTTAATCGTGATTAATATATTATATTGATTTATTTTACTATCCAACAAATATGAGAACACAAGGAAAGAATGCAAGATGAAGAAGGATGTAATTGATAGAACATTGAGATGGCTTGAGCACTTTGGAAGAATGTATGAAGAACACCTTACGAAGAAAATATACAAAGCTGACAGGAACGGAATAGGAAGTTGGGCTCAAGTATGTGAACGATATTCTGAAAGACGAAAATGTTCGAAGCGAATCGAACAACAGACGAACACGACGATGCATGAATGTTGACCAAGCGTTTAATGTGTGTCGAGATAGAAAAATGCGGCGTTCGATTCTCTATGCATACCCCGTGAGGGACATAGCGTGATGGTAAGTATGTATATACTTTAGTTTTCAAGTAGGTATTATACTCTAATCTATTTTCTCAAAATCTGATTCTGGAATAATATGGAATTTAAAAAAAAAATTAATATATTTTTTCAATTATTGTCAACGATATTACAATTCTTGGTGATTTTTTTTTCTATTTAGATAAATTTTAAACGAACATACCTATATGCAAGTATTTTATATATATTTACCACCTCGGAACAGGCCTGGCCTAGTGAGGTGGTACAAACCAACCCATATATTTGAAATAATTTTAAGTGTAATTTTACTGATGTATTTTTACTTGTACTTATTTTGTAATATTTTATTTTTGGTATTAATAATAATAAAAAAAAAATAATAATAATTTTCTTTCAGAAACTATTTGCTACATTAATTTAATTCATTACTGCACAAAGTATTACTCATGAATTTTTAATCGGCATTCAAATGATTGAAGCAAGCGAAGCTGCAGGTATTCAGCTATATATACTGAGTACAAAGATAATATATAATAACTACATATATAATAATATTATTTAACCTTACTTAGAGAGACATCTGGAGATAATTCATTTTATGCTTTGTCTCTGGACTGTGTTGCCAGCTAATGGACTAAAGATGTTATTTTGTTATTTGATTAGACAAAAATATTATTCAATACTAGTTCGTTACCTATGAACCTTAAAGATATCTTTCACTTTATATAATAAAAAAAAATTATAAATTGATGAATATAGTTACATTAATGCTGGATTGTTTCAATAAATTTGAGCGTTTTCTGTAACATTTTAAATACATTTCCAGTGTTATTTATTAACGTGGCTCAAATTTTGAACTATGCCATGGTTGAACTACAATTTGATCCCTTTTCTTATTTATGAACATGGCTCAAGAGTTGAACTGTGATTTAACCCAAATGTAAAATTAAACTGGCGACGGGGGTATTTAAACACTGGTTCAACTTGATATTTCACTATTTTGAAGTACCTACATATGACCATAAGATATGAGAAAAACATATAAAAAGCGATTTAATCCATTAGAATTTTCGATTGACGTTGAATTCAAACAAAAATATTGAATATCAAAAATTGCAATACAGTTCTGTGGTCATAACAACCAACTTAACAAAACTAAATTTGATACTGTCGTATGAAATAGAGCTACAAATTGAAATCAACTGAACTAGGGTTCAAATATTTTTATAAATAAAGTTTCAGTTGAACAAAGACAATTCAACCACAATTTTGTTAAATAAAACAGTTCCGGCCTTACTTACTATTTTTTATTCAGACGTTCTACGTACGTTGAACCAAATTTGGCGAGATTTATCAAAAAAGTGTACTTACTTTCTTCGAATTGTCGTTAAACCTGGTTTAAGTCGCGGGAATTTCAGCTGTCACCCTAAACTATCTAGACCCCAGGTTTTACATCGGTTTAACGTATTTGGTAGCTATTTCTATGCATCGTATTTTGTATTTTTCATTTTAAATTGATATAATATTATGGATTTTCTAGAACAAATTACAAATTATATTGATACAATAATTATAGTGAGTGAAATAAATTTACCACGAATGCGTAAAATATATAAAAATCGCATTGACCCTTTTTTGCTATCGGGCATGATTTAAAAATAAACTCCGATAACACCAGTCTTGAAGTATGTTTCTAAAATCAGAGAAGGCTCCATAGAGATCCATTGTAAAATTTAAAAGATGGATCCTAAGATCAGAATACGGTACTGTGATACATATATACTGATGATTGTTGTCGTCGATACAACAAAGAGTTATATGGAGAGCTAGGTATGATGAAATCCTCGAAGGTGGGCTGATCACATACCTAATTAGAATGGACGACGACATTCCAGTAAAATGCTTCACACTCTCCAGACCACAAGGACAAATAAGACCAGGAAGGCCCAAACTGCATTGATATATCCATTCTACAAATCAGAAACTGGAATACAAAGGCTTTAGAATAGAAGAGACTGCTAATAAATTGAATCTTTCTATTGATTAAATCTGATTTAGATGTTAAAAGCAAGCAAGCCTTACCTCTTTATTCTACGTAATTCATCCAATCCAATAGAAGAAGCATACAACAAATCTCATATGTGCACAATGATTTAGGTAATGTTAGGTTCATTACTTTCTTTCTTTTATTGAATATGTATAAATAAACATGTCCTTGTAAAAACTCCTGATTTCGTTCACCTATAGCACAAGCATTTATTTGCTTATTTTAGGGAATGTAGGAAGATGTATATGTACTTGTTTAACAAGGACATTCACTTTTTATTAAAAAAAAAAAGCACTAAAATGTGAACGAAATCAGTCAAGACAGAATTCGAAACCTCATCCACTGGATTACCAATCCAGCACTTGCCATTCATAAATTTTATTAAATTATACATATTTACCGTGATAATGGTTTTGTCCCTGTAATTAAATACCTTGATTCATTCTGTTGACCTTTTATATTTTTTCTGTCATCTTACATTCCTTTTGTTTCATTAAGGTTTTTTTTTTCTTTCTAATAGATATATTGCCCCTATTACAACTAGTCCATACCATTCTATCATCTATATAATATTTAAAAAATAAAATAAAACAAAATTCATATTTGACAATATTTTTTTATTAGATGCATAAAAATTACAAATTTTAGGTGACGTTGAATAATTTCAATATAAACTGTGTGTGATGACAATGATTTCAGTACATTTGCACACAATAACACAGGTGCAATCATACATGACACATAACGAAACAAAGATCACATGATAATTCCATTGGATAAATCTTTATTAGATACGTATAACATTAAAATATAAAAAGAATACTAAAAAAATAAAACAAAATTGGATAAAAACAATGGACTCAAAAAGATATATACTTAACACATCATTGAAAGTATGACAAAATATATATCATTAAGGGCTTTTTTTTCTTTCTAATAGATATATTGCCCTTATTACAACTAGTCCATACCATTCTATCATCTATATAATATTTCAAAAATAAATGCATAAAAATTACAAATTTCAGATGACTTTCAATATAAACTGTGTGGGATGACAATTATTTCAGTACAGTTGCACACAATAACACAGGTGCAATCATACATGACACAACAAAACAATGATCACATTGGACAGTTTTGATAATTCTTTAAAATAAAATAAATCTTTATTAGATACGTATAACATTAAAATATAAAAAACAATACTAAAAATATAAAACAAAATTGGATAAAAACAATGGACTCAAAAAGATGTATATATGAACAATAGACAATAATAAATAATGAAAGATAAAACAATAGTCATAAATATATCTAAAGAAAGTAAAAATAAATATGCATTAAGTCAGAATAAATGGAGCAAAACCAAAGCCAGGACAGTCCATTGATATTTACAAATTAAAAAATATTCCTTTTATTTAAAATTAAATTTTCCTGAATACAGATTTTTAAAATATTTTTTTTTATTTAATATGTTCTCGTTTAACAAGTACATAAACATCTTCTTACATTTCCTTAATTAAGCATAAACGCTTGTGCTATAGGTGAACAAAATCGGTTGAGGCAGGATCCGAACTTGCGACCACTAGATTATTAGCCCAGCGCGCTAACCGCTCTGTCATCGACCCTACAACAGTAAATTCAATTCCAAAAAAGTTGGGTGTTCCTACTCCTCCAAGGGTGTTCCTCTTGGTGCTATTTTTTTGAATACGCTCCTCTTCCTGAACTGTAAAAAAATATATGCATTACATAATACTTTGTTATTGTTATCAAAAAATTATGGTATTCTACTTGACATATACAAGACAAGACATTTCATAAAAGTTTTAATAATATTCAAAAATAATGGCTATCTTGGTAATATATTTCATAAGATACGAGACCATCACTTTTATTGAAATGTGTTATTAAAATAACAAAGATGACTTTGATTATAATATTTATGAAACTGAACAATTTAGTCATCATTGATGACTTCCTTTAGTAGTTAATAGGTACTCTGTTATCTAAGATGTGAAGTAAGGTATTTTCCTAATAACTAGAATATTCTTTGGGATCGTTCTTGAATGTAATACTTAGCTACTAAGTACAAAAATATTATAAAAATATATTTGTCTAACTAAATTATGTTTGTTATAAAAATTACCATAGTCAAAATTTGGGTCTCGTTTCTTATCACACATCTGCATGTATGTACATACTGTAAAGAAAAATTGATTTAAATTAGCAGTATAAACACATTTTGTGAAAAGTAATTTATCTTAATTGTAATGAAGTGTCTTTGTAATTGGTTTGTATGTTTGTTCAAATAGCAATTTGGTTTATTGTTTTTTTATAAATTATTAAGTAATAAAAAAAATGCAATAAAACACTGAATTTGTATTTGATTTATTATGATGAAGATTAATTATATTTGTTCATTTTTGGGTCATTAATAACGCCATCTATGAATCTCATGAAAACTATATTTATGATACATTATTCTGACAATAAAATGGATAGTTATTATACTTGGTTTTTTCCTCGTTCAAATTATTCAGTGTATTTGCAGCCCTTTTATAAATCAAAGCTGTTCACAAATATCACTTCATATCCTCTATACTAGTCAGAACTGTTATGTTGGAAGAATGCAGACAAGTCCTAGCTAATGAGATTCATTATACTTCATGGTTCTGGAAGTATTGGTTAGTAAGTATATGAAAAATTACCTCAGTTCAATTGATAGATTGTTGGTTGGTCTTCTGCTATCACAATATTTTCACTCTGTAATGTATATTAAAACAATTTAATCAAAATTATATTATTTATAAGGTTCTTGGTTCAATTCCCAGCGAGTACAGTTTTTTCCTGGGTTTATGAGATGGTTAACTTCATGTCTCCAAACAGTATATTATTATTGAGTGTGTGTTAAAATAATATTTTAACTGTTAGTTTACTGAGAAGCAACATAAATAACAATGCAATGCATACAGTTTCATGTACATATTTGTGTATTAAAAATGATTTTTTTTTCAATAAAACCTTCATATAAATGACAAAACCTATTGTTGTGTTTTAAATTTTTCAAACACTTTCATATTGACTATATGAAGTTTATTCATTCACTATCTATGTGTATTGCAAGCATGACAGCATGTTTTACTTCAAAAATAAATAAAAAGTATGTAATAAAATTGAAAAAATGTGGTTGGTACATACCATTCTACTAATTAAATTCCACCTATGTCAAATATGTTTGTATCACTCTCAAACTCTCTTGAGGTATCATTGACATGTCTGACAATGAATCATGCGATGGGGTCTGTGTACATCACCTATAGCTGTCTTCCATAAAGTTTTTACTTGGGACTGGTCCATTGTTTAATGTGTTGAATCTGAAATTTTTTTTCACAAAGTAAATATAAAACAAAGAATTTATATACTACAGCGATAGAAATGTCTGTCCGAATTTACCAAAATACAAAAGAAAGAAATTTGACTTTTATAATTATTTGTGAAAATGAACAATGATTTAGTATTGACGATCGTAATTGGGAAAAAATAAGTTAAAATATATATTTTTTAATACATTTGTGAGTTTTGAAACATTTGGCATTGATAAGGCTGTAAAAACGGGTAGGCAGTGAGAACTGAGTGCCATACACCTCTACCTTTGGAAGTATGTGAAGATAATTTGAAATTATCATGTATGAAAATATTTAATAATATATTTATTCATTAAAAATGTATTACTATCAAAAGTACTTGACCATTATTTTTATAATAAAAGAATGTATAGAATATCCCAACACTAGTTATAGTATAAAAGTAACTTTCCTTGCAATTTACATCACTGTTGACAAAGATGGGAAATCGAAAACTCGCTAAGATTGTTGATAATTTGATACAAAATCTTTATCTAACTTGAAACAATGCTTCACACTTAGATTATATATGGGCTTCACAACATTTTATATTATCATCGATTACTTACGATTGGGATACGTCGTACTTTCTAGTTGGTATCTGACGATTTATTTTCATGATTTGTTTATGATTTTTCACTTGATACACAGCAAACGAGATCCTTGAAATAATACAAAAGAAACAAATAGTAAATCAACATGTTACATGTAGCAACAATCTAAAAAAAACTGAACAGTACCTACAATATTGAACACATCGTTAACTACGCAATTATAAAAAAGCATACAAATGTTTTTGAAAATACGCGAAAATATATCAAATGATAAATCATCAATTATTTTAATACACATAACATACCTTTTCGTCTTCCTGCCAATTTCCAAAGGTGTAACGATTAAATTATTGCCTTATTTTGTTTGTAAATAGACAGCATGCAAATAAAACGCAATATAAAATGACAAGAATGGACGGACAGACTGGCGCGCGAAGCGCGAAGTGTCGATAATAATGCAACAATGCAACGATGGTACCAACATAACAAGATAAATTACAACGATGCCACGTCCATATTTGCATTACCCTAGAGTTACTTAAACCGCCTCGTTTAAAATTTAGTAAGTACACTTTGACGTAAACCAAATAGTATGTATTTACGATATCTTAGGCTGAACCTGAGGTTTGTTGAAAATAGTAAGTAAGGCCGTTCATGTTTAACTAGGGTAATTTTTAAGATTCACTTTTAAAGGAAAAGTGCGTTTTTTTATGGAACTTGTTGGTTCTGTTGGTATGATTGAATTTAGGTGTTGTTATACGTTAAAAATAGGATATTTCTTAAAATCAGTAATTTATTTCTTCTTTTGTAAATCTTGTAAAATATATATAATTGTCGGCCTTCATGGCTCAATGGGTTGGATATCTAACTACTGAGCAAAAGGTCTTGGGTTCGATTCCCGGTGGAGGCACAGTTTTTTAAGTGTATTTTCAGTCTGGATCTGTGAGACGATAAATATCGTAAGTCTCCAGAATGTGGCAACTTGTTAATCGGTGTGTGTTAAATAATTATTTGACATAGCACCTGTTAGTTGCCCGAGAAGCTACATATAATAAAATAAAATAAAATTTGTAATAATCCAATTGTAGATTTGTTCAAGATAATTTATTTCTCTTAACAGATCGACAAAGTTTTTAGCCAAGATCCCCCAGATTATGTATGGCGACTTTTACATTTTTTATGGTTTTTCAACTTTGAAGTTAAAAAAAAACCAACTTAGAGGCTTTGCAGCAAATATGGATGAACTTATAATTGGGAGTAGATCATTTAGTGCGTCTGTGTGTGTCCCTTATAACTTTTGATCCGCTTAATACACAGAGCCCAAAATTTCAGAAAGAGTAGAAAGTGATATGCCTACAAAAATTATATATTCAGTATTTTGAATTTTGTTCCAGTCAGGGGTTATCAACTTTTGAATTATAATTTTATTTTTCCATATATCTCCATGAAATATAGAACGCTGAAAATTTGTGTAAATATAGACAAATACAATATCTCAGTTAATTTTTCCATGAAAAAGTTCCAGGGTTACTCAGATTGTTTTTATCAAGAAAAATATTTATTTATGACAAATTTATATGTTTAATATATAACCTATATTTCCAATTTTTTTTAAATAACGAAATACGCCGAAACACCCTAACTATACAATTTAATTTTTGTACACAATATACACAATATATCTATGGGGGCTCTCAATAGTTTGATACTTCATCTACATACATACCATCAAGCTGATTAATAAGGACTGATCTTCAAATTATCATATCTTTACATACCTACCTGTTTTGCATAAAAAACAAAATATCTTAAAATATTAAATAATTTGGATTTATGGGTAAAAAGTTTTGTATGTATTTTTCAACCATTCATACTATCGCCATCAACACTTGGATCTAATGAGTTACATGCAACCATTAATAATAATAAATAAACAATCAAATTTACGTCATCGTACTAAGGCTGTTTTTTTCTGTAAAAGGTTTCCTCAGCAGGTAACAACGATTGTATAATAATATGAACCCTGAGTAGTGGTGGCTTTTGGAGATAACAGAGTTGAGATAAGTGTAAAAAAATGTTGGATATATTAAAATTTAAATAGGATTTCATTTGATTACTGGACTGCATTATTTGTTGGCGTATAAATACCCTTGTAGATAAGTCCAAGGAGAGTGGGTATTGATTGTATAGTAGATAGAATGAGATGAATAGGTACAGGTGGGAATTAAAATGTAATTTATTGAGAGATATAGAACATTCGTCTCGAGGCCAAATTACAGACCCATATTGTTTAGGTGCGTACCTACGTGAGATGAAAATTAATTAGATGTTGTATCCTATTGCCAATACAAGATATGGACCAAAGGAGGCTGAGATCACACGAAGAAAGGAGCCCTCAAACGAGATATTTTGTTGTATTCAATCAAAGCCAAACATCAAAACCATTCATTTATGTTTATACGAAATAAGTAAAAATACAAATCGAACATTTTAACCTCCTCTGGCCCCGCGTCCCCTGTGGGGGACATAAAATATACTTTCAAAAAAGAAATTTCCTACCTTATCACCTACTTAATTTAGTTTATAAAAGTGTGCAACTAATCACCAAAAGATGGCAGTATTGAATTTTACCAACAATAAATTTAAATAAAAATCAATTGATATTTTTTTAATGTGTCAAAATGTCGCCTTCAAGAAAAACTCAATTTTCTGGTGATCAACTAAATAAGTTCATTTTTTTCTAATTTCCTTTTTTATTTTTAGTATTTTTTTCTGTGATTACATTCAAAAATATTCATTTTACGTAGATGTTGTTCAGATTTTTACAGTGAGCCGCCAAGTTTGGAAGTCCCCTACAGGGCACATTGGGCCTAGGCAAAGCAAAATGCAAGATTGAATCAAGAATACAGAATGTTTTAGATTACTCGATTTTTTTATTTTATAGTAAGAATTTACTGTTTTATTATCGAGTTTGCAGCAATATTAGATTGCTTATGCATGCATTGAAAATTTAGAGGTTGATGAAGAAGTTTCGGATATTGACCTAAGTGACGATGAACACAACGATCCAACTTTTGAAGAGATTATTGAATTATCAGTGTCCAGTAATGATTAAATAGTAGCTGAAGATGAGCAACCAATTAGCAGTGTTACAGAACTCAAGCTTAGACATCGGAGGAAAGACTGTTATTCTTTTAACTGAAACTCTTCCACCAGGAGTCACTCTTTATTTAGATAGGTATTTTACATCCATACCACTTTTGCATATGCTTCACATAAAAGCGGAATGTCATGCTACTGGAACTATTCAAAATAATCGGATTCCCAAGAACTGCAAATTAAGATCAGACTTGGAAATGAAAAAGGATGGACGAGGTAGTATTGACCAATCTGTGAGGAGTGATGGCCAAATAGCTATAGTCAAATGGTGTGATAATAGGCCTGTTACCTTAGTATCTAGTAAGGAAGGCAAATCTCCATCCGACTTGTGTCCTCGCTGGTCAAAAAAAGATGGTTCATATATAATGGTGAAACGTCCAGCACTAGTAAGTGCATATAACACTAATATGGGAGGTGTTGATTTTCTTGATAGAGCTATCAGCACCAACAGAATAGGTGCGCGTACCAAGAAATGGACCGTGCGACTGATGATGCACTTCTTTGATTTTGCCATAGCAGCTTCATGGACAGAATATAGACGAGATCAAAGAAAATTGAACATGCCAAGAAAATAAATTATGGATTATTTAGATTTTAAAATCCAGATTCAAGAACATCTTTCTGATGGAAATATTCCAGATTATGATTCAGATTATCAACCAGAAGAACCACCCTTGAAGCGCTCAAAATCCAAAATTCCACATCCACCTGATGCGCTAAGGAAAAAAAATGTACTGCATTTACCAGTATTTCCAAAGCCACCGACAAAAAATCGGTGTCGTTTACCTGGATGTTCAGCAAATAAAGCACGCGTGCAATGTTCTACATGCAAAGTGTTTCTTTGTTTACAAGATAACAGGAACTGCTTTCAACTCTATCACCAAGTTTAATTATTTTATGATTTCCATTTTTAATATTTACACATTTTTTTATTTTTCTTTTACATTCTTTGATTAAACTTTGATCTCTTTGAATAAACAAAATTATATGAAAGAATAAGTAGTTTTATTTCCAAAATTTTATGCTTAATAATTGTGATTTTCAATGAACTGAAAATGAGATACTGATATTTATTTTTTCCTTTTATAAAATCAGCCTCGAGGCCCAATGTCCCCTAAAGGGGACATACGATTTTCCGGAAAAGCGGAAATTAAAAAAAAATTCTTCTTATAATTTTTTTAAATATTATTTTTACACAGAATTCAAAATTTCACTTTAAAAAAAAAAAATTCTCTGGGCCTGAGGAGGTTAAGATCAATGCGATAGCATTGTCACTTCATGTAGGTATAATGATCGTGGCTTTCATTATTTACCAATCAATTTCTCAATAGATGGCGTTAGGAAAAAGAACCGTCATCATTCCATAGATGGCAATAGTATGATCAGCTTATTTTCAAACGTTTCTTCTTGTTCTTCTCGTGTCATGTCAGGACCCGACGTTGACGACCACCACAGTTCTCATTTCGGTCTAATGTTTAATTTGTTAACAGTTATTTTATAAATTGTCAACGGTTCAAACTTTTCACAAATTATAAAATTCATTTTAAAATGTGGATCGACAAAGGAACTCAATAAAAATTCACACTTACAAAATGCATACCTACAACTATAAGAATATTTGATATAGGTACACATCTATTATATGTACATTGGTACAAGTAAGTAAACAAGCAAAAAAATTGAACTAGTTGCATGTAACACATGAGACCCAACTGTCGAAAGCGATAGTATGTATAGTTGAACTTGGATATTGTGTATTCCATACAAATTGTATAAAGCGATGTCGTCTCTAATATTAATTTGTACAAACTTTGTTAAATAATTTTATAGATATATTATGCACATTTTTTATAGAAAATTAAATTATCTAGTATACATGTTTCAGAATTTTTTGAAATTTTTAAAAGAAA